>WOFM01000261.1:600000-1179480 GCA_011428145.1 Ericerus pela | reverse complement strand
ACAAAAAAATTATCGTTGTTATTGAGGAAAGTTTAGATAAATTAATGAGAAAATTTGGACAAAAATTGTTTAAGGTTTTCGAGGGAAATGGTTTTAGGAGAAGGTGGCAATAACTCGCCTACAGATAGCAATAAGAATCAATAAGTATTAATGTTTTCATAATCTTTACTTTCTGTATGGACGATGTCATCTGGAGGGCCTGTGCTCCATCAATCGGCTTTTTACCTTCCTTAAAAGATGTAATGTCTTATTTTTGCATTTTCCCCATGGGAAATAGATTGTCCTTTAATTGATAAATTTTGCTCAAGAATACATACCCAATTTTACTTAAGAAAATTCTGTAGGTACCTATGCTTTATCTACATTTAGAAATAGTTTTTATGGATGATAGGAACCTGAACATTTTTTTGCAGGAATATACCTAATTTTGGATAGTTTAGGCTTTTCATTCACTGGTGTTGATTTTGAAAAGGGTCGAAGATAGTTTGACTTTTTTTAAGTTCGTCCTATTTTATCAAAACTTATTTATCTGTGGCTGTCTGTGTGTTTTTTATTAAATTTCATACCATGGAACAGGACTCTGTCACTATTACTCATATATTCTGGATTGGTAACTAAACTCTAACGCAGTAGCAGCTTCATTAGAAAAAGTAGGTTTTCAAAAAGTAGAAATTTATAATAGCTAAAAAGTTAGTAGTAGATAATAATTAATGGTTGTATTAAATTTTGTAACTATTGACCTAAAATTACAATTTAAAACTACCTCCTCTTTTAAAATCAAAACAAAAATTTCATTCTGAGAATGATTACTGTTGTAACTTTCAAATTGGCAATTTTGAGGTTTTGATCGATTCGTATATAATTTTTCACGACAAATCAAATGAAATTTTGGAGTAACTTCCATCATCAAAATTCACTGAGACGACTGATGAAAAACAGTATTCCAAAATGTGATTTTTGTCATATCTCTTGGGAGAATACTGCAGTGTGTTACATAGATCAATAATTTCAAATTTACTGATTATTTTTTCATCGTTGTAAGTAGCACACAACAGTATTCTTAAAACTTCTATACCAATTTCATTGTTGTAAGAAACATAATTTGAAGTACGTTCCAGATGATAGGTAATTCCATTTAATGGTAAAATGTAACAATTGATGAACGCTACAGTAACTTCCACCTTATGGTCTTCAATTTAGAGAATACTGTTGTAATAATTTTGGAATATCATTGTAACTTCCACTCGCTACATATTTTTAATGTGTAAACATCTTAGTGCTTGGTGTACAGTGGAGGCTAAATGATAATTACAATTGTCAGATTCATGTAACTGTAACTCTTAGAATTATTGTAACTCTCATTTGTTTGTTTTACATAATGCATAGGTGAGTGGTTGTTTGCGTGTGCAACAAGAAGTTGCGCATACACCCAATATCACGGTTATTATGTTGACACATCAATCCTTCATGAGTATAGCCCATACTCTTTTTTTTTTTTTCAGTAACACTGAGGTTACTTACATCCTATTATTAAGGTACCATATAGATAGAATTGTATGGATTTTTCCTAGTTATAAAGGTGAATAATTTAAAGTTAAGGGTATTTATTAATTAATGGTGAAGTATTCTGCCGAACTTGTCTAATTTGCAGGTAGTTATAATAAAGCTAACTTTATTTCCAGGAGAAGTCAGTTTTGAAGTTATAAAAATATCATTTTCAGGGTGTGTAATGGATTTTATGTAAATACTATCTAGTTGATCTACACAAAAATGAACAGGTCAGCTCCTTAGCTTAATATTACTGTTAGTATCAAATTTTGTGACCAATGAACAAAAATTTAGGCCAGGGTGGCTATTCCACTGACATTTTAGTCCAAGTTGGTTCAGCAAACTTAAAGCAGAGTTTACACGATGCTTATTTTCAGCAGCTGGTGAAAAACTGCACTGGTAGCTGCTACACCAGTTAATGTAAATAATAACTAGCTCACTTATTTATTCACTCGCTGGGGAGCTGGTGAAGTTGAAATTTTCAACTTTTGAGCTGGTGTACCAGCTTGTGTTTCACCTCCAAGTAAATTAGAATGTTAATGGAATTTATAAGAATTTAATTTTTTTAAGTTTTTTTTACCAGCTTTGTGTAAACATAACCAAGCTGGTTGAATAAATATTTGTAAACCAGCACAAAAACATAACGAACACATCATCTTGCTGTTTACGTCATTTATGACTCCCTAGAACTTGGCATGAAGAATTTAATCGACATAAAGCCTATGTCTATTCGGAATCTCACTTACTTTTTTAGGAAAATACGTCGGTACCTTTACACCTTGTTCAAAGTGTGTAAATGGCATAAACAACATAAAAAATTAGTGAAATAGCTCTTTTGTATCGTTGTAACGAGAAAATTGCTTATAGGTATGTATAATTATATAAACCTTATTTTCTATCTATAATCTATATTCACAATTAATTATTTTTATGTGTAAAAAGAAGCCTCGACTGACTAACTGTTTGAATCATTAACGCCCGACCAAAACCACTGAACCTATTGACCTGAAATTTAAGGTATATTCTAAACATATCGTAGGTGCTCACCAAGAGAGGGTTTTCTGAAATTCCTTTTCCAAGGGGATTAATCAGGTTAATTGTATTTTTAAATATGTCCCAATATACTTTTTTTTTTCCATAAGATTAAGGTATTGAGCCAGTTATTTTTTTAAAAGGTCATTCTGCCAAATGTATGAAAATTACTTTTTTGAATTTTAGAAAATTTCACTCCTAAGTGGTACCCATTCATCATTACATTTTTTTATTAATGTTCCAAAAAAATGGTTCAGAGTGATAAGGCCGATGAAACCAAGGGAAAATCTTGTGTGAAAAATTAAGAGATTATAAATCATTAAGTTTGTATAATAAGTTTTTTCAGACAAAATTTTTAGGAAAATTATATGAAAATTGTTGAGATGGTCGAAAAAAAGGATGAAGATAAAGAATCACTCTGCTCATTTTTAAATCTCGAAGCGCGAAGCTCGAGAGAATACAACACTAAAGGGGTTTAGTTCGAGAGGCGCCAAGGAGGCGCAGCCCCCAAGTATATGATTCATGAATTACAGTTTTTGGTCCCATAATATTGTCCTCGGGTTGTGAAACGAAAAACGTACCTACTCCCATTCCCAGGTCATTCCACGACACCAATATTAATAATTAGTAGATTTTGAACGTTTCTTTCGATAGAATAGTTTTAAATCGAAGGAGAAAAGTTACGTACTGCGATGACCAAATCGTAAACTTAATGAACGAATAGACACAAGGCATAAGAATTGGCGATCAGGCAATAACAAAAACGTTGAAGTTATTTATGTTGCATACTGATATTGAAGATGGCGCAAGTAATCTTTCGAAAAACACAAGATAATATACCGTGCCATAAATGTTTGTTATTCGCTATCATTTAATTCAAATTTTTGTTACTGAGCTAAGCACTGAATAAAAGCCAAAATGTGACAGTGGAAACTATGGCGCAAAATTTTTTTCATAGTTCTTTTCAGACGAAGTAAAATTTTTTAATGATGTAATCGCTGCTACGAATCATCTTGGAAAATTTTGCAGTATCCAATCGTGTTTTAAATTTTACTTGAAGTTCATATTCTGATGACTGGAAAAAATAGAAAATAAAAATCTGTTTAAATTCTCAATTATTGCACTGTTCTTGATTCTTTTTATTTTTCCAAAAGAAAATAGAAAGAACATTTGCCTCTTTTATTTCATTGCATGGGTATAATTTTCTGACATTCAGAATTTAGCTTTTTCTTTTGAAATCATCGGCAAAACAACGGTTAAAACATTTAGAAAATCAATATTTTATTGGATTTCATGGATAAATTCCGAAATTTTAAAAATATTTTCTGCCTCAGCATATTTTAGCTTAAATTTACGAAAAACCAGGGAGTCGTAGAAAGTCTGCTGAATTTGTGAAAATTGTACTTACGTTTGTAGGATTCGAAAAAATTGCGTTTATACCACGGAATTGATTAGGGGTGTAGGTAAGGAAGGCTCCTGGAGGCCTTGGATCTCCTTCCTCTTCGCTTAGAAAAAAATCTTATCATAAACAAATAGCGCGTGTTTTTCGGTGGTGGTTTAGTTGTGTGGAGCAGGAGGGGTCTAGACGAGATGGTGAGAATATGTGTACCCTCTCTTTAGAGTGGAGCTATCTACGTCCTTGGAATAAATTTTCCTCTACCCTCCAAGTTCTATTTTCGAGGGAACTTCCTCTTCTTGGCAATTTTTAGTTAAAAATAATCATTAACCTTGAAATTTTACAAAAATGAAGACTTTTTGATGAATAAATTTATCGTTATTTTATTGAATGACGAATTATTCAAGTTATTATGAAAATTGAAGATGTGACTTTATGAATGTATCAAAATCATGTCAAAATCAATCAACTGATTTTTCTGACTTCATTTCGAACCTTCGAACTTTTTTTCAATCAGAGGTAATTGAGTAGGTACTTAACAAAGTGGGTCTTTTTATTGAACACTGCTTACATTTTGTTGAAATTCTCG
This sequence comes from Ericerus pela, assembly GCA_011428145.1. Taxonomy (NCBI): domain Eukaryota; kingdom Metazoa; phylum Arthropoda; class Insecta; order Hemiptera; family Coccidae; genus Ericerus; species Ericerus pela. The sequence continues at coordinate 1,174,915 of WOFM01000261.1, read as the reverse complement.
ATGATCGAAATCATAGGTTTTAAAATCCTACGCAATTTTAAGAAAAAGGTTGATATTGGATTTTGAGTAAACCTTAGTGATTCGTATCACTTCGACAAAATACGCAGTTGAGCAAAATGCAGTTAAGTTGTTGTAATACAACATTATACATATTTTTTCAAGTTTGATTCAAGTAGGTATCAATATTGTTTTTTTAATAATTCAAAAAGTGTGGTCTTTCATTTTCGGATAGTTTTAATGAAACGAGGAATTTATTCACACTTTTCAGTATTTCGCCTCCTGTTTGAAATTTCGATATTTCTGGATGCAGATTGTGTAGACAGATTCTTAAGGTGACCTCATACTCGGCCTGAAGCACAGAATAATTTTGCCGCCCAAGAATCATGAATGACGTGTTTTAGGGAAATTTCAAAAATATTGATTCAAATCTAAAGTATCGATTTTTATATTTTAACTAATTGGTGCATTTAGCTACTCTAGTAATTAAGATACTTAAGTTAAGTACCTATATATATATTTTTTTTTACGATGTTAATCTCTCATCGATTAATGAAGTGTTCAGACAGATATTAGAATCAGTTTTTGCTCAATAAATTCGCAATATTTATGAAATTAGCGCGAATGAACTTCAAATAAAAAATAATATAATTATGTACATACCTCTTCATGATTGTTTGACCAGCAGCCAAGTTGAGGATGAATTTATTTCGCGGGGTAGAGACTAGAGATGATACTTTTCAGAGGAAGGCTTTTATTGTAATATTTCATATAGTTCAGATGGTTCTTTGGTATCCATCCTAAATCTGACGAAGAAGCTCTCTAAAACTTTACATATAGTATTTTCTTTTTTTTTGAATTGTGTTTTTTTAATGTTCAATTTTAAAGTGTTTCTAGTGCGCCAATTTTCCATCTTAAAAACTATTACCTACCTAAATAATGTCATGTTACTTGTACATGTCTGCTGCCGGAAGTACGGGATCAATTACTAGTTATAAGTGTTCGTTCATCTTACGGAGTACAACATATCCACTATTCAAGTTCTAACCTGCAGTCAATAGAAATTTAATAAGAAAATTACAGTTTTTAACTAAGATTCGGTGATAATATTTTTTAATTGTTTTTTAATCGATAATTATCGATATTTTTCCTCAAATTGTCGGAGTTCAAAATTTTTAATTGCCAGTGGGAAAGAAACAAGTAAAAATTATAAAAAATAAAAATGCGCTACAGGGACTGTATGAGGGGGCAATGGGGGATATCTTGCCCTTTGGGAGGTTGGTAAGTTGGATTTTTCCACTCATCAGTTGGACAGTTGGCAAATCTTAAAAGTTTATGGCTTTTTCTTGAGACGATTACACAATTTTTATCTTTCAGAAACTTTCGTTTATTTATTCCCCTAAACTTTGGAGCAGCCTTTGGCTATGTCACTGACACGCCTTTAGATGTTAGGTAGAAGACATGATTATTCACTTTACATTCCCAAATTTTATTATGAAAAAACAAAAAATTCAACAAAAAATGTTAATTGGTGACAAAAATTTAAAATTCCTGTTTAAGATAGACGAGGGCCTCTAAAAACTTTTTTTCAGCTTTGTTTTCTTTACAGTTGCCCTCAAATGATAATCGTCGCAAAAATATCGATAACTATCGATAATTGTAATTACTAACGGCAGGGCATCGTAAGCTATTCTTCCGCCCTAGGCGAAGTAACTTTTGGACACATCTAAAATAGTGCTCCTTACACAACCTATTGGTACTAATTTTTGTAAATTTTCACCCAGTTTGCTTACTAGCGGGATATTAAAACTGATCTCGAAAAAAGGGTTGGAGGTGGAAATGATGAAAATTATCCGTTTCATGAAAAAATAAAATGATTAGTACCATTTTTCCCATCTTGAGTTTTTTGTTTTTTTAAATGTACCTCCTTACCAATATAATGAATCGACAAAAATTTTGGGTTCACAGTTTGGAGAAAACCACAAAAGAGATAGAACTGAAATTTTCTTGAAAGGTATTCCTTATATAGGACCAGATCTGATATAGAAGTTTCGTGTTTATTGGTTCAGTAGTTTTGGAGCAAGGTGGGAAACAGACAATTCATAGAAAAGTTGTTTTTCCAGGATTTTGAGGAATGACAAAAGAGATTAGTCTGAAGTTTTCACCAAAAATTATCCTTGTATAGACGCAAGTATGACAGAAGTTTGCTGCCTATTAGTTGATTAGTTTTAGAGAAAATCGGAAAAGAAAAATTGATGGAGAAAATGTTGTTGTGTTCACGGTTTTGAAAAAACTACGAAAGATACAGTGGTGAAATCTTCACAAAAGAAAGTCCTTATAGAGAGTCCAACGTCTGATAGGAGTTTGCTGCCTATTCGTTTGATAGTTTCTAAGAAAACTGAAGAATATAAAATTCCTGAAAAAATGTTTTTTCCAAGATTTTTAGAAAAATAAAAGAAAGAGATAGGCCTGAAATTTTCATGAAAGATTATCATTATATAGGTGCAAGTATAATAGAAAATTCGTGTACCTATTAGTTTAGAACAGTTTCCAAGAAAACTTTGAAAAAACAAGTTGCTGAAGTTGAAATTATTTTATCTCGTTTTGGAGTAAACTACCAGCTGCAGGATAAGGCTGAAATTTTCAGGAAAGGTAATCCTTTATAGGACCAGTTCTAGTTGTAGTTTGATGTCTATTTGTGTAGTAGTTTCCAAGAAAACTGGAGAAGAAAGAATTCCTAGAAAAGAGGTTTTTCCGCAATTCTGAAAAAACTACAACTTTTCTCATAATTTTGAGAAATGTGGGACTTGGAATCCGGTTTTCATTACCTACAGTATTAAACTTGAGATTTTGAATTCTGAATGAATAGGACAAACTGGGTTTTCTTGTAAAGTTATGCTTTTTAAAGTTTTCTCACTTTTTTCTCCATCTAATTTTTCCACCCTCCAAAATGCCCATTCTGCCATATGGTCGCTACAGCCCTGACTAATGATATTTTCAATAATCGAAGATTGTCGATAATTATCGATAATATCGAAAAAAATAACACCATTACTTCGATTATATATAACTATATGGATTGAGCATAGTGGTAAAAATGTGAAGGTTAAGTATCATTGGAAGAAGGTTCCCTGCTTTTTATGTAAGCTAAAATATCTCGCTACCTAATAAAGCTACGATGATGAATGAAAGGTTAAAATACTCGGGACGTTACACTTACCGAATGAGTCCTCATTCACTTCATTTGGACCACTTGGACCAGAGTTGCAGGCAAATATGAAAAAATAAACATTTTCCAAGTCTATTCCTTTCTCATTTAAATAAAACCATCATGACGTCTGATGGAGGTAAATGATGTATATGAGCTCATGATACTGGCCATGTTGTGCATTATCGAGTAAGCCCTCATTCGTTTCATTAGGAACATCTGAAGTAAAGTTATGGTGAAATATAGGATGTTCGATCCAGATCACCTGTCATTTAAACTATAATATCAAAGACCTATTCCAACAAAAACAATGCTATGGTATTCAGTCAATTGAGACATTAAAGATTATTCAATGAATCCACATTTACATAATTTGATCTAATTGGAACGATGTTACAGTTGAAAAAAAAGGACATTTTAACAGTACGTTTACTCACCTATCATTTTGGTAGAGAAATTATCCTCATCAATCGACAATTTGTGACATTATGCGTACTTGCGAATGTTCAACCACTGAGAAATAAATTGATTTTAATAAAACTATGACTAAAATTGAAAATTTAGAGTTCAAATATTCAGTAAAGTAGCCGCACTTTTTATGATAAGAATCACCCTGTTCCTCAAATGATACTTATTATGTTGCCTTCAACCTCACAACACCGTCCACCCTAATAAGCTCAGTCCGTGTAGTTATATATAGTCGAAGCACCATTATAGTCTGATACCTGATCAAGGTCAGGCGAAAATAATCAACGTACTTATCTCTTCATTTTCGTAGAATTTTTCTATCCATTTGAAAAACGTCCGCATGCAATTTGCACGCTATCCTGACGTTAAATACAGTTCTTAACTGGGCAGACTGTACAGTTATATTCCTATTCGTTTAGAAAGTCCTACCACGTTAAGCTATTCCAGTCAAACACGTAGGATATCGGCTGTTGAATTAAACCATCGGTATGTTGTTTTTTTTTCACCCGCCGATAGCTCTTCCTAATGACTGAATTGTGTGTATTCGACAGGTATAGCCGATAGCCTACTCCTTGGAATCATTATATGTACTCACAGAAGCGTGGAATTTTGACCACAAAGGTCTTGCGGTTCCAGCGATACCATTGCCTATATATATATATATACTTATATAGGTATGCCACATCGTTTCTTACTGCAACAAAATAATAAACTTCACTTTCGTCCGACGTTTTCACCGCTAATTCTTAATGGGTGGCCATTAATAATGTATCGAAATGAAATAAATATATATATATAAGTACAAAAATAATAAAGTAAAAGTTTATAAAAAATAAAAAAAATTCAAAAATATAATTATGTGCACCTATATATGTGTAAACAGTTTTTGATATGGGAGTTTGTACGGTATGATTCCAGCAGCGAGAATTATCGCCTGCAGATCATCGAATTTTATTCTTGTGGTTTCCACGTTCCCTGGCAAATTATTTGAGAATACAAAAATTTCGAAGGTTCGTTAGTTCTTTGTGGCACGTACGTGTAGGTCTGTATAAGTTGACATAATATTGAAATGCAATATAGGTTTAGAACTGGTTGCACTGACAAGGTTAAACTTCGTGAATCGAAGTCGATCGAAATTTTCAGTTGTAGGAGAGAAAAAAAGTGCTTGCTTTGCAAAAAGTAAAGTAGGTATCAACTTACTTCGAATTTCTAGCGATAAGTAATATATTCTGAGGCTTTGATGAAAGGTTGTACTAGGTTTTGGACTTGGAAAAATGGAGCTAAAAATTGGTTTTTTCGGAATATCTTACCTACTGTAAATATGAATAATGGAGTGAAAATAGATACCGTTTGAAAACGTATTTTTTAACTACTTTTATCTGAATTATTTTTTCGTATGTCTTTCAGGTAAGGATCTGTAGCTCTATAAAACGCAGACGTTCATTAAAAAAGGTCAGGAACTGCTCCGTTTCAAGTATCTCTTTTCAATGACTATAAAATAAGCCCTGTAGCTTACTATTTGTGTGAGACATTGTTCCATCACCTTTTTGCAGAAAAGTATATTCGTCTACAAAAAACGTGTCAAATAAAATATAGACGACTATTATTCTTAATTCTGAGAATAATAGCCGCCTATATTCCACCTTTTCTCAAAGACAAACACCATCACATATGCTGACAGTGTAAAGTCATCATATTTGGCGAATATTCCGATGTCACGCCACCTATTTTAGGTCGTCCATTTTGAAATATAATAATGAAATTACAGACACTGTGTTCTCTTCAAATGAAGACGAATTCATTCCTCTGACTACTCTCAAACTGAAAGGATAAGATGTTTACACTTGACGATTGTAGATCATTAGGTTTCACTAAGGATAAGATAGTATTAAAATTAAAGTAATGAAGAATAGATGAATATTTAAAGTGTTAATATTATTGTGATTTATAGTTTTGATATTTAATAAAGAGATAATAAGAAATTGTCTCTATTTGTTTGAGGTTTCTCTAAACATTAGAAAATACTCAGCACAGACATGCAAAAAATTCGTTTAACCCCAAATGAAGGGAAATTAAGTCTTTTATAAAATTTAATAGTTACTTTATGACTATATGTCCATTATAAGATGATTCTTGACAAATATCAGAGAAAACATGGATCAGCCAATATGATCACTTTAAATTGATAATTAGTTGCCGTTCATAAATAATGCTAGGCATAAAGAAATGCAGCTAAAGAGATGTCCAACACCTGATCAAAAATACGTCGAAGATAGATCCTAGATAGAATGTTTCTAATTCCAATATTTGTTACTGTACATGTATAGTAGCTTGATAGTGTGTGTATTGGTATGGAGATGTATATTTTCACAACAAAATATGCGCAGCTTTGGATGAGTAAAATGTACAATTTAAATTATTTATTTTCTGTCTTTCATATATTTTTAAACCACAACGTGTTTGGAGCGTTGGACATTCCGTACAAAAATAATTGGCAGAAGTACAGAACATTTATCTTTCAAATCAGCCTTCAACTTCAACTTGCTAAAATGAATTTGAGAAAATATATTTCAGGAAAAACTTCAATTCTTAAAAAAGCTTCAGTAATTTTCTATTATACAACCAGCATACAACACTACCAAGTTCCAATACATACGGACTTTCAACTTGCTCTTAACTTCACAAATTAATATTAGTGCTTACCTTTGGGACGATGTATGGATCAGTAAAGCTCCTTGAGACCAGTGTACTTTTTAAGTTAAATCATGTCGGCAAAAAAGTAGGCAACCCTATCTTACCTTCTGCATATTTTCGACGTTTTGCTCGAATTCCTTGAATTCATCAGTTTAAAATACAACTGATAAAGACATCCTCTGAATTCACCAGGATAGCGTATGTAAACACAAAGCAAAGTTCGTCAAAAGGTATATTCTGATTGCCTATTTAGCGCCGGCATGTCCAACCAGAAATCATTTTTCTTTATTGGTCTAGTACTATATAGTCAAAGGTGATTACTGATAAAAACTTTGAAAAAAATTAAACAAATCAAAATTTCCCGGCATAATTGCGAAATTTAGTCGTAAGCTAATGCAACTTGATAAATAAAATAATATTCTAAGTGTATTTATTGGGAATGTAGCGTTGAAACCAGGAATCAGCTTATATTGGACCGAGTATAGACACCTACTTTAATTCTAGGACCCGAAAATAAGGACATACTAAGTACGAAAAAAAATTAATTTTTTTCTGCATGGTGGAAAACTGGTATTTTTCATTAGACATTTCAAATAAGTAGAAAATATTATCTATGAATGCTATCTATGTTTGAAAATCAAAAGTACCCACTCGACATTTTGTTAAGGATATAGGTCTATTTCCATGATACCTATTGGACTTGAAACAGTTGATTGAAAAGCTTTCAATCAAATACAGTCTATGGGCAATATCTATTGGATGGCTTAGATGAAGTAAATTTATTGCCTACATATTTACGATTATTCACCACAAGAATGTGTTAGTTTCGTAAATACTTACCTATTTTAAATAAAAAAATAAAAAACTTTGCATAGGAAGATGATTTATACATAATTATTAACAATGAGAAAAAGATATTGAAATTTTGACAGTGATTCATTGTAAATGCCTACAGATGATGTCGCTAAATACGATCGTTTTGAACACAATGTCAAGTTAAGCTTTCTACATTTTGCGGTATTCCACTATTTTCGGTATTTTTCAATGTTATTCACCAAAAACATACAGGGTGTTCAAATTTTAATGAAACGGAGATTTTTCTCCATCACGATCGGGGGCAGAAAAAACTACGAATGATGGGCGGACGCCGCTCTAATTTTTTGTGTAGAACCAAGATATGCCAACTGCGCATCAGTGCGCAGTATTGTCCTACATACGCACTCGACATTAATTCCTTTTGGAAACCTACATTTGTTTTGTGGCAGTCATAGATTTTACACATAATTTCAAGTCAAGTGTATTAATCGATTGATTTATGTTTTTCTTTGCCCTAAAAATATGATCTTCTTTTGTGACAAATCCAGAAAATCAGTTTCTTCGATTACCCATTGTATCGTTAGCATACAATGACCTTGAAAGATTTGTACCACGTGCTAAAAATGTGCATATAAACGTCATAAACGACATCTACTTAGTTGACTTCTCGAGATCAGCCTTCACCCGTTTCTATTTATCAGTAATGGCACCAGAAGTAGGACTCGTGAAAAATTAATGAAAAATTTATATTCATATGTTGGAAAAAAAAACAAAAAAAAAACAAAGTCTGCATCATCGCGATATTTATGTTGAAACTGGTTGAATTTTAAGAAATGTATTCATAGTGGGAGGTGAAAATAAAAAAAATTTGTTTACGTTTGATTATCTTCAGCTCATGAAATCATTCTTCGTATGAAACGTTTAATATTTTGAAAATATAAATGGACTAAAATACGAGGAATACCCAGATACAGATTAATTATGTACGTACGTAATTGATATGCAGAGTTTAGTGGAAAATTGTGCTATTCGATGTGAACGTATGATAGGCTCATCTTTTGAATAATGCCTGGCGTAAGTAATCTCCAACAGGACCTCAGCAATGGGTGATTCATCTCTTAAATTTTGTAAATTTGTGTTTTTACCTAGTTTTAGATGTTTTGTGAGTAGATAATCTTATTTTACGGTTGAAACCAGTGAGCTAAATAAAAACTAAAACGGTACTTAATCTGCTTTATTAATTTCGAAAAATTGACTATTCGCCTTATTTAATTAATATTCGAAGCAGTAATTATCGTTACAGAGGACGGAATCGCAATTTAAAATTAAATAATCTAATTACCAATGAGAAAAGGAAGGTCGAGTTAAAAATGATTTGGTAAGTAATTAATAACAATTATATTTTAATGTAAATACAAGGAAACGACAAATGAATGGTACGAGATTAAAATACATTTGACTTAAAACATAAAATATTTTTTTTGCAACATGTGTACGAAATTATTTTTCGAGACACGTATGGAATGATAAACGTCGTCATTTTCAGAATTGTTACTTTTCTCACTCCTTCATTTATTTTTCTTACTCCTTCATTTATAATTCTCAAACCTTCACTTCTTTGTCTCACTCCTTAATTTATTTTTACCACTACATACTTTTTTTTTTTCGCTCCCTAACTCTTTTTCTCACTCCTTAATTTTTTCTCTGATACAATAATTTTTTTTTCTTACGCCTAATTGTAGTACTTTTTTTAAAATTAAATTAATTCCATTTTTTTTTACGTAAAAATTCTTTCTGTCATAATAGGGGTTTCACCGAGCAACCCGCCGGTTTTATTGCCTTTGGCTTCAATAAAACATTCCTTAAAATCATTGCAAAAAATATTGTACGCAACTCCATCGAAGTGAACAGTTTATTAATTCTGGCAATGACCCGCACTTACCTATGGCTCGTGTTTGCAAACATTGCACTTGTTGAGAAATTGCTCACTTTTTCCTCAAGTGGCGTAATATACTATTTCGCTACATCTGTCGATAAAGTAGATAATCATGTGCCCCTTGATGGTAGGGTAAATGTACCAGTTTGAAACGTTATCCCAGTTTGCAACAGTTTGAAGTTTAAGGCTTAGAAATAAGAAAAATAAGTAGATTTATCAGTTGGAAGTACTTTTATCACAAATATTAAACCATAATTACTCTTTAATTCTCATCTATGTATATAAAGCAGGTGACTGATACTCGTCTGATTTACATCACTCGATTTTGTTCGTGCTGCAAAAATCACACTCTAATCAAAATCTTCTACTTTATACACTTGTATCATAAATAACTACTGTAAAACCCTGTTAATACGTTCTCCCTTATGAAATTTTTCCGCATATTATATAGCTTTTTGTGGTCCCTTGATTTGCCTTACTACATTTAAGCTATGTAAAATTTCCCAAGTAAGACGTTGCTGGGTATCTCAATTTTTCACATGTTTTTCAGACAGGTCTGACCAGGTTTAATTTCAGAATCTTAGAATTTTTAGAGGAAAAAAGTTTTTTTCAATTCTTTTTTCGAAAATTAAATAGTCTTTTTAGAGAATTACTGCCACACTAATTCAATTTCAACATTAAGGTTTTGAAAAGTATTGAAAGTTCCACTCTTTTAGCCATATCGACTAAATCTTATTACCTACAACATAATTTTTGCCTCCTTCAATTTTTTCTAGTAAGTCATCGAAAAAAATTTATGAATTTTTTTTATTAAATTTTGAGTTTTTCCATTTCACATATAGCCATTATATTTTCCCATGTGATATATTTTTTCAATGAAGTCGCTTGAAAAACATACTTAACCTGTGAATTATAGAACTCACTAATATCAGAATCTAAAGCTGAGAAAAATACTGATAATGAATTTCATCCAGTAAACCACACTGTGTGCAAAATTTTAATTATTTTCCTTCTCAAAGAATTTACGAATGATTTTTCGGAGGGAATTATCTAAATTTCTGAATAAAGGGCCCAATATAAAAATAAAATTTTTCTTACAGTCTAAGAATCTAGTTCAGATGCTCACCTTCATTTTCTCTGATAAAAAAAATTGGAAAAATGCTCTCGATTACCTCGTATAGTCGGATCTCCTTACCATATTAATTCTTGTCTCTCGAGTTATATATTCTCGCTTCATGAGCCCTACATAATTGCGATCTTACGTGCATCTTCAGTTTTGGCTGCGTAAAATATTTCCTTATTGCAAAAAACACATTCATTTTAGTTGAAACTTAAGAAAAAAAGGCATGAGTTCTCCCGGAGACACGTGAAAAATTGATGTGTAAACATAATAGTATGGTTGTGTGCATACACGTTGCATACACACACAAATATACACCTACATGCCAATTAACATACACAAACGAGTGTTACAATATTGTAAGACGTACGAGTTACACAAATCTGAGGAAGTAATTTTCATTTTAGCCCGTAGACCGAGAGCTAAAATGTTTATACATCAGAAACAACAACAACAACAACAACAACAACGGCAGCAACAATGACAACAAAGGAGTATACCAACAGATACGTCGTATAATTACACGCGTGTTATACAGTATAATTATGGCATCAATTAAATCAAATGCGGATTTTCGGTAACTTCGTATTGTGAAATCGGTGCGAAGAATTTCTGTTTGCTTCTTCGCTTCGGAATCGGTACGAACGTTTTTATCGGCTGGAATGCCGATCCTTTCTCCAGCTCGTCCTCGTCGTAGACGCCCTGCTCGCCAACTCCCTCGTGACCGGCGAACTCGGACGGGACACCGCTCTCTCGGCCCTCGCCAACGCTGGAGAAATCGTCGTAGCTGTTCAGCGAATTCTCAATTTCTGCAGTCTCCTCCGGCGTGAACAGATTGAACATCGGACTCCTCAGATTGACGTTCACCTTGGGTGGCTTCGGCTCGTCGCCGCCAACTCCTTCGCCGCCGCCACCGCCACCGACATACGATGTCGCAGCCGCGTACTTGGATGGCGTCGCTGCGGCTGCAGTTTTCACCCTGCCATAAAGCTGCTGGGCGGCGTAGGGCAACCCTACGAATCCATCGGAGGCGCTGCTGCGGAAGAAGCGCACGTCACCATCCGCAGGATAGGATGGTGAGCCATACGGCGGAGGTGGCGCCAGCTCGGCGTTAGGCGTACGGTGCGGGCCGTCGGCGTACCGATACTGGTGGTAGAGGGGCAGGTGCGACCCCATCGTGGCCGCGAGGTGGTCGTCGCCCAGGTAACTGAGTCGATTCGGATCGGCTGCCGCCGCTGCGTAGCCGAAGCCCAGATGGTTTGGGTGGCCGTGGCCGTGCGCACCATCGCCGCGGTGTCCGTGCGTGTGCGTACCACTTCCGGAGTGGGCGTGCGCGTTGCTGAACATACCCGTGTGTTTGTGGTCGTGCCCGTGGTGGCCTTTGTGGTGGTGGTTGCCGCTAAAATGGCCTTTGTGCGCGTGCCCGTGCTCAGCCTTGCCGGCGTGCAGGTGTTTGTGATCGGCGGAGCCGATGTGCTTGTGGTGGTGGTCGCCGACGCCGTGATGGTGGTGCTTGTGGTGCGCGTCCGCCTCGTGCTTGTGCACGTGGGCCACGTGGCCGTCGTGGTGATGATGGTGGAACACCTTGTGGCCTTTGTTGACCACCTTGTAGACGGTGTGCGTGATCACGGGCACGCGAATGATGATCTTCTTGTGCTGCTGCCTTGGAAATAAATTGAGACGCTATACAGCCGCGCGTATTCCACCCCTCATATGTGGCATTCTCGAGGAGAACAGCCTTTTCTACGCGAGAACCGGTTGAAAAAGGATTCTAAAATTTTAATTTAGGATCGGAATGTTGATTTTCAGAATTTTGTGCAATACCTCCGGTATCGTAGTACGTTATAACCAAAGAACATATAAATTTTGTGGAAGCATTTTATAAGACCTATTTTTGACATATTTTTGACCTATTTTTGACCTATTTTACAATTCGTAAATTGTTTTCGTTTCGTGACAGTTTTTGAAAATTTATTATTTTAGTAAATGCAGGATATATTATCCTTTCGGGTTCCATAATTCGTAGGTATTTTTTAATTAATATCGAGGGCAAGTTCTTTTTTTCTAAGCGTATAGAATTTTGTAGTTTCGCAGTTTTATAGCAATTAGGGCATTGTCTTGAATGTTTGTCAATTGTCTCACATCTTAAGCTAACTGTAGTTAGCTACCTTGGTGATCTTTACATTATTATGTTTATCTCTCAATGCAGGTAGATACTATAGCCCACTAGCAGTGTTAAATTTGGTAAAATTAATCCAAGATGTTGACAAAAGGAAAAAACACAAAAACTTTTCCTAAATTGCTAGAAAACTGCTTATAAATCGAACTAACACCATTATTAGAAAAAAACAAAAAAAAACAAATGATTGAACCTCAAAGGACATGTCCTGTATCTAATAAAATGATAACCATAAGAAATTAATATGCGCTGAAAAGATTATACAATTCTGAACTGTACCATAAGCCACAAATTGACAAATATTGATTTGAAGATGAACTTTTTTCATAATGTATCCAGTAATTGTACTTTTAAAAGGCATCTAGCGCTATATTTCAGAATGATCAAATAGTTCAATAATATTTAAAATTGGTCAATCTTACAATAAATCCTCTAAATCACAATGGCATAGCGTAAAAAATTTGGTTGAGAAGACAATTAAATTTTATTTATTACATTTGATATAGGTGCAATGCGCAGCTTATGGAAAACAAACAGTTCACAACTTGCACCTGAAGCTCTCCGTTATATGGAAACAATGTCAAAGTAATTTTCTACCCCAGCCTGTACACAAAATGGGACAAAAAAAAACAAAAAACAAACGCACACTGGATTTTTCACTTATGAAGTTGATATTGTTGGAGACAGTTTTGAAAATGTCTACCTACAAGATTTTACAACAAGTCGAACCGGTAGATTTCAATATGAGTGTGTGCTTTGTAGTCGATAATAAGAGGATATTAAAAGAGTACCTTACCTATTATGCTTCTTTTTCATTGGTCATTTTTTTCCAAATAATTTATTTTTATTTATTTTCTTTTTGGCTGAAAGTATAGAATTTATTTAGGCTGAGGGCGTCTATACCTTATCTTCCCCGACGCTATGCCACTGCTAAATCTTAACGTCGGTTCCCTCAAAAAATCTGTCCTCATTTTTGAATTTCTATTGATCGATTAATTTTTCACTTAAAAATCCTGGAAAATGATTTAACTTTACTTGTGGGCAACGCGTCTTTACAGTGGGTAGCATGCCGTACTACTTCCATAAAAAAGTAGGCACTTTTCCTGGAAAATGCCACATTTAATAAAAAAATTGAAAAAAAAAAAATTGAACTTACTGAAATTCTGGAAGAAAAGCCCACGTTTCCGTGAAGATACCGCATAGTGTAAGTAAAACCTGAAAAGTTAAATAATTATTGATGAATCATCTCTAAAATAGACGGAATTCGGGATGTCAGGAGTGGCAGTTCGCCCCTCCCCTCATATTCTGAAAATACGAAAACATCCTGTAAAAAAAAATCAAAATCCAGAACACAGATATCCGTCTTTGACAAAAATTTTCTTTAAATTTTCTTTAGTGAAAGGCGAAGCTTTTACCAAGTAAACTAAAAAAAGTATTGCAAAAATCTGTAAGGTATTATTTTTTTCAATTAGGTTAAGAAATGAAAAAAAAAAAGAAAAATAAAGTAGCCTAAGTATTTCCAAAAACCACGAAAAAAGTATTCAGTATATATAGATAGGAATTAAATTCTAATCTCAGTCATAGAAACGTCATTTTAGGCTCAAGAATAATACTAAAAATAAAAATGTGTTCTGGCATAAATGAAATACTGGAAGATGCAACAGTGATTTTCTTTTAGTCGCTTGAAAATAATGAAATTTCACCCAAAACTGAGGCACACTCGTAAAAAACGAGCATAATTTCGATTCCAAAAGGAGAAAGACGACCAAACAGCTCACCCATTGTCGGTGAATAAACTCAAAACCAGAAGTAAATCATTCGAGAAAAGGTTACATAAACTCGAAGAAAATGGGGATGAATATGGTACCTATGTTATCTATACGTGTTTTCATGTTGCTCATCATCACGCCTGTGAGAAGTCTACAATAAACGTAGTTAAGTTATCTGTGTTTTATTAGAACTAATATTACCAGGAGAATATGCCTCGAGCCCCAAATATGCAAAATCAGTGTTAACTCTCGAATCGAACATGACTTCTCCTTCCATAGAAATAAATTACTGACGTTTTACTGCAGCCGGGTTTACCCTTTGACTATATAACTTAATGGACTTCTAGAACTGATAAAATCTTGAAGGCAAACAATGCAGGCGTTACTTTTCGAAAAAGGTATTTTGTGTGAAAATTGAATTTGTATTGAGTTATATTTTTGTGATTCCTAACAATATAAGCAAAAACTAGTGAAATATTAGAACGCTATACCAATTTATTGTCTGAAATTAATGAGTGAAACGTTCGAATAATGATTTAAATTAATCGACGAACTCTTCAGAATGTGAAAATGTAAGTTTTGGATAGAGTTTCTTTTTTCTTGAAAAGTTTGAAGTAAGGATTTCTTAAACCAAAAAATTTGGCTGTTAGGTAAATAATTTCATCATTCGCTGATTTGTTATCTGAAAAAAACGTCTTGAACTACTGTAAGAACTTGAGCGAGTCCTAAATGAGCTCTTTATTAACTCTATTTGTTTATTTGAATTCAGTATTTTTTCTGGCTGGTTGGCTTAAGTTCCAGGAGAACGATTAAAAAATTTAAAAATCAAACTGCTCAATTGTTTCAAACCATTAAGAAGTTTATTCGAATGGCGTGATAAGTATATAGGTATATATATATATATATATATATATTAGCTTAGACATACACTTTTCCAAGCTTTCTTCTTTGTATATTTGTATAGATTAGTGAAATGGGCCTCTGCTTTACGTAATTATCAGGCATTTTTGTTACTTTTTGAAGTTATTGTTACTATAATAAGAAAATAATTTAATCATGAATTTTTTTGCCACATGTTGGTTTTTTAGGAAGATTTTGTAGAATAACTATTGTGGAAGGTGTCATGACACAATTTCGGAAAAATTACACAATAGTTTTTCTGATTATGGTCCCTAGACCCCAAAAAACACTATCGCCTCAAAAGTTTATGTATATATGTATTTCCTCCAGTAACATGAAGACATTCTTGAAATAGCTCAGCAAATAAATAAATGAAAAAGTATAATAGGAAAAATACAAACTTTTGTAGATATATCCATATCATTCCTTACTCCAACACAAACATTCTTTTTTAAATGCTGAATTATACCTTTTCTGGTACGACATAATTTATTACACTTCGAACAGTTCTGCATAATTGAAAATCAGAGGGTACAAAATTATAAGTGGAATGAAGTTCTAGTAAAGTATTACATATTTATGTCATTAATTACTCTGTAAACTTACAAATAATGCCATTTTATCATGTGTCAATGGGAAAGTAGAATAATAATAAAATTAATTATCTTCAAATATAATTTTAATTACTAAAATAACGAAATATAAAAATTAATTTTTTGCTAGCCGGAATTGGAAATTTGGAATCACTATTACTTATCACCAAAGGTCGTTTTTTGTAAAAAGAATGCCTGTTAACAGTGGCTTCAGCGGTGTTCCATTTAACCCTATGTATTTCTTATCAGTTCTAGCAGTCCATTAAGCTATATTGTGAAAGGGTTTACCATACCTCCATCGATCCTTATTTCTGAATTTCGCCAACAGTCTCTTTCTTTTATATGCTTTCCACGTATTAAGCATATGTTGGTACAGCATTATGCGAAAAATATCCTTCGAATATCTTATTCAATTTGGCTAATTTCTGAAACTGGATTTTTTGGAAATTCTACCGGATCACCGCATAAACTATCGAGAAAATACAAATGCGATGACCTTCTCAATCGACCGTCTACATCGCCATTGACCCCATTACAGAGTAATGCAAGTGCCATTCATAAAGCTGCTTTCGTATGGAACCACCGTTGCATCACAAGGACCTGCCATTAAGTTACACATTCGCAGCCATCAAGACAGGCTAATTTTCTTGTACCTTCGTCAGTATACGTTCAGTGCTCAATTAATATTCGTCCACATTTATATATCTACGGTGCCATTCGCGCGTGGTATGGCATCGTTTCGGCTATCCTATGATTTAATGAATTTTTTTTTTTTTTTTTTTTTTTTTTTTAAATCAAAGCGAATCATCCGCGACATCCATAAATTGCTAATACGGTACAGCAAATCGTAAAATATTTTCGTCACTATATTTCGAAATAGCTTAACAAATTCTACAATATAACGTGTGTCCCTTCTCGGTGTGGGTAGGCTATCCAGGTACTTACCGAATAATAAATTTTAACGCACATATTAGTTTCGGCTAAATTAAAACGATCGCGGATCTGGAATGATCGAATTTACGGATAAATTATCGGAATTTTCATCGCGAACACCGAACTCTGATCATCTTGTAAAAAGACACATAAACACGTAAAAAAAAAAAAAAGATAAAAACGCAAAAACAATTACCCTTCTTCACACGTTCGTCAACAATAAACCATCATAAAAAAAAGTAAAAAAAAAAGGAAAAAAAAATAGAAGAAAAGAATTTAATGTTTTTTTCTTCCAAAGGTTGAACTGAGTCAGCACTCTTTGGGTGCGATCTTTAAATAATTTGGGTACGCTTTACGTCTGCTGGCGCACATCCACTCAGCAAATGGCCAGCAAAAAGTGTTATGGTTTTGGTGCGATACTCTTATTTTTTAACCGACGATCATCATCGAATTGGAATCGGTTGACCGTTTACACGTTTATAACACGTAATATCTGATGAATTCCGCTTTCTTTTGACTGGCGTGCCGACGCATTGGGCACGAAGAAAAATTGTAGGAGGAGAGCAGAGCGCGCGGATACTTACTGGAAAAATCTCGATTACATTTTTTCTACGTTTACGATTTGCACATTCGCAAGATTAACCGCATTTTTCTAAACAAACGCAATATTATACGGCTGAAAATGAATATCGAAGGGTCGACGTAAAGGTGAATGGTCCAAAGGGGAACAGAATGAGATTGTAGCCTTTTAAGGGTATGTTACGTGATTTTTGAAAAAATTTCGTCAGTTGGACCCCTGTGTGAACATTATAGTACGTTGTATACCAGGGGGAGGTTTTTTTTTTGCAGAGCTATTAAAAAATTTTCTCCTTGGTGCATACCGTACTTTATGCGCTGACGTCGTTACTGTTGACCCGATGAAAAAATTTTAAGAATCTTTTTTGTACGAAAATTTATGGTATTTATTTTCGTATAGATCCATTTATTTCGCAAAAAATTCTAAGAGAAAATGTTATACTAAAAAAACAGGTTTGAGTTTTCTTCCAATATTTTCATTCGCCGTTAACTCAAAATCACTTCGTTTTTAGTGAAATCTGTTGATGAATATTAATTTGTCGTTCAAAAATAGGCGAGGTTATTGCAGAAAATTTTTTTCGACAACTATTAGTTTTTGAAATAAACGACAATTTAAAAAGCTGCAATTTTTCCATTAATTAGCTACCTAGTTTTTACTCTTCAATTATGAAGAAATCGTTAACGATAAAAAAATAAATTATCGGTGGTAAATTCGAGTAAATTTTCTCTTCTTTCCAGAAACATCAACCTCAGCTTTTTAGCTTCAATAGCAGATGAGAAATCATTGAGTGAAAGACGATAGGTTTTCCTCAAAATAAAAAGGTTCTTATTACAAATAAGATTTTCACCATGTTTCATTGACCACACTGACTTTTCGATCCTGTTTTGGATATGTAAATTTCACATTTTGCTCATTCAACCAAAAAATAAATGAATGTAGTAATTATTTCGAATTTTTTGGTCCTACTACCAAAAAGTAGTTCTCTAATCCAAAAAGATGAACTTTTAATCTTAAAATGAGGGCAGAAAACGTGTTATTATGAACCAGAAGTGCATAAATAATTTTTTTGCAACACGTGCACAAAATAACAAATTTTAAATGCATGTATAGCCAACGTAAAACAACAAATTTTTGAACTGTGAACATAAATTTCACAGACGATAACTTTACATCCTGTTGCGCAGGATTTCGATGCGCGAGAGTGTGTGAAATATTTTACACACCCACTACAGACAGACAAATTTCAACAAGCATATTTCATTGATTTTTTAACGAACAACGATATTTAAATAATCAGCAATAATAGTCCCTCACTCATTCCCAAATTTTTCATTTTTGGATACTGATAAAAAGAGATATTTTTGTAAGTATGTGGTTCGGATTGATCAAAAATTAAAATTAGTATGTATCAGGGCATTGTGGATTGAAAAACCTAATTTGAAAGTATGTACATATGATATACTACATCAAATATTATCTATCGAATACATTTTCAATAAATTTTAGAACAAGTATTAGACCTAATGTTAAATTAGTACTTGGTTAATTACCATTAGAGTTTCTGATTTATAGAAATCTATTACCATCGATAAACAAATAATAAATTCCGTTTGTTGGTTGAATATTCTATGAAAATTTCACTAAAATTGTATGTTTGCCTCCGAAGATTTTGCTGATATTCCCTAATTAGATTAAACAACTCTTATCATTTGAATCACTCAAGATCTGAACAGAAATTCAGCGATAGATGGATAACCAAACGTACAATTTTGTTCAAATTTCTATCAAATCATCTATTAACGTGTATTGATGCCTCATAAAAATTTCACCTTTCTACCAGCAACAGTTATCTCGCAATTGCATTCGATAACTTTGATTTTATGTTCTGAAAGCTTTTATCCGTTTAAACAGTACATAATCAGAATTAATTTTAGATCCAGCAGTAGCTGTTCACCTTTTTTTTTAAATATTAAAATGTCCTGTGTACTTGCAATACTATTTCAATCTTCCTTGGCCAAAAAATAATTATATTGGACTTTTCAGAACATTACCTGATCTTAAAAATTAAAACTATGTCTTCGAGTGAATCTGATGACATTCTAACACCAGAAGATATTCAAAATATTGCTCAAGATACTGTGAAAGAATTACTACCTAAAAAGTCAAGGCGTATATATCAAGCAACTTACAATGACTTCATGAAATTGCAGAAATAAAAAAAAATTAAATCATTCTCGGAAAATGTATTTTTGGCACATTTCACGGAATTATCAAAAACGTTGAAGCCATCAACATTATGGTTCAGATATTCTATGCTGAGAAGTACTATAAGTACTAATAACAACATCGACAATAGCACTTATTCCAAATTACTGGCTTTCTTGAAAAGAAAATCAACTGGTTTCAACAGCAAAAAATCCAAGGTCCTACAACCAGAAGATGTAACAAAATTCTTAAATGAAGCACCAAATCACCAATATTTAGCAACAAAAGTAAGTAAATACAAAATTTTCAAAAAAACAGTACCATATTTTATCTTCAAATTTTCAATTCTGACAAAATATTATCTTTAAAAATAAATGTACTCGTATTACCTATTGTCTTATAAACTCGCAAAAAATAACTTTTTCATTCATTAAAGGTTGCTTTGATTTTTGGAATTACTGGAGCACTTAGGAAAGGAGAACTTGTCAAAATACTTACAAAAGATATTGAAGATCATGGCACTCATCTCATGATAACAGTACCAAATACAAAAACACATATACAAAGAAAATTCATAGTAGATGGAGAGTTCTATTATGATACGTTCAAGCAATACGAAGCTCTACGACCACCTCATGTAGAATCAAATTGTTTTTTTCTCAATTTTCAAAATGGTAAATATACTCACCAAGTTATTGGTATAAACAAATTTGGCAATATGCCAAAACAAATTGCGAAGTATCTAAATTTATCAAACCCTGAACTTTATACTGGTCACACCTTTCAACAAACTTCTGCAACTTTGTTAGCTAATTCTGGAGCCAATCTTACAGACCTTAAACGTCAAGGTGGATGGAAATCAAATCAAGTAGCAGAGGGATACATTGATGATTCCAAAAACAATAAACAAAAAATTTGTAATCAGATAACAAGTTCATTAGATGTAAATAGACCTTCAACAAGCGTAACAGCTGAAACAGAAGAATCACAAATAAAATATCCAAAACAAGATGTAATAAATATTGTTGCATCGGCTTCACGAAAATCAGAAGAAAACACTTCCGAAATTAGCACAACTCAAAAATTGGAGGCCAAACAAGTGCATAACCTCACCTTATCAAACTGGACTAATTTTACAACTAACTTTTATGATAAGAAAGATGTAGATTGACATTTGTTTTTGTCACAAATTGTTAAACATATTCACAGTCCGTGAATTCGTGTGTGTTGATACTGTATATCAAGGTTTGTGAAAAAAATATTCGTTGTTTGTTCAAGATATGCCTAAATTCACTAAGTTACAAGGTGTTTTTAGATAGCTATTAACGCAGAGTTTATAATTTATATTGTTATTTGTTTTACATTATAAAATGTGGAAAATTTTTTGTTTGTTAATGTTAAACGTAGAAACTCTTATATTCGATAGCACATAGCTTGTCAAATTTCATTTCCTCATAAAATAATTTCAGTTTTTTTTTTGCATTAGTTGCAAAAAGTATGGTGTGCAACAAGTGCTAGTGGGCTGTTTTACCTCGTGTGAAGTTTGTAGCACTCGCCTTCGGCTTGTCAACAAACTCTTCCCACTTGGTAAAATAATTGCCCACTTTACGCACTTGTCACACAATATACTATTTCCCAATACATGTTGCCAAATGCGCGATTAGGTATTTGTTTTTGAGGCCCAAAACATAAAATTTTCAATCAGGGAGCCAAAATTTTTTATATGTAGTATATTTCTGTAGCGGGAGCAAAAAATGTTCAGCTCCTCCTTCCAACCAATCAGATACCTTCTCTAATTGCGCATGTATTGTAGAAAACAGCATTGGCCACTGGAGCACAAGGTGAGTCAACTTGACTCATATGATTTACATGACTCACTTGAGGTTCTTGTTGCAAATTGTAACTTGTTGAGAATCCTTTACTTCGTGCTCTGGTAGCGAAATATACAATTTTGTTTTTTTTTAATTAATTAATTAGTTTATTTTTTTATATTATGCAGATTTCTCTCTGAACTCCAACTGCAGATAGTACATTTTAAGATAAAATGTAAAATATTCAATAATTATGAGTAGTCGAGTATCTACCTGTTGTCAATGGTTAAGGAGCAAAGTATGCTGAAAGTATGATCTTAAAATTTTTATACTTTTAAATATTGTTATTTGACTGTGTAAGGCCGCAGTACTCACCATGAGGAGCAAAAAAATGAGTGTCTTATGGAACACGAAGTGAAAGTGAAACTTATACAAAATATTGCAAAATACCCATACTGTGGGGACATTTCCCTCACCTCCTCCATACAGGGCTCAGCCCTGCATTGACAGGGTTGCAGACCATAGTCTGCGATCTAAATTATTAGTGCATCGCACTTTAAACAAATATGTCATCTGTATCCATTCATTCAGACGATACGTTTCTACGTTTACTGAAAATGGTAAATGGAAAAGGCAAGTACATAAAATAGTATGTACTCACTAATACGGTGCATGTCACAGTCTATATATGGTACTGCAGTGCATTTGTATGATTACCCTAAGCAGTTAGTACGCTTTGTGTATGTTTAGGCTTTTAAACCTGCTGGCTACCAGTACTGAAATATAATTCTGTTGCCCAATACGCAAACCGCTTTTTACCTGGTTCCATGAACTTTGTGTAAGTAGCATCTACCTACACACATACATTTTTGTAATCTTTCATTGAAAATCAGTCATACAGCTGAAACCACCATTTTTTCATTATTTACCCTCTTTTAAAAAAAGTATATATACTTACCAGGTACCTAAGTCAAGTACCAAATCAGAGCCTCCAAAAACAATATACCTGATGATGAAGCACACAATAAAATACCTACGATAAGTTGGAATTTAACCTCCTTTTGAATACCCTGTGGTTGAAAGAATGGGTCGAACGAAAATCAGCACCCCAAAAAACATACCTGGCAATGTATCACACAACAAAATATGATAAGTCAAAATTTTGCCCCTTTTGTAGCCCTTGAAGGTCCAGGAATGGGTTGAATGAAAAAATGAACATCAAATTTGAAGTCTGCACACCAAGAAACGTACCGCTGATGTATTGCACAATAAAATATGAGTTCAAAATTGGGACCCTTTTTGAATCATTTGGGAATTGAAGAAAAATATCCGTATGTATCGATATTTTTCGCGCCTCTAACAAATAGTGTTTTTTCATTTAGGCGGATGTTTTTTCATCAGAAAATGAAATTTAAGAAGTGAAATTTAGTGCGTCAACTAAGAACACCACCACTTTCTTTTTTCTTGAAGTAAAATTAGCAGTTATTCCTCTCTGTTTTTATAAATAGACACAGAAAATGTTTCACTAAATCAAATATTTTCGATTCATTCATCGCAGGACGTGTTTTTTAGGATGCTGAATTTAAATTTTGGGTAAAATCAATTGTTGGCCTTCCCCAACTGATATGGAATACGAAGACATAATAGTCTGTAAATTATACGAAATCTAATGAAAAATCAGTTGGGGAGTTGATGCTGAAATTTGGTAAGAGGTAGAATTTCACTTCAAATGTCGGACTATACACTGTGAATAAAATTACTGTTGAATTTAGCTAATATACTGTATTTAGTTTACGTACATGACACTACACGTGTTTGAAATGTTAAATATGCATCCAACAGAAAAATAGGTATTTTCAATGGTAATTTATGCAAAAACTACCTACTAACAAAAAAATAGTGAAATATTTTTTTATACATTCTTTAGTCGTCTTTCAATTTTGTTTGAATAATTTTTCTGTCAAACGAAAATTAAGCGATATAAACGTGAAAAACAGCTTTGCGCCACCATTTTAACACTCCTGGGAGGCGGAAGCCGATGTGCTTTGCATTGGGACTTTTGGGTGGTTATTCAGGATTGTGAACCCGACATATATACCAAAATTCAACTTTCTTCCAATTATTTCTTTTTTAAGGCATTTTTAAAGCTGATTTGCTTAAGTCACTCGTGTTTTACACTCGATACCTAACTGACGAATGATTTCGACGAATGAATCTGTCATTAAGTAAATAAGGACTACAATGTCATCAATGGAAAAAATAACATCTGCAAAATACGACGTATGTACCTACCGACTTTGTTGCCCAACACCATAGTGCACTCTGCATAGATTTCCACAATCGTCAGCCTATAATGAATAAAAGAGGGAATAATACAACAAATCAAAACTACGTACCAATTTACATCTGACGTCTTTGCCTGCGGTTATATTTCCATTATAATTTTCATATTTATTTATTTATTTTTTAATAGCGAATTAGGTGGTTTTGCATTCAGCTGTCAATGCGAAAAACGTCTAATGAATCGAGAAAGTTGAACAGTTGAAAAAAAAAAAGATTACTATATGTACATATAATACGTATTTTTCGTGTATTGATCGCAGTTACGTCATACATATACATATACGTTTTCAATCTTTAACAGAAATATTAAGTTTTTCGTAGGGTATGTCAACCACAAAAATTGTTTTATTCGGTTAATGTTATACAATTTTATTTTGAGAGCATATGATTATTCAATAGTAACGAGGTCAGATTATAGTCTTCATGTAAGTTAATTTTTATTTTGTTTTTATTTTGTAGCTTATTAAGATTACATAAACGATGGAAAATGGGACAACTTGTTGAGTTTAGCAATTACAGATTCTGTGAAAATATATGGACCTGATATTTTTTTATACGTCACCTTCTGATGGAAAAAAAAAGAAGTGATTCGAGTATATTAGGTATTAACAAAGTCAAGTGAATCAAAAAATTTTTTGTGATGGTGAAATTCTGTTGAAAAATTATTTCAATTGATCCGGTTCAAAATTTGAATTCGAATCCTGTAGTTTTTAATCGTAATCATTCGTCCTAACAGATTTTTAAAATTCCGCAATATTTTTCTTTTGTAACATCACAGAGGTGAAATGAGATCAAAACTGACAATAAAATGGTATTTTCAAAATAAGTGAAAAGTCCCTAGGAAGGTACGAATCTTCCTGAATTAAGAGGAACTCAACTAAAAAAAAGATGATCTTTCACATATATTTTTTCCAGTTCAGATTGTACTCATTGTTCCAAGAATTTTTTTTTTGTTTGGGTTTTTACTTATTATTTTTGGTAGGTATTAAGTACTTGAGGGTAGGCAATCTTTTTTCTCAATTCTTGATTGATGGAATAAAAATTGTGCATAATTATCCATAAAGTCACGTATTAACCATTTGTAATACAATAATTTTTACTAAGCATTCAAAAATTATGTATATTCACAGTTGATACCCATCTGTGGCTTATATTTTTGCCAATTCAATTTTTTTTTGACGTTGTTTCCGTTCCTTGTTTTAAATACTACTTAGTTATCTCGATTTAAAATGAACGATTGATTAATAATGCTAGCTGCTTATTAATGTTACGTCATTGACAGGACCTAGGCTTACCTATCTATGTTCATTATGAAACATTTTTTCTTTATCTTAGCTGTACAGATATATAACATATTAAGTAAAGAATTTTTCTAATATTTTTAAGAGAAGCCAGAAACTTTGCAAGAAGTTGCTTTGTTTTCTTCAAGTAGAAACCTTTTGTAAAAACTGAAATTGAAGTTCCCATTCGTTTCATTTCAGATTTTCATTGATACACTAATCAGAGTTTGAATCACAAAACTAATCATATTTTTGTCAACCTAACACTGGACTTGGTGCAAACATTTTCAGTGTGGAGCTACCAATAAATAAAGATGAACATTGAAATAAATGTGTTCTATGTTTTCATTGTAAATAATTCTAGAAATATAGGCGATTACTTAATTTCTGAAAAAAAATAGTTATTTGTAATACAAGTGCAAAAAGTAAATGATTTTGATACCTACGACTGTGAATTTTACAGCGCTCATGCTGCAAATCACACAATTATCAATCACCTACTTTGCACCATTTTTTGCAACACCTTCCTACTGTCGTTCAGAAAATGACGATTTTTTTTTTTTTTTTCAGATCTAAATAATGATTAATAATTTTATTTTTTTTAAATCAAAAAATTTTTCTTAAATTTTTCGCAGTTTGCTTGTTTTTAGAATGTTTTTGAAAAATGTACGGTATTTAGTTCCTAGCGAGAAATAATAAAAACTGAGAAAGTAGCCAACCCATGCGAAAAATTGGGAGAGAGAGTGTTGTAAACCGTAGTGTGTAACACGCGTGCAAAGTAGATGATTGATACTTTTTGCACTTGTATCACAAATAACTATTTTAATAAATTACCCAATGTTCTGATTTTCATCCTTAAATATCTATTGTGAAGTACTAAGGCTTCATCCTGTCGAATTTGACGTCAATTCCTAACGAAACAAGCTGATCTAAGAACTAAATTCACTATGTTTGCTAGTTAGCACATGGATTCTACATGATGGAGGAGTAATTTTTCTAAACATGATTTCCATTTTTTTCTCTTTCAATTCCAAAATTATTTACACGTAGGTACCAATATAAAAATTCCAAAATGGCTCATGAAGGTATAAAGTTGGTGTGTTTTTCTGGGCTGAGGAGCATATATGCTACCTTACACTAGGAAACTAATTAGTGGGTTTCGTATTTACAGATATAATCCCATATAATGTTCTAATTAGTGGTGCGAAATATTGATATTTTTTTTATACCGATATCGACCCAAAATATTAATACTATTCAAACCCCCTAGAACCTATTTAACACAGTTTCGTAATCGAATATAGGTAGTTGATAAAAAATCAAAATCCTACACCGTAATGTAATATATGCTGCTTAGTAATAAGTAGTAGATACATGCCCAGTAAAATCAAGATATATTCGAATAAAATATCAATATTTTGTCTAATAATATGAAAAAATATCGAAAAAATCGATACTTGACAACACTAACTCACTATTTACACAATATATATGATAATATTTTCTTTAAAATATTAATTTTTGGATTATCGATATTTTTCCTGAAATATCGATTCGTATCGATACGAAAAAATATTGATATTTTGCACCACTAGTTTTTTGCTACCTACTCAGTACACGGATCTGATGCTGCTTAACCCTACTTAGCCAATTCCTTGCCGGAAAGATATAATAGTTTTGGAATAAGTATCTAATTTTAAATTATTATTTTTGTTATAAATTAATTTAGAAATCGAATTTGGAAAAAAATGTACCCTAACCATTCGACATAAATGAACTAGTATTAGAGAAAAGAGAATCTTAATAAGGAGAGAAATGATAAGGAATATATCATAGGTTATGCAGGGTTTTTTCTCTTTATTTTTAACTTAAAATTTTCTTTCTGCTTGTTAGTAACTTTAAGGATTATCTTCAAAAATAATTGTTACGATTTCCATTTAAGTCCATAATAATTTCGTTTAAGTATGTATGAGCTGTAATTGTCTCGTTGATGCTTTTATTATTTAATACGAAGAATTAGATTAACATTCTTAAACTATAAGCAAACATACGTATAGGCTATAAATGGTACAAAATTAGGTGCGTTGACGGCTCCACAATAAAATGATAAGTTTTTTTATCGCGATTACAATAAGGCTAGAATTTTCAGCCAGAAATTAGGTTCTACTCAAGAAATAAAGAAGAAAGGAACCTTAAATTTTGATTCGATTGGTATCAAAGATTTTCCCTCAACTGGTTTTTCCACGTGCAACACGTTGTTCTCATAATCTCCAGAAAATTTCGTCCTAAAAATGTTTCAAAAACTGGTCATAAAGTGGCTTTTTCGACTTGAAACCTCACGCCTCACTACGGGAAGCTTCTGCTTATTAATATCCCTCCCAAACTGGAACTTAAACTTGTAGCTTTGCACCTTACTGTGAGCTGGACGGAGGCTCCATCCTTCCGTACTCGATATCACCTTCCCATAGACTTATATTATTTCTATAACGGGTTAAAAAAATAAACTGATATTGAAATTATTTTTTCACGATATATTCAATATTGCACGAATATTTTAGAATTCCTAATGTCGTGGCCATACATTCACAATTATTAGTTTAGTAGTTCACACTTGCTAACCCGTTATAGTATAATCGAAGACCACGATAACCAAAAATAAAACTCCTTGAATTCAACCAGAAAAATTCGTATGACCCCATAACCCATTATACAAATATTTTACGTCACCTAAATTTTTCATAACAATACTGAAAAAAAAAATTGTACTGAAATAATTAATACGCGTCATGTTACAAGACAGACATAAAATATTCCAGAACAGGTACAAAAAGTCCATGACCTTGTTCGGCAATAAATTGTCGCGATAGATTTTACAACAGGTATAGGCCAGCCTAAATTCATTATGAAACATCCGTTCAATTTGAATGTAATTTCTATCTCCATTCGAGTAAAAAAAAAAAAAAAAAAAACAAAAAAAAAACCTGTCATTATTTTTTTAGCGCGCTTATTCGTTCGTTCAACGCATTTTCCTAATCAAAGAAAATTACCTTCGGAAGTTGCTCTTTATTTTTTCGGCGATACTATAATCCGATAATTGTTAACCGAACAAATCAGTAATGCCTATTCTTAACTTCTTTCTTAGCATGGTCCCTCAAGCCGTAGGTACCTATAGTCTAATAATGAAAAATTCGAACCAATATCGTTGCCTAATGTCTGTTCGATAGTTGCAATTTTCTTCGTTTCATAAAAAAAAAAAATTAAAAATTTTCAACCACGTTACAACATGAATGTCGAATTTGCGATGTCGACGATTGATTTGATTGAAATTTAATAAGACTTTTAACTTCTTTTTTAGCACGGTCCCTCAAGACGTAGGTATATACATATAGTCTAATAATGAAAAATTCGAACCAATATCGTTGCCTAATGTCTGTTCGATAGTAGCAATTTTCTTCGTTTCGTAAAAAAAAAAAAAAAAAAAAAAACAGAAAAAATTAAAAATTTTTAACCACGTTACAACATCGATGTCGAATTTGCGATGTCGATGATTGATTTGATTGAAATTTAATGAGACACTCTTGTTAAATATCATATATACATATATACACATATGAAGTCACTACAATGAATCAATAATGCACCAAGGTTAGCCATCTAGTCGAGAAAGAAAATTTCGTAACAATTTTATACAGTTTTGACAATTTTTTGATCAACTCGATTGTAATAGTTCTGTACGAAAAATCTTTTAACACTTTTTGTTGCAGCATTCACTTCGGAGCCAACAAGCGTAGAATGGAGATATTATTGAACACAATGGTGCTAATGTGTTCGGCGTGGTGGGTGCGATGTCAGGTTAACAAATTTGAAGAGGTATTCAACTGGAATTTGGTCGATTTTCAGTATCCCAATGCATCTGCACGTGAGCAGGCGATACGAAATCGACGTTTCATTCCGGAAAACAATCAACCGTTGGGTGTGGAGGTTTGGAGAAATAAATTATTCGTCACATTCCCACCGTGGAAGACTGGAACTGTCGCCACATTGACGTACATTGATTTAGAAAGTAAGATCGTCTTTACGTAGCAGCGAAATTGGTCGAACAGACATGTGATTGTAAACATATTTTTTTCAAATAGTCAGTTATAATAATGAAACCTTTTATTTGTTGGTAGCCCTCACGTATTCAGTTGATAGGAATATACATAATAGATTTTGTTTGTTTGGAGTTTATAATACCTATTAATTGTTTTTAATAAAATAGAAGTACGTATAGGTAGGTAACCACGAACTATTTCATACCTTTTGATACTTTATCAGGAAACATATCTGATACGATTTTTTCGACCTTAGACTCGGCCAGGAAAACACGAATTGAACTGAAACAGGCCAACAATTAAATAATTTGTACCCCCTTCCCTATTGCTGTTATTGTGGTAGTAGGTAATGATATTCCCTTTCGTCGTTTCAGTCTCGGTTGTCGAATATAATTAGCTTATCTATGTAGACAGATACCTAATTAATTATAGGAAAATGTACCATCTGTTGACGATTTTCACTCAAAATCATTTTGAGAAATCCGCGGCAATAACTTATTGTTAAAATGTTAATCTTTAGTGAGAACGAAATTAAGTATTTTCACATTGATTGTGACAAAATTGTTAAATATGATTTTTTTTCTCTGATCACCTCCTAGGTATACATTAGGGTGGTTCTTATTTATACTTACCATTTTTTTTTTCAAGTATTTAATGCTCCCACCCCCAAAAGTGGTTCCTTTTTATGAAAAAATATTATATCCAAGGTTTTGTCCCCCTCTATAAAATAAAAGTGGTGTCACCTTACCCCCCTTCATGAGTATTGAATAATAATGAGGTATAATGTATAAATTGAAATTTATTTCACGAAATATTGATCAACCAGATAAAATAAATTGCTAACAATACAATTTTTACAATTATTAATCAAGATTTTATTAATGTAGTTTTTTTGGCATCCACATATTTCTTACGATACTCTGCTACTCCTTGTATAATGAACTGCTTTTGATCTTTTTTACTCAGTTTATTGTTGTACTCTTCAATCAATTTTACACAATGTTCAGTGCTATCATTTACAACTTTTATTTTTGATATAATTTCTCAGCTTTTACAGAAAGATTACTCATTTTCTCATTCTACAGGGGCTTTGTTAAAAAAATGATGGGATATTTCAAATCTTTTGAAAAACTTTTGTGTTTCTGGTCCAACAAACTGATCAAGACCATATCGCAAACATTTATTATATTTGAAGATTGTAAAATAAACTTATTACACAAAACATTTCCATCATCTTCATCTTCTTCAATTTTTTCTTGTTCTTGATATTATTGAAATTTTTCTGACATTCTTCTTTTTATTTCAATGAAAACATCACACAATACATAAAACAACTTAATACTTCATCACTGTCAGAAAGAATGAGACATAAATGCTAAATATTGTGCTAGCTTTGAATGCAGTTAGGTATTACATCATTTGAAAGTAGTGTTGCATCATGTGCTTCCAGCGTTTAACCAATTGAAAGTATTGCCTTGTGAAGAGAATAAAATGTAAAACATAATTTAGAGAGGCAAACATTTTCACAGTATCTGGAAAAGTGAGATATATGAAAGATATCTTGTTTTAAAAATTGAGGAAAATAGTAGGTAATTTATGCTAATTTTCAAGCCCCCTGTGGCACTACTTATTTTTAACCCAGGGAGAGAAAACTTCAGAGGAATTATTTTTTCATAAAAAGGAACTATTCTGCATATAGGGAGCTTGAAAATTCACATCAAAATAAGGACCATCCTAGTATACGTGTATTGGCTGCTTACTCTAAGTGATGCAGGCAATTCCAGAATTAATTATTCCACTTGCTAAGAGTAGTTACCTTCTTGATAAGAATAGAATACCTCCCTACTAGAATATATCAGTCTCTGTCACTCATCTCTCTCTCTCACTCGTGCCTTTAAATATACACTCGTATATGACGGAGATATTTTTGACAAATATTTTTGGTCAAATTTCTTGGTCATCATAGAGGAGATTAGTTGTATGTTTTCATAATTTTTAAATTTTCATTTGATGGGGGGTTTGCTCCAAAACCCTCTCTTTTCTTTTTTTTCTTCTATTTCACCTCACCTAATAACCCATATTACAAAAAAATTTATGAAAAAAATTTACCTTACCTAATAACCCACTATATGAAAAATATTATAATAAAATCAATTTACTCCTCCTAACCATTCACTTTAAGAAAAAAATTTATAAAAAATCTGAAAAAAATTGTATCTTGTCTGGAAATCAAACACAAGACCTCCCACATGGCAAGCACACACTGAGACTACATGTCGCAGCAGCTGATGGAAGATAATAAATCATTTATGATATACTATTTTGGCTGATCTCTCTTCTGCTCCTTTTCCCTCTCCTCCTTTCCATCACACTATCTCAATCTATAAATCTCTTTGTCCCTCTAAGAAGTTAAATAAATATTTTTCTATCGATAAAAATAATATATATCTCATTTTTCTCACAGTGTAGTAGGAATAATAGGTAGGTAGGTATTAATTTTGAACCTTGTAACTTTGTGCAGCCCCATATTTTAAGAAGGGGGCAATATGGAGCCATGAAATTTTTAGGGTGTATTTATGACATTGAGTACAATATATTTTTGTGAAGAAAAATTCTTAAAAACTTTTTTGGAGGTGAGAGAGGTCAAAATCCACAACATCGCCCCCAGGGGAGATATGGACCTCGGACTTGGCTTAAAATCTTCCTCAAAACAACAAAAATTAGTTCTGAAAATTTCAGATCGATCGATTTGGCGGTTCTGAAGTGATGGGCATATAGACAGACAAATAGACATTCACATTGATATGAATTATATATAATTATATATAGATTATAGGCTTTCACTGATAATAGGTACTAGATATACGATCTATGTAGAAAAAAGTGCAAAACACGTATCATTTTTGGATGAAAGAATGTTGTTTTCAGAGAAGTGTAGGTACATGATAACAAAAAGTTTTCCTCCAACGATATAAATTATCGTCTTAGTAATACATATGCCCTTCTTGTCAAAAATGTTCTTTTAATTGTTATATATTTGAAGATACGGGTACATATTTTGTAAGTTATGAGCAATTCACATCACTGAATCACATCAGAATAAGAACCTCAGTGTTGAAATGGGAACTTACTCATAACAAAACTTGTTGAGAATCTAGAAAATGTGCAGTATGTACTTTTTTTGTACTATATTTCTTTTGCTATATCGTATATAGTCATTGTTTGCCAAAATAGTTTTTTTTTTTTTTTTTTTTTTTTTTTTTTTCGTTGAATAGAAATTATGTTTTGTTAATTAGAGCCGGTTCTGAGAGAAAATTTCACGGTTTCTTGAAAAAATTCGTTATCTGCTGGCGAGAATTTCGTTGAACAACAGTTCGTTAAATATAGGTTTAATTATATTAAACGTAAGTAGGTAGGTATAAATACTTCTTTTTTTTTTTATTAAAATTTTTACGATATTTCAACTCTCATATAGTTATTTTAGAGAAAAAAGTTGAAAGATCTCGACATCAAACATGAAAAATAATGAAACGGGGAGAGGATTCTTCGCAAAAATATAGGTCTATAACCCTACCTATATAAAATTCAAAGCAAGATCCCATAGTTCAATCGTGACTGTCGACGCAGTTACATAAAAGTGCGAATTTCTAGCTAAAAAGTGAAGAAAAAATATCGTTTTCTGCTGACTTCAAGTGGCTCTCCCACTTGTAGGAAAATGAAACCATAGGTAAATGCATGCGTCACCCATTCTATAAATAAGAATTTTTACTCCTATAACTAAGAACCAGCAAAAACAAGGCCAGAACCAAAACTATACCTTGAGAAAAATTGCGGTTTTATTCTTAAGGCAGGTTTCGCACAATTTAATCCGGTTTTGGCTTCAGTCTTGATCTTGTCGTAGATGTGGTCTAATCGAAAGGGCAACAACATGAACAGGACGAAGGCCAATTTTTCTCATTACTGTACCTGTGATATGACACATAGCTTAAGCATTCATTGTCTGTTGTAGGCTTACTAATTCAGACCTGCCCCAATTACTGGCGTAGGTATCTTAATATTTTTAATAGGTCTGCCAGAAGTTGAAAAAACGAAGTTTTTGTTTCAACTTATTATGTAAGATTATTGATAATTGTTAAATTATCGACACCCTTAAATACGCCAGAGATCCAGTATGGTGCATCTGAATGCATGGTTTCAGCCCCTCCTAAAAAAAGCTTTTCGGCTGCAATACTTTGCCGGAAAACACAGTCTGCCAATTTTTGTCTACAATTCAAAAAAAAAATATATATATATTTATAATCTAAATTAATGCAATGAAGAAAAGACGCTAGTAACCTATTTTGCCGTAATTATGAAAAAGATAATTCAAGCAACCCGGGGATTTGCTATCCTTTAGCGATTTTTTTTGTGTTACTTTTTTATTGCAAATTATTGAATCAGTTAGTCTGACATAAGAACTATATTTTGTGAAAATTTCATATTTACCCTTTTCGTAGTTTCCTCAAAATCCAGGAAAAACCATTTTTCTAGGAATTTTTCTTCTCCAGTTTCTTCAGAAACTATCAGACAAACAGGCACTAAATTTTTGTCAAACTTGTGACTAAATAAGAAAAATCTATTGTGAAAATTTCAGTATGATCAGTCGTGTAGTTTCTTCAAAATCTTGGAAGAACATCTTTTCCAGGAATGTTTTGTTTTCCTAATTTTCTTGGAACTATCAAACCAATTGTCATATCAGACCTGGTCTTATGGAAGCCCTACCTTTTGTGAAAATTTCAGCATTATCCTTTTGCATACATCACTATAAAAATGTACCAGCTGTTAATTCGTTCTTAGAAATTATTTCACAAAATTATTTCTCGATATTATTTGGCCAATTATTCTTTATTTTGTCATATCCAATGCACATTTGCTACTACCCACACAGCCACACACAGAAACAAAAAAAAGTTTGTTCTTTCCTCCAAAATAACGAATTCTGCAGTGTTACATGTAGGTATGCCATAAGAAATCCAGGGCGGGCACAAGCAAAAGTACTGCCGTGTGGCGCTTCAGGGCTTGTACAAATTTACACACACACGCATACACACACACACACACATATACATACATATTATAATAAATATGTACTTAAACATAAAAAAATTAGGTTGAAGTGGGAAAATAGTATATCACTAGTTTTCTTTTCTTATGAAACAGAAAATTTTCACAATCACACCAAACTCTTTTGTGAGGTTAATTTTAATACACCGTTTACGGGAGAATTGTATAAAAATTGTACGGGTTGCACCCAAAACGGCCCCTTATTAAAAAATTATTTCTTGACAAAGTAGTAAAATATGAATTTTCCTCTAGAAAGAAGCTCCAACAGTTTGACCACAGCAATCTCCTATGACTTTTACATATTACCCACGATTGAATTTTCAGCCGAATAAAGTAGGTATTCTAAATTGAGCCACTTGAACCATGCTCAAAACTTATTGTTTATACACGATTAAGATTAATCTGGTTTATATCTGTATCTAAAAAAATCTTATTACCTACGTGTCTACTTTTAGAGGCAAACTCAAAATCGCCGAAGTTCATTCCATATCCAAATTGGGAAACGCATGATCTGCGTAACACCACTAAAGGTAACAAACTTGCAAATGTTATCAGACTTAATGTGGACATCTGCCACAGATTATGGGTAGCAGATCGTGGTATCATCAACATTCTTACAACGAGAGACAAAATACACGATGCTAAGATTGTGGCATATGACCTCAAAACGAACGAGGTTTTCAGACAACACAGTTTACCCGATGATGCGATAAATGTTAATTCATTTTTTGGAAATATTCTCGCTGACGTCGATCAGGATGATTGCGCCAAAACTCACGTCTATGTTCCTGACCTACGAGCAAATGCTATTTTTGTCTACAGTGTTGAGCTAGACAGAATTTGGCGAGTGGAACATCAGTATTTTCATTTCGATCCTCTATCTGGAGATTATCTTGTTGGTGAGTACATTGGTCAACCTTCTAAGTGTAGCTTACGATAGTTTTCGCGATCGAGTGTACAATTAAAAATAATTTTTAAAAAAGCCAAAAAAGTGAGTAGGACTAAACAGAGATTTTGCTGTCGTTGATTAATAGCGAAGAAATTCAACCGCCTATTGTTGGAGTTGAAAACTATCAGACTTTTCGTTTATTGATAAATATGTCGAGTTCCCTCCTCCCTCTCGTCATCCAAAAATTATCAAAAACCTTTGTGTAAGTATAATATGTTATGGAGGGCTGATTCATACGAAATTTTTATACATAGTTACTGTCAGATATAGACAGCATTTTTGGGAAATGAAATTATTCTGTTTACCATGTTGCTATATCTATTGTAGGAATTAGACTACTTGTAAGAGGTTAGAGGCTCGGCCTCCCTATGACAGTTGTCAACATAAGATGACTAATTTTGTGAACTGTATGTTAAACACATTGTACGTTTGTTTGTATGTACTTGCAAAATTATGAAGTATGATGCAACATTCTAACTGGGACAAATTGATAGTACACATCTCGGATGATGTCACCATCCAGCTTATCAGTGCACATACCATATTTTCCTAGTTGCCATAGCAATGATAAAATATGTCGCAATTAGTTATCATACACACGTATGTATTCCTTACGTATGTGTCTATGTGTGTGTAAGGAGCCAGTATATAAGCTCACAAAATTTGTTACAAAATTATCAGTGTTTGCTACGGTTGTGGCTCCCCCATATCTTGTGTTTGACTAATGGTGAACCCACAAAACTGCCAGAAACTTTCAGTTGTTGAAATATCTTCCACGACATAAGGTATTCCATATCTATACACACAAATATATATATACACACACAAATTTATAGATATATATCTTACAGTAAGTTCATTCCCCAAAATGCTATCATTGAAGAATGGAACTAGGAGAATCAGCCATCCATTACATCACTATAATAAACATACAAGTCAAAATTAATTCATTCCTCTAAATTATTTTGCTAATATTTTTATATGTGAACACAAAAAAAATGTTCGTTACTTCTGCTGAAACAACAAATTCTACAGTGTTAGCTATATTGTTGCAAAAATCCAGGGCTGGCACAAGCCAGTGGCTCCTCAGGGGTTGTAATTATTTATATTCAAAGTTAAAATAATATACTGGTAGAAATACAACAATGAAAGAGAAATCTTCAAACTGATACATCTGTTGCCTGATAATGTGAAGTAACAAAACATTTCAAGTGGCATCTTCTTCTTCAATTAAATATACATTTTTCATTTCTCGTATTAAAATCTAGAAATTTGAACTGTGAAAACTTGGAATTTAGAAACTATCAATAGTTATCGTTAACATCATTGCTTGTCAATAACTAATGATAGTTCTTTGTATTGATTACTATCGATAACTATTGATAATTATCTCACCCTTACCTATTGCACACTTTCTGTATCTTAGTGAAGGAAATTGGAAGAACATTGGGAATTATAATTTGAAATGTTTTATCAAGGTTCTACCTTAAACGTGTTTTTGAGTGAGCATCGGACATCTCTTTAGCTGTATGTCTCAGGTGCTCCCTATAATTGAGTCTCACATCAAGCATATATCTACATCTGGACCCACATAGAGGCTTTAGAATGTTCAATAATTGCTAGTGTTCCATATAAGTTAATGCGAGGGTTTCAAAAAGATACATATGTGAACAGTTCTTAAAACATTGGAGAAAAATAACTTGTCATAGAATCTGGAATATAATGCAAGGAATTACAGAAGATAGGAAGGTGACAAAATCCCTAGCGTAGCAATACTTCTCTAGAATATCCATTTGCCAATAAATTTACATATACAATTCAACAAACAATCTTGAATTCTAAATTTGCGAAAAATTGCAAAAATAATTGATAGTTATCAATAGGAAAAGAATTTTTGTGCAAATGCATATTTTGTTTGGTAACACTTACATGAGTGGGGTTGTCAAATTACTTCACAAACTGTGATTCTCTTGATTCCAAAAATATCAATTTTATATTGGATATTTTCGCATAAAATAGAATAAATACATATTCTTACATAAATCAACTTTTTTGCACTTTTTTTTTTTTAATTTCAAAGAAATTTCTGGTTTAGATTCAGATAATATATTTGAACTTAGGATATTGTGTAAATTTAGCATTCAAGAGTTATATTCTCATAACAGAGACAGTATAAAGAACTAATACATTATGGCCACTATTTTGTCATAGCTGAGTATTGTAAAATTTATTTATTTTTCTTCATCAAGTATTTACATCATTTATGGAAAAATTATTCTATATAAATACATTTCTTCAGAATTTATAATTCATATAAATGCATATTTTACTTATCTCAAACGCTTACAATGACTAAATAAATGCATAAAAATCCTTTTATAGTTATTGATACATATAATTATTTATGTATTTATAGACATAAAAAAATTAGGTCAAAATGAGGAATTGGTATTGTGGCGACTCCCAATCAGTGGTGACAAGTGTAGGTACTTGTACACTCACTGATCAGTTGTAAAGCCAATTTCTACATATGTGGGACGAACACTATTTTTAGTTAACAGGCTATGGCATTCACCAGTCACAGTCTAATTTTATTGCTGCCCGGTGTTGTACACACGACTACGAAATTATTGTAGTTGCAGAGCATCCTATAGGTATTAATAGCTTTCTTTTTTTCATGAAAGGAGAAATTTTTATAATCCCAACCTCTAACTCTTTTGTGATGTCAATTTTAGAATCCCTCGGCAAGCAGACTGGGCAAAAATAACAAAAAGTAAACTGGGTTAGCCCATACTTTGTGTTTTGTGGTTTCCTACATTTGCATAAATAAAATAAGATTTTTATTTTTTAATGTGTACACATTCTTGCTCTCTAGTCCGCTTCCTCCAGGGTGTAAAAAAATATTAGATGTGAAAAAGTTGAGATTGCATAAAAAAAACTGCACGGTGCACTGTCCAGTTTCAAATTCTGTTTGTCACATAACACACACACACACACACACACACACACACACACACACATATATATATATATATACTCACAAGCAGACATCTGTGGTGAGCTGGTGGCACAATACATGCACGCACACATACACTAAATATGATATTTATCGTGTTTCAGCTGAATGCTTACACATTAAATATGTGAGGGGGACCCTCGCACACCCTTTTTTTTTATATTCAAAGTCTGTAGGAATTGTTTCTCCAAGATCTTGCGTTCAAATGTTGTACGAATCAACCCGATGCTTACTTACAATAATTATTGGTACACCATAATCTGTGTAGGTGATATTTCATTTCAATGGACCGACGGTGTTATCGGAGTTTCGCTATCTCGTCCGCAACCAGATGGCTACCGAACTCTGTACTTCACTCCGATGTCCAGTTCACGCCTGTACTCGGTTTCAACAAAAGTGCTTCAAGATTACACCGTGGACTGGAGTGCCTGGAACAATACGGAGCTCTTCCACCAGTTCCAGGTGCTCGGATATAGAGGACAGTTTATGCAGTCAACGACTTCGTCGCTGGACGAGAACAGCGAAATTTTATTCTACACGTTGCTGTGCCAAGATGCCGTCGCCTGCTGGAATACTCGCGCCGAATACAACGTACGGTCGCAGGGTATTGTGGCGCAGGATCGGAAACGTTTTTCCTACACAAATGACGTGAAGGTCGATAAGAACGGTGTGATTTGGGTGCTCAGTGATAGGCTGCACGAGTACTTGTTCGGGCGAATGAATTATTCGCAGATCAATTTCAGAATATTCAGATTACCGGTGGCCGAGGCTATTCGGGGCACTGTGTGCGAAAGAGGTTTCAACACGAACCGCGATGAGGTGTGGAAATAACCTTTTGGTGGGTTCAAAACTCGATTAGACATGCTGATATAATTGCGCAATTTAGACAATTAACTACGTATCTACTTTTTGTAAAACATTTCGTATCATAGGCGCAAATAGGATTCAGAATATAGGGGGGATTAAGCCTTCCTTAATGACAAACTCATGCTAACCTTTCGCCCCCACATCCTCTGGAAAGGCATACCCGCATCCTTTACTGAGTTCAGAATTCAATAGTCTTTAATATTCGTCTTTAGAAGCGTAAAAATTGATAAGTTTTTGTCAGAAAAATTTCACTCACATTGGCGCAAAAAAAAAAAAAACAACCAACCCAACAATAGCTTCGCCAGACAAAGGAAGTTTTCAAAAATCAGCCAATGAGAACCAAAATTAGCTAAAACTTCTTATAAATCACGATTTATTGATGAATTTTGCATAGCTTACTAAATTTTGTAATTATGTTAATCACAAATTACGCCGTTTGGAACAATGAACTGAAATAAAATTGTTGGCTTTAAATAAACCATGCAGGACCGACTGACACTAAAACTGATTGCGTGTCACCATAGATCTTAGTAAAAATATCTTCCTGTAGCTATCAAAAATTACAAATTTTAGAGCTATAAAACCTTCGATGGGAAGTACTTATCTTCTGACCTGCATTTTGTATGGGGCATTTAACCAATAACATAATATACCATACTGCGTAGTGTGGTATGAATACCAGCTCTAAGTTGGTTTATGAAATAAAAATCGATAACTTAAACTGTACATTTTCATGCAAAAAAAAAAAAAAAAAAACCTACCTACTTGAAAATGAATAAAAAGAAAGGAACCAGAAAAAATGTCACTAACGTTTATGCTACTACTTTATTTTTCACATAACTGAAAAAAAAGAACGTAAAAATGCAGTAGAGGAATAAAAAAAATCTTCAATTACTTTAGCAAAAACAATATTGCAGTTTGTTAAGAATGCAGCTTGTAATATAAGTGAAAAATAATTAGATTCCTGTTTCAATTACACAAATGGGTGGGGATGGGTAGAAAAATTGATTTTTTGAAGTCACTAATTTGTTTTTTGGCCTGAAATGAGGGTTTTCTATAACAACGTTGAAATTGATCCTCTACGACGATAAGAACAAGAAAAAAAAAGTAGCAATCACAAAAAATCACACTAAACAACAGAACACTGAAGAAAAATTTGATCAATCAAAACTCAATCAAAACAAAAATCAACAAAGTTTAACAAAACTTTCGAGGCAATTAATTCTTTTGTAAAAAAAGTGTGCATATTAGAATCATTAAACCATTAAACCATAAATATAATGGTTTTAAATGATGAAGCATAATACCAATTTCAACCAAAATTGGATACTATTGATCGAAAATTAATTAGGTATCTATTTTAGAGTCACAAAACCTTCATATCATAAATAAAATAGTTTCAAAGCATGAACCATATTACTAATTGCAACCAACATTGGTAGCACGTCAGAATAGGCTATAAACGAAGACCTGTTTCAAATTTTGTGGCATTGAACACAACCTGTAGGTACAGTGGTAGCACGAATAGTACACACATAATAATTATATACATGCATAGAAAATAATGAATTTTAGCTTTTGGTACCAAAAGTCTGGTTGGGTCATGGTATAAATAAAAGTACAAGATCTCACCCATAGGCTTTTTTGTGAGATGAATTTCAGTAAGATGATTTTCAACATAAAAATGCTTAAAAATTGTCTCTGCCTTTTGTACACATGCCGTTGTTGTCTTCTTTTTTCTTTCTTTTCAAAAATTTAGGGTGCTTTTGGAAAATCTGAGAGACCCAGTCCCGAAACACATTATTTGCGCCTATGTTTTGTATGGTAGACTAGCTATACTTATCATTGTAATATTATTTTTTTTTTTAAATCAGTGAATAACAGAATAACCTATCGAAGAAATTAATTATTTCTGTCAAAAAAGTTAAATTAAATAAGTTTTAGGAATAAACACTATATGTTTGGAAAAATTCATTACTAAAAAGTTGAACTTGAAAAGTGAGACGAAGGACGCGTTAAAAGGAGTTTATAAAGAACATTGGAAATCAAGCTCGAAACAATAAAAACTCTAGCGCAGCAAGTCACACTAGAAAATGTTGGTTTTCTCGATAAATAAAAAATTAGCAAGTGCAATAAAAACATCAGAATATGAAAATTATTCTGAGGAATGCTGGGTAAAAATTAAGTTTAAAATAAAGTGCCATGGAAATTCATGATGAATTGAAAGAATGAAGTGTACTGTGAACTTATATGAAACGTATGCAAGATGATCGCTTGGCAAATTAAATAAAAGCAAGCCCTTTGTACACCATCCCTCATTATTGACTGGTATAATCGTTCATTTGTGACTCATGCGAGTCTCATTGTTTTATCACCGCTGATTTTCTGTTTTCATTTTCTGTATCTTTAGTTAAAAGTTTCAAAAAATATAATATGTACAATATATGACTCATCCAGTAATATTATGAGTTTTTTATTTTCTACCTTTCTATAATTCAATCTTTATAATTATAATATATTACCATAGCTTCATATAGGGATCATCGACTCATGGACTCATATGAGGTATAGGGGTTTGTAGACCTGACAACAGTCATTGCCAAAAGGCAGGTTTATTATTCATCTATACAGACATTAAACAAAATAGTACACACTTATACGTTTGTATGTTCTTACCTGTATGCCCATAGAGGTAAAATACGAAGTTTGTGACATGACTAATCGACAGATAAAGATCTTGGCAATGTCACAGAATGGTAGAAAATGTCTTACATCATTTCTTATCAATTACTAATTAGAATCGACGTAATTAGATGAAGCAATAAGGTATGTATATGTGCATATGTGTGTCTGTGTGCATGTTCCAAATCCCCTATATAAACTTATGAAATTGGCCACAAAATTGCCAGTGTTCACCCAGGTTTTGGTTTCCTTATATGTAAGTACAAAGTGGCAGAACACGTAAATAACTTTTGGCTATCATCTTGTTGAGAATCCTCTTCACATCAAGGTATTCTATCCTTCATATCCTCCGTACATTTATTTTTGTAATAGCATTAATGGCTCTTTTTTTACGTAAACATCTGAAAAAGGATTTCAACCATATTCATATGTAGCAAGTTTTTCACCATTTGGCTTGCAAGAAACATAGATGTAATATACCTATAGAAAAATATACCACATGAAAATGTTTTGGTTTAAGATTTAATTTGGCTACTTCTGTTCACAACTTTGAGCTCTTTTGACACCGTTGTGAGAATATTAGCATATTTTATTGGATATCCCGTAACCATGAAGGAGTACTGTGTGCATTAGTAAACAATAATACACTATAGGAATGGACTTCACTATAATAAACGTACTAGCCATTAATTCGTTCATTAAAATTATTTTACAAAATTATTTTTCTAATTATTTCCTCATATTCGATGCCATATGCCACTATCCACACAGCCCCAATGACACAAAAAAATATTTCTTACTTCCTCTGAAACAACAAATTCTTCAGTGCTACCTATTGGTATGCCAGAAAGAATCCAAAGCTGGCACAAGCCAAAGCACCACAGACTGGCGCTTCAGGGCCTGTATAAGGATATTTCAAAAAAAAAAAAAAATTAATAAAAGCAAGGGGCAGTGAAAAAAATTGGTTTGAATACCTGCTTATACTTATTACTATTTATTTCTAACATCAAAGAAACCAAAAAATAAAATACAACCCACAAGCTGAAGTGCGCTCTTGAAAAATTAATGAACACTTTAATGTAAACATTATGCACTTTATCGTTGGCCTACCAACTTTAATGTGGATTACAAGTATATTTTTTTGAGTATGTTTGGTATAAAATATCATTTGGTGTTTTATATTAAAATGTTTTTGTTGATTTTTATTCCTGTCGGAGATAAATTTCAGTGCTCCATGATGTATGAATCCTGTTTTCTTGCAATCAGCTAAAGCTGGTGCAGGTATGAAAAGAAGCTTGTAAAGCAGATATTAGTTTTAAAATTAAAATTTAAATACCAAAATTGACATAGTAATATTATTTTCAAACATTCCTAATTATTTCCTATTACAATTATTTGTTTGGCTTTAACAACAAATACCTAGTGATTTAAAACCTAGAGAGAAAAAAGAGTTTGAAAGTACAATAAATAAATTTAATGATAACGACAATTAATTTGCAATTCATTCAGCAGAGGGATTCGATCGTAACAATGTCATACATATAATTATGAATTTAGCCTTTCTCATTTTTCGTCCTTAGTTTGTTATCAGTTTATCACTTACTGCTGATGGATAGATTGAGATGCACGTATTTTTGTTCAACAAATTTTCTTAAACTTCTGACCTATCTAGATTGTTTTATTGCACCAAAAAGTCTCTGTCCTGTAAATTTCAGCCTAATTATTGGTCTCTTTTTCCCAAATGTTTTTATGTACAAACATACATAGAAACTCACATACCTACATATATACATGCATACATAAGTACATACTAACAAATATACAATAAAATTATTCCTCTTATTATAATATTGGATTCATGAGGAGTAGTGAAAGCTGGTGCGAGACAAACGTGTTTTTTATTTTTTGGAACATTTATACTATAGGTATCATGTATATATATACACATATATATAGCATTTTATTTTTTTATTTTTTAATATAAAACCTATTTAAAAGAGGAATACCTATAAAAAAAAATATAACAGAAAAAATGTAACAGCCAAAATTAGATAGGTGTAACGTATATTTTCGTCTATTTTTAGAAATGACGAACATATTCGTTCACTCATTTTCGAATACCAAAAACGTAGATATTTATCAACAATTATTATCCTATAACTCTTTGTAAACAACCACTAAATTACCCGTA
This sequence comes from Ericerus pela, assembly GCA_011428145.1. Classification (NCBI taxonomy): domain Eukaryota; kingdom Metazoa; phylum Arthropoda; class Insecta; order Hemiptera; family Coccidae; genus Ericerus; species Ericerus pela. The sequence goes on along the minus strand of WOFM01000261.1, from coordinate 1,131,184 downwards.
TTTAATTTTATATATACAGATATACCTTCTGTATATTTATGACCTAGTTGTACCTGTCCCTCGAGTACTCGACGAGTCAGCACAACCCTATAATAACAACACCCTACTCCACTTTACCTATTCGACACGTACGTTTTCATACCCTGAACGAGTATATAATCCCTCGATTCAGTAGTATAATTGTTCAGTTCTTCGACAGCTACTTCTAAGTACCTGGAACCTCTCTTGTAGAAGTCTCTAGTGAACAGATAGTCCTGCTTGTTGAATTGTGATCGTATATGTATAAATATTAACGTAGATATATGTACTGTGATGTACAGGTTATTATTTTATTAAATATGTAAACTCACTCATGTGTTTGAAATATTATTGAGTCTCTACTTAATGTTAAGGTCCACGATAGTGCGTGGATGATAAACGTAATATATTTTAGAAGTATTACTGCTTTTTAAGTACGTGATATTTCGTGTATGGTGTACTTCCAAAAGTGGTCTTAAATAGGTACTTTACCACCTCTTTTGGCCGTTACAATAGGTACCTTTCTAAATAAAATAATTAGAAGTAAATAGATAAATAAATAAATTTACTGCATATTTATTTGAATACAAGCTCTGAGGCTCAGCTTCACGGCGCTTTAGCTTGTGGTAGTCCTGGATTTTTGCTGGCATAAAGGTAACGCTGTAGAATTTGTTATTTTGGCAGAAGTAAAGAACTTTTTTTGGTGTGTCTATGTGTGGCTGTGTGTGTAGTGGCTCATGCTCATCAAATATAAAGCGGCAGTCACACGAGGCATGTTTACTAGCTTCCACTAAACTTACAGCTACTATGCAAGAAAGTTAAACATAATCAACTTGAGCAAGTAGGAGGAAAGTAACTGGGTCAAATGACGCTGCCCTACAAAATAGGCCAACTGGAGGCTTGTAAACATGCCTCGTGTCACACAGCTTAAAGAAAAATATTGGCGAAATAATTTAGGGGAATAATATTGTGAAATAATTTTCAGGAGGAATTAGTTTCAGCGGGCTTATATGTTTATTATAGTATTGGGCATTATCTCGAGTGCAGCTTCATAATTCCAGACTTGGAAATTTATGGGCATTGTCGTTTGTTCAAGGGGTACCTTGTTGAGGTTTTAAAATAGATAGGGGAGTGACTCGTAAGATGGCGCAGTCCCTATGATGGCGCAGTGCTTGTTTCACTATGTTTCAAGGTAGGGGCAACACTGAAATTTGTGTCATTGGAAAGTGTTTCGTGAGCCTTCAATTCTGTGTGAAAAGTTTTTTCTGTGACTTCAGTAGAACGTGTGTTATCACACTTTCAATTTTTTTCCTACTTATGCTGTAATTTTTTCACTACATTTCGTAAGGATTCTAATTGAGAAAAAGTAAGTATTGAAATCCAAATTATTATTTTTTATATTCAGCCATGGGCAAGGAACATTTTTGTATAAATTCTTGACCATTGAGTTTTGTTTCTGATTGATAAAAAAATAAAATGTGAAAGAACATAATGACCCCTAAGATGGCGCACTTTAACAATATCATCAATAGAGATATTCTTTCAACTACATATTTTTAATTTCTATTGAATTAAAAGAGTTTATTTTGTGGTCAGTCATATTCTGAAAATAAAATTGTTGTTGAACTTGAAGGGGGCAGTGATTTGGAAAATGTTGCGTGCATTTTTTTTAATGATTTTTTTAGCCATTCAAAATCGAAGGAAAAATGGATTTACTGCACTAAGTGCAAATTGTGGACCCACACCAAATGTGCAGCTGGTGTCACAAGTAAAACCAAAACATACATTTGTGAAAAAAAAAATTTTTTTTCATTACAATTTTACTCTTTTTTCTATGTCCCTAAGATGGCGCATTTTGACTTTTTTAATAATAAATTAAATAATTGCCGTCTCATTTGATATATGATGAAAATCCAATTGAGAATGTTCGTAGCTAAGGGTTTGGTGAATATTTCATGAAAGTTGGGGGTTAGTTGTGTTCATTTGTGAGGAAGATATGGACACTAGAATATTAAGGTGCCACTCCCCTACATCAAATATGTTTTATGGAAACATCCGTAGTGTCTTTGACACTACCACATATTGTATTTTTTTGCCTTACAACGGCAGTTTATCATTTTAATATAGTAGAATTTTATTATTGTTTTAAACGTTCGGGGTTGGTTGAACTTTTAAATCCACTACGTACCTACGCCACTGACAGGCGTTTCTTTTGATTGAAAGAAATGTGGAGAATTTGTCCCGAAACACTTACACTATGAAATATTAGAGTAGGTCATTTATGTTTACCGGTGAAAACAACCGAGCAGAAAGGTTACGAAGGGAAGCACGGAGAGCCAACACTTCTTTGAGCACCGTATTCTTTGGTTTGATAAGTATACTCTGCAAAATGCTTCGTCCATTTGTGTGGAAAATATTATTATACTAGTTATAATTTCCAAGAATTCTCAACTCCAGACAGGCGTTTTCGACTCGTCCATTAATCTTGGTATTTGCAGAGAAAATCGTCGTTCACGAAGCCCTAATTTTTTTTAGTATTAAATAACGTCTGCACAAAAATTAGGGAGCTGCCGTAAGAAGTTGAAAAATCAAATGCGCCTTATTACGGGTGCACGATTATACAACACAGTCTACACGGGTATAACCGAAGACAATCGTCTTACGATTGATCTTTTTGCAAGTTTCTTCTGTTTCTCCGCAACTGCGCTGCAATTGGATCGAAAATTTCAGTTACGAAATCAAACGACTGAATGTGATCGCTGCAAAATCTGCTAAGCAGAACGAAAATTAAGAGGAACAGTACATTTTTGCGTTATTTTAAGATCGCTATATACTTACTATCCGCGGAGACTCGCCCGCATCATTTTTACCAAAATTGACTGATAATAATGGCTGGCTCGGTGTTCGTATACCGATATAGGCACCTAAATGTGTATTATTATGTGCTCCAAATCGATAATTGAACCGTAAAATGCATCGTTTTGTTGTGATTTCATAGCGCATAACGTACAGCTATACAGGTGTAAGTACCTATATAATTATATATATATATATATATAGTACCTAGGTATTAATAGGGTATCTACCTACAGGAATATTATTACATCTTTCCTTCTATCCTCCAAACATTCTAGGCTACTTGGTGTTTCGTTTTGTTTTCTTCCTTTATTTAATGAACTGTCCCAACGAATTTCGCATCGATAGTCGGAGCGCAAATTAAATGTAGGTATTTGGAACCGCGGAAACAAAAACGTAAAAATAAAATAAAACGTTTATGCCTATTGCGTAATAAAAGACGACGACGAGGACATTAAAAAATTATCTATTTCCGGCAACCAATACTTGTTCAATGTTGGAAAATTTGGTGGCAAGATATTATATACGCGATAATTTTCCAGGCATAACACGTTCCCATCGGAACTTAATTTAATGTGAAATTAGAGCACTGATGAAAAATAATATATGTAGGTATAGAGCACGCGGTGCGTAAAATAATGAAAATTTGATTGCGTATTATATATGTACGGGAACGAATCGAAGAGGAAATGCATTTTTTTACTTGCTGCTGATAATTACGACGAATGAAGAACTAATTAAGGAAATTTCAAAACGTTCGTACGGCGAGTGTTGATTTATTTCGAACCAAAAATCCGCAATTCCTTATTATAGTTGACGTAATCTGATGCAGTTAATTGTAATTCGTGCCAAATTATTCCAGTCCTCCGTTGCTCTAGTTTACTTACTGCTTACCAAACTCTCACACGAAGAACAAGCTTTCCAAATTAAATCATAGGCTAAATACGTAGGTACCTATATACTAATACTTTAGTGCTAAAGCTGAGTTTACTTTTGCGTTGTTGTCGTTGTTGTTTTTTTTTTTAATTTAAACGCTTTTATTTAACTTCGTTTGGGAACCGAATTTAGACTTTATAATGATAACTGGAATGCGCCCTGCAGTCTCCTCGTTTTATCTTCATGTTTTTTTAGTTGTGCTAACTGGATAGGTGCTACTGCTACAGTCACCTTTTTTTACTAGATACCAGAGGCGGAGGTTTGGTATTTAGGATGCTCATTTCAAATTTATGGTTCATTTTGTTAATTTGACCCATTCTTCGACCCCCAGGCGTTTTAGATGCGGGCCAAATTTTGAATTCATATACTGTATCGTGTGATACGTCACTGGGTACCTATGTGTTTTGGAGCACTGATTTCGAATTAGGCATTCATTTATTCATTTCCTCAACCCACAAAGGCTTCAAGTGGGGGCCAGATTTTGAATTCACATATTGTATTATGGGATTCGTCATCGGGTAAGTGTATTGGGGTGCTGACTTCAAATTTGATATTCATTTCTTAATTCGACTCACTCTTTGATCCCAAAGTGCTTCAAAATGGGGCCAAAGTTTGATGTATCATATTTAATTGTGTGATACATCAATGGATATGTTTTTTGGGGCGCTAATTTCTAATTAAACCTTATTTTTTTCGTTTGACCCATTTTTCGACCCTCTGGGCCTATAAAAGGAGGTCAAATTTTGAATTTTCATGTTTCATTGTGTACCTATTAAATCACAACATGTGTTTTCTGAGGTTCCCTAATTTTTTATACTCATAGGCAGGGAGTCTGGTCTGGATTCACAAAGAAATAAAAAGTCAGAAGGGTTTCAGGAATTTTTTTTTACTGTTTTCAAATTTTCAAAATATGTTTTTAGTATGAAGAACTCAGTAATAGAAGTTGTGGGGACATCACTCGTATGAGGTTTTAGGGGCTCGCACCCCTCGACGACAGTCGCCGCCCAAAGGCTGGCAATATTCGTCTCTATGACGTTAAACTAATACACACGAATGCGTTTGTATGTTCGTACCTGTACGTACGTACAGGTAAGATACATCGTACGAGTCGAGATCAATTACCTGATAACGATCTCGGTAATGTCACGACTCGGTACCAAACGCACTGCGTCGTTTCTTATCATCTCGACGGAGACAGGAAACGACGCAACGTATGACATAATTACGTATTCATACATAAGTATGTGTGTCCGTGTGCGTGTGCCAAATTCGGTATATAAACTCTCAGAACCGGCTCAAAAATCGCCAGTGTTCGCCGAGGATTTGGCTCTCCCATACTTATTCGTATGAAGTGGCAGAACACGCAAAATACTGTTGAAGACCTTCTAGTGTGAATATCTCTCACAACAAGGTATTCCACAGTGGTGACCCCGACGTGATTTTTTGGCTACGTCGTGGGTGTCTAGAGGCGCGTTGCGCTATAACTAAAAAGAGGCGCGGTGCGCTGGCGAGTTACTCGCTTGTGATACAAATAATTTTTACAAGATCTAGACACCTTTGGCTGTCGAAGCAGAGGTCTTGACTTAGAAAGTGGGAAATTACACCCCCCTTCCAAATATATTTGCCGGAAGGGAACCAAGACGAGTAGACCTGGAGGAACAAAGTTGCCCTCATCCGCCAACTCCTCCAGCTTCAACCAGAGACTCAGAAGTCTTTGAGACTCCGGAAAAACAAAAACGAATCCGGAGGCCAGAAGCCTTGCGTTTGGGAGCTGTAGTAAATTCGAACGAAACTACAGCTCGAACACTAAGAAGCGGTCGTCTATTGAGCCAAGACTCCGACCCTTCAACCCCAGACCGGCAAACCACGGAGCCTGGAAGACTCTTCGCAGAAAAAACAAGTAAAGAAGTCCAGCACACGATGCCCAATGGAAACACGAACCCGAACCCATCATCAAACCAACCAACAGCAGGCGGAAGTGGTCAGCCACAGCTGACCCCCGAAGTACTGGCACAGCTCCTACAGCTGTTGCAACTGCAAACATTGCAGAACCCTGCTATCCAAAGACGGAGGATAGAGATTCCGGAGTTCCTACCCAATGAAGTTGAACTATGGTTAACTCTCCTCGAAGGCCGTTTTAAGACAGAGAATCTGCAAAACGACCAAACATATTCACACATTTGCAGCGGCATGCCCGCAGAAATCATACGCCGCATTCCGGATATCATGGAATGCCCTCCGGCGGAAGCAGACAAGTACAGTTGGTTCTGCAGAAAAATAAGAAATGTGTTTGGTAAGACTCAGAACCAAATCATTGATGATGTAATGGGCGGAATGAAGATTGGAGACGACAAACCCTCCACCTTCATGGCCAAACTCAGACAAAAGGCCGATAATATAGTGTCACCGTCAGTCATTGGAAACCAGTTCTGCAAGCAACTTCCCCAACATGTTGTGCAGTGTCTGGCAGCCATAGGTACCACGGTAATCAACAATTCCGAGGACCTAGACTTCCTAGCGAAGAGTGCAGATAGTGCACTGGAACATTCGAGATCAACATCCTCGATCAGTGCAGTATCCGCCGAGACCGGAGAACTAGCTCAGCTTAGAGCCCAGATAGCTCAGCTGACTAGCGAAATTAAGAAGAAAAGTAACAACAATAGTCCAAGACATGGTAGAAATAACAACCGCTCGAAAAGCAGGAGCAACAACAGAAGTAACGATAGAAAATCTAGGTCCAGAGACCGCAAGAGCAATTCTACCAGGGGTCAGAGTCCAACTCCCCCAAGAAGAACATCGTCCCCCAAACCCCGGTCTCAAAACTGGGACGATAAATCCTGCTTTTTTCATAATCGGTTTGGCGCAGAGGCCACCAAGTGCAACAATCGATGCCAATGGTGGGGTAAATCTTACAATAAGTCGTCAAACTAGAAAGAGGGTTCGTCTATGCGGCTGAAGATCCCTCGAAAAAGTATTCACGCCGCCTGTTCATCAAGGACAGGACAAATAGGAGACGTTACCTAATTGACTCAGGTGCTGACTTGAGCATTTTGCCAGTAGATAAAAACCAAAAGGCATTTCCTCCGAAATACTACCTCCGAACTGTGAATGGTGAAAACCTTCCAGCTTACGGAATAGAATCCAGCAAAGTAAGCATCGGTTTGCGAAGAGACATGACGTGGTCCTTCACAATTGCGGACGTTCCAACTCCGATCCTGGGTGCAGATTTTCTCGCACACTACGGCCTGGTCATTGACCTTAAAAATGGAAAAATCATCGACAACCAAACTGGTCTATGGGTGGAAGGCAAAACGCTAGCGTACCAACTAGACACAAACATATCCAGTTGCACGAAAGTCGACGAACAATTCCTACGGATTCTGTCAGACTATCCTGGAGTTACACAACCATCGATTCGCAGGCATCCGACCTATAAACATGATACCATTCATTATATAGAAACTAAAGGACAGCCTTGCCATGCTAGAGCCCGCAGGTTACTGCCTGATAAACTCAAAGCAGCACGGGAATACTATGATCGCATAATAGGTGAAGGCATATGCCGCCCATCAAAAAGTTCATGGAGTTCCCCGATCCACATGACAAAAAAAGCCAGTGGAGAGTGGCGAATCGTTGGAGACTACAGGGCCTTAAATGCCAAAACAGTTCCTGATCGCTATCCAGTCCCAAACATAATGGACTTCAACGCGAATATGAAGGGTAAAACGATGTTCACAAAAATCGACATCAACTGGGCATTCCACCAAATTCCAATGGCCGAACAGGACATCCCAAAGACAGCGGTCATAACCCCCTTTGGGCTATTCGAATACCTTCGAATGCCGTTTGGACTCCGTAATTCAGCACAAACTTTCCAAAGATTCATCAATGGACTGTTTATGGATTTGCCGTTTGCCTATGCATATTTGGATGACATATGCATCTGCTCAGAAGGCGGTGAGCAACAGCACGAGAAGAATGTAAGAACCATTATACAACGTATACACGCTGCTGGACTTACTATCAATGTTGGAAAAAGTTTATACAAACAATCCAAGATTGACTTTCTCGGCTATCAAGTCTCGACCGAAGGCATTTCCCCTTTGAAGACCAAGGTAGAGCCCATACTGAAATTCCCGAAACCCTCCAACGTAGCAGAACTCAGACGCTTCTTGGGGATGGTGAATTTCTACAGACGTTGCATTAAAAATGCTGCAGCCGAACAAAGTAAGCTGTTCGCATTAATCAAAACAAATAAAAAGAAAGATAAGACTCCACTCGATTGGACTGAAGAAGCTGAAAAAGCCTTCGAAAACATCAAAGAAACACTGGCAAATGCAACTCTACTAGCTCACCCAGACGAAAGTCTGCCGTTATGTGTCGCAACTGATGCATCCGACTTTGCTATTGGTGCAACACTGTACCAAAAGGACAATGACAAAAAGTTACCGCTCGCTTTCTTCTCCAGAAAGCTATCAAAAACCGAGAAGAACTACAGCACATACGACAGGGAGTTACTGGGAATATTTGCTGCGTTGAAGCATTTCAGGCACCAATTAGAGGGTAGATGTTTCACTGTGTATACAGATCATAAACCCCTAACACATGCTTTCACGCAAAAGACAGAACCAGCTTCCCCGAGAAGAGCTCGACAATTGGACTACATAGGACAGTTGACTACGGACATCCAGTATATAAGTGGAGAACTCAACACTCCAGCTGATGCTCTTAGTAGGATCGAAGCTATCTCGGCACCGTCTCAATTACCTTACGCTGAAATAGCTAAAGAACAGTTAAGGGATGCAGAACTGCAAGAACTGTTGTCGAACGATGACACAGCTCTCAAATTGAGACAAAGGAAAATCCCTGGTACTAATGTTTTACTAACATGCGACATTAGTACAGGCAAGAATAGGCCATTCCTGCCGACAAAGTATCGCAAATTGGCATTCAGTAGTGTGCACAATCTATCGCACCCTGGACCAAGATGCACTGCTGGACTAGTATCATCAAGATTTGTTTGGCCTCGGATGAAGTCCGACTGCAACAAATGGGCTCGCAGTTGCCTGAATTGCCAAGAGTCCAAAGTAGGAAGACATACTCGGTCGCCTCTCAAATCTTTTAAACAAACGGAGCGGTTCAAAACAATACATATAGATTTGGTGGGTCCATTACCCCCATCCCAAGGACACAGATACCTGTTAACGATGATCGATAGAGCAACTCGATGGCCAGAGGCAGTTCCTCTCCATGAGATGACAGCTCCCACGGTAGCTGCCAGGTTATACGACACCTGGATTGCCCGCTATGGCGTACCTGAAGTCATCATCACGGACCAGGGTCGTCAATTCGAAAGCTCGCTCTTTCAAGAGCTCTCTAAGAAGCTTGGTGTACAACACAATCACACCACAGCTTACCATCCTCAAGCAAACGGAAAAGTTGAGCGATGGCACAGAGCTTTGAAAGCCTCCATTATGGCTTGCGACACCAAGAGATGGGTTGACATACTACCAACCATCCTCTTGGGCCTTCGATCTGCTCTTCAAACGGACACGGGTCACTTTGCAGCGCAGCTAGCGCTCGGCGAAGAGCTACGCCTACCAGGGGACTTTTTCACCCATTCGAAAGAAATTAGCCCCGAAACGCTCGTCCAAGACATACGGACTGACGCCAACAACTTTCTGAACCAGGCAGCTCGTCATGGCCAACCAAAGGTTTATGTCTCCAAACACTTGGCCACAACATCTCATGTGTTTGTCAGAGACGAAAAAATAAGATCATCGTTGGAGAAACCATACGCCGGTCCTTATAAGGTAGTATCACGAGATGACAAGAATTTCGTGATACTAATCGCAGGTGAACAAAAAACGATTTCAATTGACAGATTGAAACCTGCGTACCTTATAAACGACGACAAGAAAATGCTCCAAAGAGCAAAAAGGAAGATGACACACAAGGAAATAATAAAGGAAGAACAGACTGAACAGTCCGAAACAACACAACCACAGAAAGTTGAGGACAATCCAGTCGAAAATGGTGATAAATCACAAAAATCACCAGAAGAAAAAATAAAAATAAAGAAAACGGTAAAGTTCAATGACGAGATCGTCAAAATACAATACGATCCGTCGGCCCCCTTGTGCCCACGAAAAAGAGGCAGGCCCCTTGGCAGCAGAAAACAGAAAAACCAAATTCCAACTCGAAAATCCGAGAGATTGGCACGGAGAAACTAAAAATATTCACGAAAAGTTAATATCCGTAGCGGAAGAAACAAACCCGCATAAAAAGACGTACGAGAATCTGGGAATATTCGCAAAAATAGAAATTCTTCAGATAAGCAGAAAAAAAAGTTCGTACAATAAAAATACGACACGAATAAACAAATCCACGTGCAATACGGAAGAAAAACATTGCAACGTGTTTCTATTGACAAACAATACCGATAACAAAATAGTCAATAGATCGTGACGTCACAAACGAAGAGTGCATTCCTTTGTGAAATACAAAATTCGAAGTACGAAAATTCAAACACGCTTAACTCTGCTTGTACTTAACCAAATTTAACCGGAAAACTTTTAAGCTAAAGAATATTGAATGCACTATCCCCTCCGAACAAGTCCGAGAAAAGATAACGACTTGGAATAAAGCTGCGATCGAAATTATTCCCGCAAAGTTTTTCATTCGCTTTTCGACTGTCAAAGTAAAAACTAGCCGAAAACAATTCTTACCATTTTTTCTTTTTCTTCCTTTTTTCATAATACTTGTATTCCTTCCTCATGTCGTCTTCAACTGGTACCCCGTTTTCTGCTCAACCGTTCCAATTCGTAGTACCACCTGCCCCCCAGCCTATAAAGACAAAGGAGCAGTTGGAACGCAAAAAGGAAGCGGAAAGAATAGAAAACGAACTACTAATGGATACGTCGGCGGCGGATATTGTTAAAATAATGTCCGCCCCCCTTCCTCCGTTGATTTCGCCGCCAAAATCGCCGGAAAGAGCACCGGAAGTGGCAAACCCACCCCAGAGCCCTTAGCCCTGGCGAGGATGGAGGTGAACCAACAACAACAGGTGGAAGAGGTGCGCATTCCACGCCCTCCCCCCACCGCAAGCCTGGCCTACAGTCCATCTGGGAGCTCGAACTCCCCGATGTACCGAAGACCAAGGCCCCTGACGTTAGTCGACCCACGCCTGTCCTACCGCTCCCATCCCTATCGTCCGGCTCCACAACGACAACGACCGCCGAGAAGAAGGGGGCAGAATAGCAGGGACGCCTACCAGGCCCGTTTAGACGCAAGGAAGCAGTCATACGAATGCGTCGGGGCCGCGGTAGGGTCTGCCCTCGCTAAGTGGGAACGAGACCAAAGACAGTAGACTCGATAAGTCCCCCCAGGCACGCGACTTATCATTTTCGCGGCGCGAAAACTGGGGGGAGTAGCTGTGGGGACATCACTCGTATGAGGTTTTAGGGGCTCGCACCCCTCGATGACAGTCGCCGCCCAAAAGCTGGCAATATTCGTCTCTATGACGTTAAACTAATACACACGAATGCGTTTGTATGTTCGTACCTGTACGTACGTACAGGTAAGATACATCGTACGAGTCGAGATCAATTACCTGATAACGATCTCGGTAATGTCACGACTCGGTACCAAACGCACTGCGTCGTTTCTTATCATCTCGACGGAGACAGGAAACGACGCAACGTATGACATAATTACGTATTCATACATACGTATGTGTGTCCGTGTGCGTGTGCCAAATTCGGTATATAAACTCTCAGAACCGGCTCAAAAATCGCCAGTGTTCGCCGAGGATTTGGCTCTCCCATACTTATTCGTATGAAGTGGCAGAACACGCAAAATACTGTTGAAGACCTTCTAGTGTGAATATCTCTCACGACAAGGTATTCCACAGAAGTTTCACTTCCAAGTGTTCTCGGACCCCCGAATTTTTTTTTATCTGTTATTTCCACCAGATTTTTATCTGCTGTTTCTGTCAGAATTTTATCCAAATTCTCATCGCCATGTTTATATCACTTAACTCGGTTTTTATATCCACTATAAAATAGTGTTTCAACTGAATAAAATCACATACTAAAAATTACAAAATAAAATCTATAAAATATTTTTTTAGGTTAATGCTTATTATTTAATTAATGCGGTAAAAATTAAATAACTCCCAAAAATGAGAATAAAATAATTTTTTTTTATTTTGTTTGTATCATTCAGAAATGGCATCAAATAAAAGTGTGGCGGGAATACTTTGACAAAGTAGTTGAGAACTGTGTTATTGTCTCCCACTCCCAAGTTGAATTGAGTTAGCATGGAATGCACGGATAATTTTGGATACATCCAATATTTGCTTGCTTGTCCACCCCACGTTTTTATTTGATGCCATTTCTGGGTGATACGAACAAAATAAAAATAATAATTTTTATTTTCTTATTTTTAGGTAGTGAAGTTACAAAAATGACGGAACTAAGTTTTGGAAAATTGATAGAAAACACAATTATGAAACATGGAAAACTTGTATAATAGGATTAAATGCAGAAGGTTTATATGAGGTAATAAATGATTTAGAAAAAAAACAGGAATTTTTGGAAGCTGATTTAGAAACATGGCTACCAACAAACACAAATGTAAATTTTTCTTGTTCTTATCGCGTTAATTAAATAAAAGCGTTTACTTAAATAAATGTTTTATTGATTTTATTTGTTTTTTATATCATCAAATTCAACATAACATTCTCTTATTGTTTTGGTTCTATCTCTTTCACACTTTTTTTTTTTTTTTTTTTAGCAAATATTCAATCTGTATCATCACTTTGTACACATTTCAATTATCTACCGCGGAATAAGGGGGTGCTCCACACAAAGCCGTTTCAACAGAGAGCTCCTTATTGGTTCCAATATAATTTAGGAAGGATAAATTTTGTATTAATACGTCTCAAAAAGACAAAGGGAGTGATGGTCTCTCATGGACCTTTTCAATCGGGAGTTAAATTTTGGTTCCAACAAAATTCATTTGGATAATCGAAGTTGACCCCTCAAAATTAGAACACACTCTGAGTTTCTTTCATCTTCTGGCCGGTACTGACCTCAACCTGTTTTTTCTGATTTGTTTCTTGAAAACGTTGCTTTCCTCTGCGTTCATTTCTGCATTCTTCTTTACCCGTTATAGGAATCTACGATTTTTATAATTTCAAAAAGAAGCTGTACTGTACATGTAGGTTGGGTACCTACTTACAAATTAATTTGTCATTTTAATTCCTGTTTTTACAGTTTTGACTTATTTGTACTTATGTACAGGCATGACGTCATACCTATTAATCGTCTTTTATTCGGTACATCATGCGTCTAGAATATTCACTCACTTTTTTCCTAACGAAGGCATATATTAATGGATCTAATTTTTTAGTAGTTGAAAACAATGATCATACTGATACCTAATATAAATAATTTTTCATTAAAGAAAGTATAAGAGGTGATACGAATATGTTCACTATGCATAGAATTGTTTGAAGGCGGTTGTCCGTTGGTAGTTACCAATAAGTTTGAAAAAATATACTTACAATAAATTGAAAAATTTCTGGAATACAACGGTATAAGTTTTAATTTAGTGCCCGCAAACCTGCACCTAATCTTCATGGGGCCTTTTTTTATATTTTAAATGAGAGATTATTTTCTCTTTCGATCTAACGGTGCCCTCTAGTTTGTTAACACCCGCCACCAGGCAGTTTAAAAAACTTACCTAACTTTGTTAAATTTATAGAATCGTTAAGGATATAGGAAAGACACGGGTTGCCTGAACTAGTTTTGTTTGAGCTAAAGCCTTGTTCACACTTGAATAGTTTTCATTCTATTAGCCAGCTATTTGGAGTACTATTTTGCTAATTGTTGAAGTCATATGCCGTTTTAACAGTTTATAGTCAACTTCAACTTGGCAGATTGCTATGTGAGCTTCCAGGGAGATTTTTTATCTGACTATTCGTCAAATTAAAGTTGACTTTAGAATGATGTAGTGACTTCGATTGTCAACATAATACTAATGTAGTATCTCAAATAGCTGGCTAGTAGCTAGAAAACTAGCCAGGTTTGAACAAGGCTTATGACATTACATAATTATGTACTATTTCATACTATTGCTGGGAGAGAGGTATTTTTGGAAACTAAGAGCAATTTCATTTCAGAATAAATCCCATTCTTTTAACGAATGCATTATTGAAACCACTAAAAATCACTGTGTGATAATGAATTAGACGCTGGTTCTTTTTACCCGGCTTCTTTTCCTCAAGAACACATTTTTTATAAAGCTCATAAATTCATTCAAAAAAATACGAAAATTTGCTAAAACCTATTATTTTATTCAAAATATACGAAATTTCTGATATTTACAACCATCCTCACACCTCTACACATCCATATAAGGAAAAATAATTTCATTTTGAATAATGCGACTCATCAAAATCACAGAAAAAGAAGACGCAGAACCGACACAAGATATTTTTCGAAACATTAAGACCCTTGGTAACAATTTTCCATCAGTGTTACCAAATTAATTTGGCAATTACAAAAGGCGTAATGAAACTTGTTACTTTTACCTGAGTCTCCCAACTTACTCTAGCATCTGTATTTTAGAACGAAAGTTAAGTAAAGATTCGCTACCCAAATAATGTTTTAACTGTGACTCCCGTGAATAAATATAGGATAAATCTGGTCCAACGAGTTCTTAAGTCTAACTTAACTTTAAGAAAAGTTCCAGAGTACAGTTTTAGATTTATTAAAATAATATCTAAAGGGCTCCAAATAAACATTTTTATTGAAAAAAAAAAAACAAAAAAAAACTTGTGCAGCAAGCCTTGCAAGAAAACGTAGATTTTCTTTGCTTAAAAATCACCTCTATCACAATCCATCCTACTAGACGTACCGTGAAGCCAATCGGTACTTATTATCCTTGACCTAAAACACATCAGCACACAAAATTTCAGGTCTATCGATTGAAAATTGCGACCTGTACGCTGTTCAATAAAAACTGCATATAAACTGACCTACTGGACGGATTATGCGACCGATCCAGACCAAAAACCATAAGTTTCTTCCTTACGTGAATCGGTAGGTGTTTCAAATTTTGAAACTATTTGATCAAAATTACGTCTGGAAATGGACTCAACGCAAAAGGGGGTACATATAAAAAAAATTAATTTCAAAAATAGTGCCAAAATGATCAAAAGATCATGAAATGAAAAACGTACTTACTCCCACACATGAGTTTGAATACTTTGGTAATTTTAATAAGTAGATTTTTGAAAAAAATCTACTTAAAAAGGTGTCATAACATCGGCACAAAATTATTATAAGCCTATTATTATTGTTATTATTGTTATTATTATTATTATTATTATTATTATTATTATTATTATTAATTATCATTATTTCATTTTTTTTAAACGTAGGATTAGGTATCATTTTTTTAAATCTGCTTCATTTTTCGTTTTTAAAAGTTTTATTATTTCTCAATTTTTGGTTTTAATTTTTTTATTATTAAAAAAAAAAGCTATATTCGTAATCATTAACCAAAAAAATAGAATGGTTCAGCAAATTCTACGAAGGTTTACGAATATAATAGGTTTGATGTATCAGGGGTCGGGGGAAGCATGATAAAAAAATTGTTATTAAAACTTACCTACTGTTCCAATATTGAAAGTGGGCATCCTCCGCAATTTTGTGTCGTCCATGTCAATAGTTTTGCCTGACTAAAACATCGGTAGGCAAGATGAATAAGAAATTACTTTGAACTCGCATGATTTTATACCACACAAATCATAAAATGTTCTCTGTCGAATTCTCATTTATTATAGTTTTTCCTTAACAACCGTAGAGGGCAGGGGCCAAGGTTTTCCCCACTATTTGAAAATAAATAAATAGATAAATGAATCGAAGAATAATAACCAAGATACTTAAATAAATAAATTAATAAAATGTTATCTTTTATTGAAAACAAGGAGAACAAATTCCCACAAAATACGCAATCAAGTTTTATAATTTTTTTTACGATTTACTTAAAATATTTCGAAGGGGATGTCACTTAGTGGAAACTTTTTCATTAAATAATTTTTCGATCAACTAATACTATGCTAATTACAATGCAATGGAATTTTGGTCACAATTCAAAAAAATCTTGGCAGTTTGTGCGAATGATGTTAATAGAAAATGAAACGATCTTCGCGAAAAAATTGATTACCAACTTGAAATGGAAACAACTAAATTTTCGCGGCTATTCCTGTTAATTGCAATTCACAGTGTACCCATTTTTTTCTACTTAACATCAGCATGGTGAAACCACAGTTGCTATAATGCTATTTGTTTTTGTTTGTGGGGGGAGGGCTTTTTAGATAGTGACCTAGTATGCAGATATCTATTTTCTGCATCTTAAATCTAACACAATTTTAGAACCACTTTCAGTGTTACACCATACCAAGGAATAATATTAAAATATTCCTTGATAATTTAAAATATTGAATTTAGTTGTCCACAGACTATTGTAGACCTTAACTTTGCATGAGACTAAAATATAAAAACACAATTATTATTTCACACTTTACTTTGAATTTAAACAATTTAACACATAAAATCAAATATTGGGATATATAAGTACACGTAATATTTTAGAACATAAAAGAATTAACTGAATTAACTGAGCATCGACTGTATCATTGGGTTTATATACCCGTTCAGGATACATGGTGTACATGACTGAATATAGTGAATAGACTAATTGAAGTAGGGATTGTTACAATAGGGATTTGCTGATTTGCAATAATATTGAGGGACAGGTGTTTCTAGGTGGCTAACAGTGGCGATGGGATTTTACTGTTCGTGACATTTCAGATGGGTAAATTGTATATTGTTTATGAAAAATAGAATGGGATGTTTTGGTTAACATCGAGTACATGTAGTTTTGGTATTTGAAACAGTGTTAACGAATATTGTTTGTCATAATTAAAAGTAGACAAAAATATACGTTACAATATCATCATTATCATCGTCATATAATTTAAACTGCTATAACTCTGTGGTCTTTGTAGTAGAAAGACCTTCAATTTTTTCATAAATAGGGTAAAAAAAAAAGTCAGTATGATAGGTACACAACGTCATGCATTGAATTTCATTGCGCATAATGCATGTTGCATCCTGTTTATGATAGGAGTTGGATGTAGAAAGTGCTGTTTTTCATTTACGTAATTTCTATTAGCTGTAGATGTATGAGGGGTACGATTCATTCACAATCTTTAGGTAAGATTCGTGGGTTGCAAGCGAACTCCAAAACCATAATTGAAGCGAAGTGGGTTACGTACCCAGTATAACTTTATGCCCTCTAAAAAAAAAACAAGACCTTGTACCTGAGTGACTAGTTAGAAGTGAAACTTTGCACATCAATAATTATATCTGAAGATGTATCACACGATAAAATAATCATGAAAACTTTTCCTAACCAACTATTTTTGGAGTCAGAAGGGGCCCAATGATTGGTTGAATTCAAAAGTGGATGTTAAATTAGAACTCAAATACTCAAAAGACTAATCCAACAATGATCACACAATCTTTTTAAAGTAAAATATCCAATTATGGATCTCTCCCATTAATGGGTCAAAATATTTAATAGGCTATGCAGTACTTTAAAAAATTACGATAAGCTGCGCTTTATATGGGCATCAAAGTGTAGGGTATTCTTCACATTTTTCATCAATGATTTTTCTTTGCTCCTATTATTAGTTCCTTTCTACAAGCGTGAAAAATGAAAAAATGAAAAATGTTATACCAAAAAATATCTTGATTTTTTTCATGTAAAAAATTTCAGCTACTTCCTTCAGAGGTCTATAAATCGAGTTAAGTGCATTATTTATGATATTTTTGGGGTAATATCGATAGATAATGCAGCCCATAGAACATATTAGCTCTGTTTGATAGGATTACACTAACTTACACCAACCTACACCAGTAGGGATATTCCACAAATATTTAAGTAAAACTTGGCACAAAGTCACATAACATTCCTACATTTGTGGAATCGCCCTCCTGGTGTAGGTTGGTGTAAGTTGGTGTAGTCCTATCAAACAGAGCTATTGTATTCCCCCACAATCCAACATTTGATGTGAAAAAATTTTTGACTCATAACTGGTATGACTCATTATTGGTACTCGATGTTTTTTGGCATTGAAATGCTTTTTGAGTCAGTTTGAAAAAATGTGTCCGCCCCCTAATTTTTACCAATGTTTTATGTGTGAAGCGTAAGAGAAGGGGTAGATAACGATGATAAAAAAAGTGGAAAGAAAAAATGGTGATGAAAAATAAAAAGGAGGTTGTAACGTTGTTTTGTTGTTTACAAAGCAAATATGAAAATGAAAGAAAACAAAAAATGAACATTTTATTTATTTATTATTCATTTTTATTCTTACAATGTGCGAAACCTGTGAATTTTTTTGATTAAAATTTGGTATTTTTGTAGAAAAATACATATCATGCATCTAATGTTACATGATGCACGTTAAATATGAATAGGTATTATTCATTTGTATGATTTTTTTGAAAAAAATCAATTTAATTATCAGTACCAGTAATAGGTCGTACAAATTGTGGTCAACAATTAGTAATTTTTTTTTTTTTTTTCAAAGAATCGTATGTTGGAACCAGATGATTGAGGAAATGTGCGAATAACACTAATGGTAAACATTTGGAGATTATCATGCTTTTGAAAATTTTTTCTAGCTCAGTTGACCCAGAATTGGTAGTGTCTCCATAGTTCGGGTGAAGGCACTACACTTTGGGAGTTCATGGCTCATAGGGGGTGGAGGCAAAAATCATTTCAATGTGTGGTGGGGTTTTCCCAATAGTTCTATTTTATTGTGAAAATCTAAAAATTGTATTCCATAAACTTTTTTCTGAGTTATGGCTATGCGAAAAAAGTCATCCAAAATTGGTAATTTACTTTACTAAAAATAATCCTAACCCCTTTTTGAGGTCATAGACGCCAAATGAATGGTTAAATCTGAAAAAGAACATTAATTTTGAATTTAGCGCCACAACAAACATATTCGACGGTGTACAACTCAATTTTTTAAGAAAAAAATATCCTAACCCCTTACCTGGCGAAGTAGGAAATCCAGAGTAAAAGAAACAACATACCTGACAATTATGGAAGATCCTCCTTTTTAGCAGTCGGTTATAAATCAAAATGTCGGACTAATAAATTGTCATTCGCGATTTCAAATCACGGTAGAGTAACACATTTTTTCTTTTATAGATCGAATTTATAAAAGCGGGCTCAATTTATTTGTAAATTTTCATCAATTTTCGTTCAGTCACCTAAGAGCAATGTCGTTATCACAAAGTTTTTTTTGAGTAGCTTCGCTCGGGTTCAGTTATTATATATTTGACTTGAATTAGTTTATTTCTGAAGTCATTCTAGCCTACATATTATTGCTAATTTTTCTGTACAAATAAATGTTTCTTTATGAAATAATTTCAAACTGATTGAAGCAATCCGCCTCAGCAATATTGTTAACTGGCTTCGGTGGAAACATTTATCTATGTAGAACATACCTACCATAATTTGAAATATGTACAACTACAAAATATTTATTACGTAGGTATAAGAAGTTGCATTTACCACATTGAAGGCACTATGTTTCAAATATTGGAACACGATAAAATTTTCAATGTTAATCAGCAGAATGCAATTTTTGTCCAGAGTGCCTTTTACGAACTATCTATAAGGACTATAAAGAAATCATGAAGATAAAGAAGTATTAAACCCAGAACGCATGTGCAAACGTGATTCGTTTGTTAATAAGAAGCAACTTTTTTATTATAAATATAAAAATCCACGATAAAAATCCCAAGCACCAACATTCCCAACTCTTTATATTATATAGACACCTCCGAACATGGCCATATAGATCAGTAAGTAGTGGTAAGCAAGAAGTATATAGTCCATAGCCTTTATAGCTGCTTTATAGATTTAGCTATAAGTCTTATAGACAGTTTGTAAACGGCCTCCAGGGTGGCGGGGAAAATGGTAGAACTGACTGAGACAAAACAAAAAAGAAGAAAAAACTAAGACAGCAAGCCACGTTAGAAAATGTAGGTTTTCTTATGCAAAAAAGATCTCAATAAACCAATAAATATAATAAAAATATTAAAATATCAATAGTATTTGTCAGAATACTAGGTAAAAATTATGTTGAATAAAGTATCAAGAATACTCATAATGAATTGTATTACGAGTTAATAAAATATGTGCGCAAACTATTAAATGATTCCTCAGTAAATAAAATAAACTATGCCTGATTTCCAGATAGCTTTTTTGTTTTATCTGGAATATTAATAATATTATTTTCTCTTTTCAGCAATAGTTGAAGATTTTTTCAAATCACTTCTATGCATGAACTATCAAGAGACTGAAACCAGGTTATGCAGAAAGATAGAATAAAATTATACACATAATGTCTGTTAAATTTCATGATTATCGCTCAAAAATTACGCATTTCAGAACCATTTAGGGTACTAAAATCCAACATAATAGGATGTACTAGATGCACCATCCGGCCGATCTAGATCAAAAACAGTAGAGTTTATCTTCGTTTAAATCCAAATTAAGTATTGTGGGGACTCACTGGTATGAGGTAAAGGGGCTCGGAACCCTCGACGACAGTTGCCGCCCCAAAGGGCAGGCAAATAATCATCCTCGTGATGTTAAACCACAAACACAATACGGTTCATTACATAGAAACCAAAGGACAGCCTTGCCATGCTAGAGCACAAAGGTTACTGCCTGACAAACTCAAAGTGGCATGGGAGTACTTTCATCGCATCATTGAGGAGGGCGTACGTCGCCCCTCAAAAAGCTCATGGAGCTCCCCTATCCACATGACCAAAAAAGCAAGTGGAGAGTGGCCAATTGTTGGAGACTACAGGGCCTTAAATGCCATAACAGTTCCTGATTGGTACCCAGTCCCCAATATAATGGACTTCAACGCGAACATGAAGGGTAAAACGATGTTCAACAAAATTGACATCAACTGGGCATTCCACCAAATTCCTATGGCTGACCAGGATGTACCAAAGACAGCGGTTATAACCCCCTTTGGACTATTCAAATACCTTCGAATGCCGTTTGGACTTCGCAACTCAGCACAAACTTTCCAGAGATTTATCAATGGACTGTTTAGGGAATTGCCGTTTGCATATGCATACTTGGATGATATCTGCATTTGCTCTGAAGGCGGTGAGCAACAGCACGAGGAGAATGTAAGAGCCGTCATACAGCGTATACACGCTGCCAGGCTTACTATCAACGTAGGTAAACGCTTATATGCACAGACTGAAATTGACTTCCTCGGCTACAAAGTCTCGACCGAAGGCATTTCCCCCCTGAAGACCAAAGTAGAGCCAATATTGAACTTCCCAAAACCCTCAAATGTCGCAGAACTCAGGCGTTTCTTGGGGATGGTGAACTTCTATAGACGTTGCATGAAGAATGCAGCAGCCGAACAAAGTAAGCTGTTTGCACGAATAAAGACAAGTAAAAAGAAAGATAAGACTCCACTCGAATGGAATGAAGAAGTCGAACAGGCCTTTGAGAAAATCAAAGATACAATGGCAAATGCAACTCTATTGGCTCATCCAGACGAAAGTCTGCCGTTATGCGTGAGTACCGATGCATCTGATTTTGCTATTGGTGCAACCCTGTACCAATTGGATAAAGACAACAAGAAGTTACCGCTAGCTTTCTTCTCGAAGAAGCTTTCAAAAACAGAAAAGAACTAAAGCACATACGATAGGGAATTGCTCAGAATGTTTGCTGCGTTGAAGCATTTCAGGCACCAATTAGAGGGTAGATGTTTTTCTGTGTATATTGACCATAAACCCCTAACATATGCCTTCACACAAAAAGCCGAACTGGCATCGCCGAGAAGAGCGCGACAATTAGACTATATTGGTCAATTGACTACCGACATTCAGTATATAAGTGGAGAACTTAACACTCCAGCTGATGCCTTAAGTAGAATCAAAGCTATCTCGGCTCCTGTCCAATTACCTTATGCTGAAATAGCTAAAGCACAGCTTAAGGATGCAGAATTGCAAGAGTAGTTATCAAACGATGATACTACTCTCAAATTGAGACACTGAAAAATTCCCGGTACTGATGTTTTATTAACATGTGACATCAGTACAGGTAAGAATAGGCCATTTCTACCGGTAAAATATCGCAGGTTGGCTTTCAACAGTGTACATAATCTGTCACATGCTGGGCCAAAATGTAGTGCTAATATGATTATGGCAAGGTTTGTATGGCTACGAATGAAGTCTGACTGCAACAAATGGGCTCGCAGTTGCCTGAACTGTCAAGAATCCAAAGTAGGAAGACACACTCGCTCACCCCTCAAATCCTTCAAACAAACGGAGCGGTTTAAAACTGTACATATGGACTTGGTAGGCCCATTGCCACCATCTCAAGGACACAGATACCTGTTGACAATAATAGTCAGGGCAACACGATGGCCAGAAGCAATCCCTCTACATGAGATGTCAGCTCCTACAGTAGCTGCAAGGTTATACAATACCTGGATTGCGAGGTATGGTGTACCAGAAGTCATAATTACGGATCAAGGTCGCCAATTTGTGAGCTCGCTCTTTAAAGAGCTGTCTAATAAGCTTGGTGTTCAACACAGTCATACCACAGCTTACCATCCTCAAGCCAACAGCAAAATCAAGAGATGGCATAGAACTCTCAAAGCCTCTATCATGTCACGTGATATAAAGAGATGGGTAGAAGTACTCCCTACCATCCTCTTAGGCCTTCGATCTACCCTACAAACTGATGCAGGTCACTCTGCAGCACAACTAGCGTTTGGTGAAGAGCTACGCCTCCCAGGGGACTTCTTCACAGAATCGAAGGAAGTTAGCCCCGAAATCATGGTACAAAACATAAGAAATGATGCCAACAATTTCCTAAAACAGGCAGCTTGCCATGGCCAGCCCAAGATTTACATCTCGAAACACTTGGCCAATACTTCACACGTATTTGTTAGAGACAAAAAAATGAGATCTGCGCTGGAGAAACCATATGCCGGTCCTTACAAAGTAGTATCACAAGATGAGAAAAACTTTGTGATACTCATTGCAGGGGAACCTCGAACAATTTCAATCGACAGATTGAAGCCTGCAGACATGGTAAGTGACGATAAAAGAATAAAAAGGTTGCAGAGGGAGAAAGTAAAAAATATCCAGACAGATTCCCAAACAAATACAGAAGAATCCGTCGAAAAAAGTGAAAGAAATAATTCACAACAGAAAACATTTAAAAAGTCGGTAAGATTTTCGGACAATGTTACCACTAAAACATTCGATGCTGAGGCCCCCTTATGTCCACGAAAAAGAGGCAGGCCCCCTGGCAGTAAAAAACGTAAAAATTCCCCCCTTCTCGCATGTCCGAGAGGTTAATGCGAAGAAAATAAAATTTACTCCCGAAAAAGTAATATCTGATACGTAAGTTTAAACCCGCTAAAAAATATGCGACAAAAATCGGAACTCCGTGAGATAAAAGAAACTCCGGAGATAAGCAAACGGGGAATGCCAACAAAAAGAAAATGACAGGAATAAACAAATCCACGTGCAATACGGAAATAAACATCGCAACGTGCGTTTACCGTTAAACACAAAGATAATCTCAACGTTGTGACGTCACAAGTGGAGATTCCTTTGTAATAAAAATTCAAAAAATATATTCTATGAGTTTATTTCAGGCATAACTTTGCTTAAACCGATCAGAACTTAACCAGAAAACTTGCATAAGGTCGAGAATATTAAGCCCTATCCCCTTTACATGCTGATAAGAAGATGCGAAAATAATGAAACATAACTGTAATGGTAAATCAAAAACTGAAGTAGAATCACCCACTTCAGAACCTGCCAGAGATCTTGGACGTGTTTTCTGAAATATTTTTGATTCTTTTTTCCTCAAACAACCCATTCTAATGTCACTGCCAACCGATACCATCCTAAAGTCCGCCACCTCCCAATTCGCCCGGAAAACTGCTGAGTCTTTACAAACTCAGCAGAAGACCGAGTAGAAGACGGAGTTGGACCGGATAGAGGAGGAGCTGCTCATGGACACAGCTCCTCCTGTAGACAAAGTCCTAGTGGAGATGACAACTCCACTTCCCCCGATAGTCTCTCCTCCCCAGTCACCGCCGGAATCGACCCCAATTCCGGAATCCCCGAGATCGGAGCTGAAACCCGCAAAGACCAGGGAGCCAATGAAATTCCTCTTCACGGCCGAGCGGGCAGCAAACAAAAAGGCGAAGATGGCTGCCTTAGCATCAGAGACGTCAAACTCCCCGATGCTGAGAAAGCTACTCTTCAAGCAACCGCTGCCCCCTCACTCCCGCCACCACCTGTAAGCCGCTTAGGGGAGAAGGCAGTTGCGCCCAATACCAGGCGAGCGCCGATGCAAGGCGACAATCATACGAGTGCGTCGGTGCTGCAGTTGGAAGCGCACTGGCCAAGTGGGAGGCAGACCAGAAGAGGCGCTCATAAACCCGCAAGTCCCCCCAGGCCTGCACAATTTGATCATTTTTGCAGCGCAAAAACTGGGGGAGTAGCTGTGGGGACTCACTGGTATGAGGTAAAGGGGCTTGGACCCTTTGACGACAGTTGCCACCCCAAAGGGCAGGCAAATAATCGTCCTCGTGACGTTAAACCACACTAAATACGTTCGATCGTAATTACCTGCAAGTACATGCAGGTAATGTACGAGTACCGAATTGTGACATCACAATCTGTACACAAACCGGCCAGCCATCTCTTATCATGATGGGGGATGATGCGACCTGGCCGCCCTCACCGACGTACGTATTATCTTACGTACGTGTGTTTGTGTGCGTGCAAATAAGCCATATATAAACCACCCAAACCGGCTCTAAAATTGCCAGTGTTTGCCTTGGTTTTGGCTTACCCTTACTTATGTACAAAGTGGTTGAACACGCTTAAATTCTGTTGAATTTCCTTCTGGTGAGAATATCTCTCACGACAAGGTATTCCACAAGTATATACCAGCAAATGTCCTGAATAGCTGATAAAAATTTTGATCTCGGTATACCGAGTTAAATTGGAAAGTGCATATTTATAATACATTTATATGAATTTCAGCTAACAGTACCGACCGGCCCTGGGTTTTGATACCAGATCAATTTTAATATGTATATAAGTAATTTTCGGGAATTACTGGACCAATTTGCACGAGAGATTGAAATACTTAATTAGACTCGAGACATAATAACTGAGATTATATTCAAAATACAAAGTGAAATTGGAAATTAAAGTTATTTCCCAGTACGAAAATTACAAGTGCTTATGATGTGGTGTTTACAGTATGACAAATATAGAACGAGTGAGTAAATGAGATTCTCGCTGAAAGTGAAAACGAATGAGAACAAATACAGGTCAAGTTCAATTATAAAGATGACATCCTCGATCGATAAATACAGATTGTTACAAAGGAAAAGTGTGCATGATAAAACGAAGTAGAAATCACCAAAATATGAGCAATCTGAACATGAATCTATTGTAAAGTGGAAAGAAGCGATTACAAAAATGACAGACACAATGTGGTTTGAAAAATACGTGAATGAGATGTTTTGGAGGCAACAATGAACGAATTTTGAAAATTAAAATCGAAATTATAATGTAAGATTTTATATGTACTTATATTTTTTTCAAAAATCTACACAAAGGGAAGACATTTATCATGTTTTATCTAGTTTCGAAATTGACTGAGCTGTATAACATCCTATATCACCTTGGCTATGCCACTGTATCTACTATCTAGGTTTAGGTACCCTTACTAGCAATAGGTTTGAATCATATATTATTTCAGAACTAATTATGCTGTTAACTGATTCCGTACGCATTATTTATTGAACTTTTTTATAAAAATGATGAGTACGTACGATGATTCTCACAATTTTCTCAACGAAAAGTTGTTTTTTAGTAATTTAGCCTTTCCACATTTAAAAATAAGTAAAGTACAATAGAAATACAAAAAAGATGGTCTTGAATCCTATCCAACTAAGAAATACTTATATGTTACAGAAGAACCACTTCATGAATTATTACACGTTAGCGAGTATATTGATGAAGTTACTCGTTATTGAGTATCGAAGTTGCAATGGAAAAATCATGAACATAAATTATTAATTACATGCAGGAGTGATGTAAGTACGTAATTATAATGTAGTATAGAAGGTCAAGAAAACTGTGAACTATTTAGTCGTTTTATTACTGCGTTCTTGATCCCGGAACAGCATAAATATTACTGTTCTGACAGTAAGTATAGGTACTTATACAGACAATGTTTTCGACTAATATATACCAGCTGATTTAATTTTTGAAATATTCTGTCTAATACATTACAAAAATGTGTAGATGAATAGATCTTCCGTTTCATAATAAACTGGCCCTAATTGCAGTAAAAAATATTTTTTTGTTGAAAATACCGCGTCGGAAGTTAGTAACTCGCATGATAATAATGGAAAACTATAACTGGTGCATATTACTGGCAACAGGACTAAAAGTTTGAAACTGATTTTTTTTTCTCTGTAAAAAGTTATTCTTACTTAATGAATTTAGGGCAAGAAAGAATTTTTGTTTGGGAAGAGGATTTAATCATAATATTGGAATAACGAGCCCCGGAAATTCTTGTGCCTTTTTATGCGACGATTTTATCAACTTTTTGTTTTTTACTGGTCAATTATTTACGCCTATGAACATATAGGCCTATTACTCCGAAATTTAAAAATTCATTCTTTATTTTTTTCAGTTTTCAAAGAAACTTTTGTTTGGATAAATAAAAAACAAAATCAGAAAAACTTTATCGATGTTGAGAATTAAAAAATTTCTTTGTTTTGAGAACGTTTTTTTTTTTTTTTAAATCCTGAAATCAAATTATTTTAAAATATTCGTACAGTAATGAAAAAACCCAGAAAAATATTATTTACATAGAGGATAAGATACTTCAAAATCAAAATAAATTAATCAGATGACTATATAATGAATGACTGTCGAGTCTCTCATGCAAACGCTTCGACAGTAAACACCGAATATTTATTCAGCACACGAAGCTTGCTAAAACAAACAGAAAATCATACATTAATCATCTAACCTGTACTTGGAACTGAGATAATTGATACCTAATTTTCGAAGCTAAAACCTTTGTAAACAAAATATTAATTTAGAATCTACTGGAAGGTGACGATAAGTAACGCGTACTAAACTAGTATAAACTTCAAATAAAGTCTAATCTTTGAATAACTCTTCATACTCGAACTCAAATATAGAACGAAGCGTGAGATCTTCGAGAATTCGAACAGAAAAATTCCGTGATTTAGGTAAATAAATGCATCCATAAGTAAGGCAGTCACTTTTTCCGAAGTATCAGAGTTTAGTTTGTATTATTAAAGAAAAAATCTATACGATCTAGAATGGTTCGATGAAATTCAAGGAACTCAAAATTAGATTACGCTAATAATCCCTTTGAAACTGAAAACGTTGGTATGATTTTCGGATAATTGTACTTAATTAAGAACACTTGAAAAGCTTCAGACGAAAGTGTTCACAATTTGAGCAACATAATTTAGTTTTTTACGATCGGATTTCATTTAATTATGTTTCAAATTATTCAAGGCAATAATATCAAATAAATTAAAAAAAATTCATTCCGAGCATACCACCAACAACAGTCAATTGAAAACACAACGAGAACTGAATACCTATATGTAAGTACATTTTTTATGACCTTTACATAGGTATACCTAATGCAAATGATCCATTTAGTCTGCTATTAAGGTATTTCGATTTTTCTATAAACACAGTTCATTATAATATTTGTAAATTGATGTACTAAATATCATTATGAATCATTTTGCATTTAAAAAATTCACTTATGCTTCACTACTTCGAGCGCCAATTTGAAATATTCCAAACAGAATAATTGACTTTTAGTATTCTGCATATCGTAGAAACCTGAAAACTAAATACGAGGTAACGTTTAGTTTTTAAACGAAATAATTTTGCTCAGCTTCCGTTCTTTCTATCCGTTCATTCAGATTTTGCATTTGTTTTTCTTCGTACGTTCGATTTCTTCTAACACTGCATTATTTTCCACCTACAAAATTGAAATTCATGCTATTAACAAACTGTCTGATGAAATGTTGGGTGCGAAATTTTAAAAGGTAAATAACTAACTGAATTTTAAATGTATGTGAGGAGTTCGAACGTCTGGTGCCAATGACAAAATTGTAAAGAAGGTAGGTAAAGGTTTTGTTGAAAATTTACAGACATGCATGGAATGAATAAACTACAATTCAATCAAACAAAATATTAAAATACCTATATTAATGAAAAACTGATCAATCTTAGAATAAAATTGAAAAGGCATCGGTGTATATTCAATACAGACTGGAAGGTGGTAAATTATGAGTATTTGTTATAATTTATTGGTTTCAACTAATCAAAAATAAATATATTGATAAATCCATATCAAAAAATTGGTAATAAAATGGGCAACATTTTAAAATAGAACTATCATGCAGATAACAAATTTGAAAATTTTATTATCTTATTCAATGCGGAAATGAAGGACTATAATGAAAATTTATTTATTTACGAGTGTCAGGGGTTTGCTTGGAGTTAGTAGGTGGTTAGGCGTTCAGCTTTTGCAACAAAAGGTTGTTGGTTGATAATCAGCCCTTCTGCTGTTACATTTCCTACCAAAAATGGCTGTATATGGTTAGGTTCTACTGGTGCTCCAGTAGTAGATTGAAAAATTCATGCTTGGCAGACTATTGGTCACTGGATCTCGGCCATTCGGTAAAATAGCCAAGTAGCCAAAGTTCATTTAAAAAAAAAATTGATTTCATCGAAAATGAACCTTAACACACTCTGTAAAGCAAATTTAATCATCTCAACTGCTCTAAAGCTCCGATCACTGTCTCACCAACACTATCGTATAATGCTCTATAGAAAGCAGGAACAATTTCTAGGTTCTAAAATGATTCCAAATAATATAAGCAAATAATACGATCCTATAAACGTCCTTTTTCATGTGTAATTTTGATGATTTTAAAAAAGAGGAAATTTTTCAAAGTTCGAAAAGGTATTTTTACTTTTCACGCACGTCACGTTTTTTGAAGTTTTGGGGTTGAAAGCACGAACGATATTTATATATCAAGTACCTACCTATACTAACCTTAACAAAGTTATGGAATTGTATAAATATTAAATGTTAAATTAAATGACGAATATACTTGTTTAGGTATAGATATAATACTGGTAGTAGAAAAATGTAAGAATTACACGAATTACTAATTAATTAGTATCGTTCTTGCATTCGGTCCTTGATTCATCCCGAATAGTAATGTCTAGATAAAAATACAAAAAAATTCAATCATTTAAAACAGAGCTGGTTTAATAAAACAGTACCAATCATTTTTCTCATTGAATTCAGCTTCATTTGGCAAAAGGAAGCATTAAACAGATCAAACTTGAAAATTAAAATTAAAATTTAGTCGGATTAACATATCTACGAAATAAAAATCTCAAAATTATCTCTGATAAAAATCGTAACCAATCAGCGATAAGAATATTCTGCAAATGAAAACGAATGCGTAGATATTTTTACAGATTTTAGAGTTTACTTTTCTTGTTGAAACATTGATGAAACTTGAAATTGAAAAAATTGAAACGTGACATGAAATTTTGAAACAATTGAAATTTTTGAAATTTCTCTCTTCTCTTTCTCTTTCGCTTTGTTTTACTTTCATACAAAGAACTAAACGTGTTTCCTTGGCGTGTTTCTGTGCGTGTTTCCCACTTCATTCATGCAAGAAAGTATGACTGCCGAGACGCCAATCCGTGTTCAACTTCAGTTGATAATATGAAGCTTCTGAATGAAGTTGGTGTTCGCGATAGCGTCGCTGTGAAATCTCGTGCTCGCATTAGTGCGCCGCGAACCGATCGTATGCGTGAAAATTATTTAAAACATGTGATCGAAATGAACGAGGTCAAGTGTCATCAGGATCAATTACAATTTTCGGTGCCTACCGTGGCCAAATGTTCTCGTGCTTACAAAATACGCTCCTTGTCTCCGCCGCTGCAGCCTCCTTCTCTGGACCACAACAACGACAATACGTCGGATTCGTGCGAAGAATTACGTTATGGACCGGGTATCGTGAATAAGTTGAAAACAAAGTACATGAGTATGACGTTACGCGATAATCAAAAGAAATCTGCTCGACCATCGTTATCAAATTTACGTAAATCCACCAGTTTAGATAACCTACTAGACGAAGAGTTGCTAGATGGACATGCTAATGCGTACCAAGTTAGTTCCTTTGTCAGTTCCTGTATTAATAAACTGGAATACACGAGCAAAGAATCGTCTCCTGCTGGCTGCGTGAATGTTAATTTTTGTCCCGATTTGAAACGTGCTCGGTCCATGGAAACGTTACAAGACGATAACGTCACTCCTACTTGTGTCAGATCATCAGCTATGTCAGCGAGTAATAAGTCTAAAATATCCCCTAAGTCATCGACTGTGTACGAAAATGGTCTGAATCTACCTCTCGATTCGATAGTCAACGAAGACGTCGTTATTGTGGAGAGCTCGTCTTACGAAACTAAGTGCGAGGAAAAACGTCGAGTAGTTTTGGAAAATAAAGAGCTACCTCCACCGGATGTGGTCAAGGAGACGCTTAAAATTTTCGAAAATTGCCATCAGCAAAACAACGTGTGTAATGGTGGGTTGTTGAAGACGAAAAATTGCTCCAATGAGGTAAAAAGTACCAAGAAAAGCGTGGTTAACGGCGGCAAACCCACCCTGTATCCGAAGCCAGTTATCGTTGGTTCCGTAGACTTGGTCAAAAAAGCGGTAAAAAAAGCTGCTCCAATTCTCGAGAACGGTGTTGACGAGAGAAAAATGGTCAACGGTTCGGTCGAATTGCCTAGTCGTTGCTCGCTCTCCTCCATTAAAGTGAATTTTGAATCAAAAATTGAGTCATCTTCTCGATCGACGCACACGACTACCCACTGTGCGGCAACCATTACCACTACCACCAACGTAACCTTGAAAAATGCTCAAATTTTAGCCCCCAGCCCCGATAAGAAGCTACTAAACGGCGACTCAAGAACGTCGCCGGTCAATGCGAGTACTTTGGACGAGTGCAAAAGTTGCAATAATGTCGTCGAGGGTAAACCTCGGTCGGATATTCTGAAGCCATTGGACACGTTACCAGTTAGACAGGTGGGTATTATACGGCCATTGGTGTCGTCCAAAACGAGCGCCACTGTAGACTCAACCAGCGCCGCCATCACAACCACGTCCCTCACACCTCAAGAAATTGCCAAAAATTATATTAATGCTCAAAAAAATTTAGAAGTCGAAAAGTGGAATGGAGATAAAGAGTGTGACGACATTGTATCGGAGAAGAATGAAGAGGAAGTAGTCTGCACGAGTCCATCGAACGGTGTGATCAAGCCGTCTACGTTGTGGTGTAACAAACCGTGGAACCAGCAACAGAATACCATGGTGTTCAATTTTAAAGACCGAAAAGATGTGCCAGATTATATCGAAAATGACGGACTACTGTTGACCCCAAATCGTGATCGAGCGAAGGTAAGCTGTGAATTTTGCATTGTATGCCTATTTTCATAGCTATATGTTCATTTCGAGTACTCGAATTAAGGCGGGAGGGGTTCTAAAGCCTGATTCACACTTAGCTAATTTTTGTAGCTGCTAGAGCTATTTACGGTATTATTCTGTTGACAGTTGAAGTCAGTTCGCCGTTTTTAACAATTTAAGTTAACTTTATCATGGCGGATAGTCTTCCAAGAATCTAATTAGAATATCACATGACAGTCTGCTCAGTTGAAGTTGACTTTGAAAGGTTAACTTTAGCTGTTCACAAAATAGTAACCCAAGTAGCTAGCTAGTAGCATGAAAACTAGCCAAGTGTGAACCAGACTTAGGCTCATATTCACAAACATCACTTTAACTACCCTTCACTTAAATTTCACTTTAATAAAGTATTTTGCACAATTTCATATTTAAAAATGTGGGAACATTGTATCTCTTATGATAGTTCCAATGTAAAATAAAATGTTACTACACTCTTAAACACAAAAATTGTTCTAAAAGTCATTTTTAAGTGAAGTTTAAGTGAAGGGAGGTTAAAGTGACATTTGTGAATATGGGCCTTAGTGTCTGAAATGTCCCTAGTTTCAAGAAAAATTTTGACATAAAGTAAGAGTTTATATGTGTAGGGCACTGTGGTATACGCATGTGCACGTCTACAATTTGACCTCGTGTATGTGTGAGCCTAGCTCAGTATTAAAATTAGACTGGTGGTGATGAACCAATAGCCCGTGAACCATAAAGTGTGTTCATCCTACATGATGTAGGAGCTGGCTACACAACCCACCAGCAAGTGTAGCAATACACCCGTCACCACTGGTAGAAAGTTGCCACAGTGTGTTTTGGTGATGTGGTGGTGTTATAGCAGAGGAGGCATTGTCAGGAGAAATGATCAAGAATATGTGAACCCACCATTCCTTGTGATGTAGATATCTTCCCCCTTGGTTCATTTATGTATTTATTCAATTTTAGAAATTTAAAAATGCACAAATAATGTGAACACTGAGACACCAAATTAGGTGCCAGTCTATACCTACATATAATTAAATTCAATCTTAGTTTTTGTATATTAATCCACAATTTTTGCAACATTTCCAACGTTTTAATTTTGAAAAAAACCCTTCTTTTACCTTACAATTTCTCTGCCAATAAATTTTTAAAATCTTGTTCTCCAATTCTTTCTTAAATATTTATATGAAATGTCAAAAGCAACAACCTAATTAAAGAATATAAAACATTTACAGTGAGAAAATTACATTTTTAAAAACACATATAGAATAAACATTTCATGCAAGTAGTTTTTTGTACAGTTTAAAACAAAAACAAATATAAAACAAAAATATTCACTGATATTGTCAGTTTGAGTCTACACCTCTGAAATTGTTACAAACTAACTTACCTATTGTACTGTAGAAATTCTGATGAGAGGGGAGAAATATGTTGAGAGAATGTTAATTAGATTTATCACTGGAGGTTCTGTATTGAAATGATTCTGATCACAAACTACTGTAATGGTCCACTGCTTATCACTCCCTTGAATGTGTAGTAATTTAAAGATATCCTTCTTGGAGTATATGGAAACTTTTGTACCAATTTACTATATAACTATGAATGAAGCTGCAGATTAAAGATAGTAAATTAGTAAATTTTGTGGGCCTTGACTGTTTTTTTAGGGTTTTGCACCATTCTGTAGGATCCTGTTGGAGTGGGGATAAGTGGTCTTTAAAGATTTTTTTTTCTTCTAAGTAATGGGATTTAAGATAGAACAAAATGGGGCTGCAAACTTGCTCTGAAAGGGTGATCATGGAGATAAGAGTCATATTCCTTATTGGTTGAACTGGTGATAATGGTTATTGTAATTTGATTTCGGCTTAAATTAATTAGAACGGAAGATAATTAACTCTTTGTTGTATGCTTGAAGAAAAATGACGTTTGCATAAATCTGAAAATAAATTATTGCCGTCATTGTACTTCAAATACCTTAATTCCAGTACTGAATTCACATGTGATTAAATGCGTTTTCCTACATAATCACCCATTCACTGTTTTAACAAATTTCCACTATATGTCAGCCATTTTGATCTTAAATCCTAATTAATGGTAATATGGTCTTGTAGGTGTTGCAGTTTTCAGAGATATATTAGGCAACATGTTGAAGGAAGGGAAAATAAGTTTGTATCTCAAAGATTTGGAGTGGGATATTTTTGAGAATTGCTTGAAGGGCTTCGCTTTTTGTTGTGAACCATACCCTATTCCAAATAAGAAAAGATCGAACAAACAGGGAATGTTCATTCGGTGTAAACTCAGCTTAAGAGTAAAACATACGAAACCTAGCAAACTAACACACAGTCACAGACACACGCTGACAGTATGACAATTGCAGCCTTAGACCAAATACATAATGGACTGCGCATACTGATAAAATTAACATTGGCTTATATAGAGACACCATGAAGGCGTACATTTCATTCAAAATTTTTCTTTTTTCAGGATTTATCAAATATCATACATCTATTTTGATTAAATAATTTGGAGAGATTTGCATTGTCATTTTATAAAATGAAAGTGTTTTAAAAATTAAATAGCGTCATTTATTCCTTTTTAATATTCGTAGGTGAATTCTCCTTGATTCGTCGCTGAATCCTAATTAATTTAAGGGTGACGAATCGAAGAGAATTCAGATGAATCCTGTGAAAAGTACAGTTTGATAAGGGAAAAAACTTTTGAATGGAATTTACATTTCATTTGGTTGCCTCCAACATTTTATCAGTATGCAGTCCATTATGTATATAGTCCAAGATTGCGGCGCTAAACAAAACAAACACAGTGGTGGTCCTTAGTACTAAACTTTTGTTCTCCATCCAGTTATCTTATAAAGTTTAAATTCACATCCACTGAATGAAGCAGGGAACAAAGAAAGAAGTGAAGAACTGTACTGAGTTAAATAAAAGTGTGTATTAAATAGGATATATTATGTCAATATGATTTCAGTTGAAAGTTTTTTCAAATTATTCTCTTAACTTTTTCGATTCATGTTCATTTTTGAGTACGGCATTTAACTCACATAATCATGTCTTAGACTGGAAGAAATTAATCTGTGAGACTCGTTGAAATTGGTTCAATTTATCATTAAGGCTACCAAAAACACGCAAATGCATATTTGTTCAAAAAGTTTGCCATTTCACAAAATTTTTTGTAAAATGAGCCCTACTTCATTTTACATATTTTGGCCAAATTCGTATATTTTCTCCATATTTTATGTTTTTCTGGACAAACTTGTATTTCGCGTATATTTCAATAATTTTCAGTTTTAGATGTGATTTTATCAATTTTAAACTATTATTATTTTTATTTTGTTTTTTTAAATAAAAAATAAAAAATAGGAAACATTTTAAGAATTCGATTGAGACATTGATTTTTATCGTTTTATCACCAGTTTTTACAATTTTAAAGTAATCATTGTGATCCAATTTAAAAATAACTATTATATTTCAGCAGAGCTTTTGGAAACTCATAAAATGATACCCATAATGATTTTACGTATTTATTTCAAATTTCACATCAAATGTATATTTAATAAATTTATATTATATTCAATATTTTACCCTAATCATCCAATTATTTTTGGTGTCCTTATTTATTAGTAATTCGCCTCTTAATTCTTTTTGACAGGAAGACCGGTCGGACTCGCGTACCTGTTATTTTAGAGTTGTGTGTTATTCACACTAGTAAAATAAGACAAAAAATCATATTTTAAAGGAGTCTTATCGTGTTGCGAACCAGTACATGGGCCTATAGTAGTAGGTGAATTACTTTCGATGTGAGATGGCAAATTTATTCGGGGCTAATCGCATGCTAGACGAAAAAATTGGGATTAGCTTGGAATTTGAATTCGAACTTATGTTCATTCCTTCTCGCTGGTAGACTTCATCCATCATTGAATATGTGGTGAATTTTATAATTATTCTCTCTTCTAAAACAAAGCCGAATTCCTACGTAAAGTTCAATTCCAGTATTGACTCTACAGAATCTTCAAAATGAACTTCTGAAGTATGTCAGCAACTACGTGACTATGATCGTGACCAATCTATTTTCAAATGTTTCAGTCTTCTCTCGAATAATAGTATAATATTATGTAAAGTAAAATTGCAAAAAAAAAAATTCAATTTTTATTATTTGTTGTACGTGGGTATATATAAAAGTGTGAACTAATACACGCCATGTAGCCGTGGAAAACAATTGTGGTTTAATGATATGAGAACTCTTCCACCAACTATGTGCTTATGAATAATAGAAAATCCCTCCACTTGCTTTGTTTTCGATGTGTTAGGTCTCGATGCACATATTTTTCGAGTTGCCGAGCTGAATTTACACTAAGTTTTGTGTTTAATCCAGTTAATCAAAGAAGAAGAAATTCTTCAATTGTGCCTTATTTTTGGCGTTTGGTATTCGCAAAAAGTGAGATATTTTAGATTTACTTAATTTCATTGAGTAAGTGAGTTGATTATCTTCTTTAAAAAAAAAGTGTAAAAAGTAATGTGAAAATTTGGCCTAGCCTCTTCCTTAGGTATGCCTTGGTTGTGGATGTTCGTTGAGAAGAAGGACCGATTCTCATCGCTTACTTTCACTTATCATTTTTCTGTTTATTGGTTGTCTTATTGAATGGTTATTTTCGTGTTTCGTCAGTTTGAAAAAAATTTTCGTATTGGTTTAATCTTAAACCTGAAGCGTTTGCGTTTGTCAAAAATACAATTGTCTTCTATTACTTTTCTCTCGACTCGTTCATATTTGGCCAACCAATCATAATTATCAGAAATCATCTTGAAAATCAATTACTTTATTCTGTTTTTACCTTTTTGAATTATTGAGTAATTTTCTCGAATTTTTTCCTCATTTTAAATTAGTTTGTCATTCGTATTTCCCTTTTTTTTTCCTTCAAACCTTTTGATGTGTTAATGTATTATAATTTATGCACGCGTATTTTTTTCATTAAATTAGAAAAAAATATAAAAACTGTTACGAATTAATTCTGTATTATATTAATTTTTTTTCATTCAGTTGTTTTTTTTTTATGTTGTTCTTCAACTATTTGCGATTTCGCCTTAAATTAAACCTTTTCGGTAAACAAATTTGTGCCCTCATTTTCTGGTACGTGGTTTATTCAAGAGTGATGAGAAATTCAGTCACAAAATGGAAATGTGTTTGACCGACTGACTTGAAAATTATGCAGACTCATTTATTCAATGTTTACCAACATTGTGCGGAGTTGTGTCTACGAAAAGAAGAGAGATGTTCGCCTCGAAATGTTTGCTTTGAAAAATTAACGTATGAACGAAGGTTTTTTTTAGTGTTTTGCATCCATTTGTTTGAGAAGAATTTTGAAAATATAGAATTATACTAAAGCGGCGTTTTCTATCGGATGTGTCCGCTTAAGTAGTTTATGATACCGTGAATAAATTGATGAGTTTGTTGAAAATTGGTTCAAGAAAAATATTTTTCAGTACTTCGCTTTTGGTGCTGAAGTTATGTTTTTTTTTTTTTTGTAAAACTTTTTTTGGTTTATTTTTGAAAATTTAATTTCGAATTTGTAAAGATTTTATTGGCTTATAATATTACGAGCGGTACTTTGACTTGTACCAGCCTAAGACTTTTTTCAACGTAAACGTGGTAACATTTAAATTCGTTTTATGTTGGAAGTAACGAAACATTTTTGTCATTATGCGTGTCAAATACATTCACACACTAACAAAAAAAAAAAAACGAATTTTGTTCAAATAGTATTGATTGAATACTTTCGACTTAATATTTTGAGGGTTGTATGTTTATTATAGTGATATACAGTTCTTACTTAGTTTGTTATCAGGCAGTTTCGTTGAAGCATTCAGGAGTTCGAACCTCTCACACCAACATCATTAGAGATGGGCAATCTAGTCTATATCTTCGACATTTAAGAGTGGTACGGAAATCAGATTCTAGGTAGGGGGTTTTGTGGTTTCAGTCTTTGATGGTAATTAACCTTCTTTGGATTAACACATTTTATTCTGGAAAATCTCATGGAAATCCGTCCATTTGTTCTGAAGTGCGATCATGAACTGATGAAATTATCAGTTTTGTTAAAATTATTAAGTTGAATTCTTAAATTTATCAGTTGATGAAAAACAAAAAAATGCGATTATGAATATAGTAGCAATAAATTCTTTGATAATTTAAAAGAGTACCTGTGCTTATGTGAACTAAAGATTCGCTGGAATTCTTCAATATGACTAGTAAAATATGAACTACAATCTTCAATGGAACCAACTCGGTGGTAATTATGATTTTTTCATAGAAATTACTTAGTAAAATTCAATTTTTTCTTATGACAAATGGAAATTGATGTTAATATCAAGCATAATTGCGATCGAACTGTTAGTTGCAAAGAGCTGAAATGTTTTAGAAAAATTAATATATATATTTGCTGAAGATACTGTGAAAATTTAGTCGAAATTAAATGATTAGTTCAATATTGAGATATCGGTGAATTCTGTTGGATTGTGAAATTCAGTTGACGAATTTGATTTACTTACTTGAGCAATTTCACCATTATCTCGAGTACTACACGTTCAATTTCAGCAAAATTTTCACATAATCTTCAGTGAACATACATTAATGTCTCTTTAAAATTTCAGATTTCTAAAAACATTGGTTCGATCGTAATTGCGCTCGATCACATAGGTGGTATGCATATAGTTTTACCCCATCAAACACAGCTTCTATATTCTATTGATTAGAATTGAAAAATGCATTGAACCTTCAACCTCATTAAGAACATAAATACTTATTAAAATATGCGATATAATCATATAATTGGTCATATGTGGATACAACTCAAACAAAATTAGTAAAAATTAAATAACTTTAGATGATTATTGAAGGTATCAAATTTGAACAACTGGTTGAGAGGAGTTAATAGCTAGCAATCCATTTCAATCAAATTTCCAAGTTATCAAACTTTCATGATTTAGTTGATAAAATTGTAGACAATCCTTAGCAATTCTCTCACCAATTGTCATCTCAGTTCATGATTGCACTCCTGGAGTGATAGCGTTTCTAATAGTTTTCAGTCTGTAGTATTTTATTGTATGTAGAGAAGAGATTTGAAGAAAGACTGTTAAGCTGAATAACAAAGCTTTGGTTTTTACTTTTTGCTTCCCCTTTAGAAAAGTCAGCTTCGGCTTTTGGCTTTCGATTGAGCTAATTTTTTTTTTCATTTTTTGTCCTCACTTTCGGATTTTGGCTCAGTTTAATTAGTAAATTTGTTACAAAATAAATTTTTTAAACTCAAAATTTATAAATAGGTATAATTTGACAAAAAAAAAAACTATGAATTGGTCATGGAAGGAAATAAAGGCAAAAGCCCGGGCAAAAATAAGGCTTTCAACTGGACTACGCCTTGAAAAAAATAAAGCGTAGACTTTCAGCTTAAAGCTGAGAACACCAAAAATATAGGTTTTTTTTCGGCTTTCAGCTAGCTTGACAGCCCTGATTTTAGGTACCTGTTTACTGGAATGTTTTTGATTTTTAAATTCTCTAACCACTGCAATTGTTTTTTTATCATTTAATTAAGTTTTCAAGTTTTAAAAATGGCAATGGCCTCATTCTCTTAAGAATGATGTTACACTTGAAAAACACAGAAGTTTGAATAGGTTTGCAAGCTGAATTCTGACTGATCTTCTTTTTTCCTTTTTTTTTTGAATTAGCCCTTCTGCTTTTCTCCTTCCTGTAATTCATCATAATTTTTTACTCATTAGAATTTTTATTCAGAAAGCTGGTTTTCGAGTAAAGATTGAGAATAACTTTTTTCTTGAATACTAATCATTTCTTTTGTTGATATATATTTTTTTGTCTTCAATTTAATAATTTGAATAATATTTATTAATCTGCCTCTTTGTGGTATAGTCTTATTATCTACTGATGCGCGTGGGTCACATAACAGTTGATAATAAAATTGAAAAATAATGTTTCTTCTTAATGACCGTACGATTTTTACGTGAAACACCTCAACGAAGTCATTAAGTAAGATGCTTTATCATAACTAAAAAATTGTTTTGGTATGTTTCTCTTGAATTATCATTGGATTTTCGATATAAAAATTTTTCTCTTGTTCGTTTAGCTCCATTATAGTAGGTTGGTGGAAAAGTGGTCGATTTCGTTGTAATCGTCTGAAATCTTGTCATGAACTTGAAGGATAATTGAACCTGTACCCACCTGGAAAATACTTCTTTGTGCTCGACTAGGATTTCTGTCATCGCGTCCATGCAATTAATTGTAATATAAGTCAGTGGCATCCATTATCCGGTTTTATATGAAAATTGGCAACTACCTGTAAATACCAACGATTTTATTAGCACAGAAAAAGGTGGTTTTATTTACCGTTATTTGGTACTCTGGTAGTTTGAAGAAAATAAAAATTATCACTATTTTTCTTCTTTTTTTTTCAATCTGCCATAATGGTGTGACAACATCGAATATTGTCCGTTCGTTTGCGTATAGTACATGCTCGACTGAATCTGTCGACCCATTGGGATAATGCTCTAGTGACTTCTTAAGTCGACGAAGCTAATCAATTCGTATCAGTTGGCCAGTAAAGTGTCTGCTGCATTTTCATCGCTTGGTCAGTGTTAAAACAAAAACAAAAAAAAAATTATTTTTAATGGAAAATAAACTATTTGATCCATTTTCTCAGTTGGTGGTCAACTATTTCTTATTCAATCAGCGTATTTTTTCTATTACTTCTTTGTTCTAAATTTATAATTTTATTGAACTTCTCGTAATTAAACGGATTGTACTCGATATAAACCATCGTTCCTATTATTTCATTCTTTGATTTCGTTGGGTGGTGTCCTGGATACTTTTTTATTTTATTTCTTCTTGGGTGTATGTGGGGTAATAAGTATTTCTAAATGTTATTTGATTCAAAAAAAAAAAAAAAAAAAACTAACGCTGCAGCAAAGTACTAGGTTTTTAAAAAGAAGAAAATTTTTTGTTGAAAAGTTAGTTGTAGATCATAATTGATAATTGTATTAGATTTTGTAACTGTGATATAAAATTGCGCCGTTTAAAACCATTACTTCGTTCAAAATTGAAACAAAAATGAATTTTTTGGAAGTTCCACTTAGGCGATCCGCGTCAGAATTGGCAGCATGTTTCAATAAATAAATAGTAAATATTTTTGTCAAATTTCAATGTTATTGGTTCAAAATCTAGCATTTTATAACCAAAGTATTATCAAAAATAGCTATACCGTGAGTACAGCCCTTCCAATCCGCACAAAAATTAGAACCATTCAATTAGTCTTAATAAATATTTGTTCCGAATTCATAGCTACTGGTCTGAAATTAGATTTTTATAACCTAAGTAAAATAAAAATATTGTTATCGGAAGTACTTTCTCACCGATTCGCACCAAAATTGGTAGTG
This sequence comes from Ericerus pela, assembly GCA_011428145.1. NCBI lineage: Eukaryota > Metazoa > Arthropoda > Insecta > Hemiptera > Coccidae > Ericerus > Ericerus pela. The sequence goes on along the minus strand of WOFM01000261.1, from coordinate 1,090,172 downwards.
TGCTATAAAAGATTTTAATGAATATTTGTTCCAAGTTTCTTAGCTATTGGTTAAAAATTAAGCACTACAGTCAAAATAAAAATATCGATACCGGAAGTACCGTCCGACCGATCCGCACTCAAATCGATAAGTTAAGTCTCTAGCTTAGCACTAATGTTCTTTCTAAATTTCGTTACTATCGGAAAAAAATTGCGATCTGTTCTGTGGTAAAAAGAAATTGGCTTATCTTTTGTAGTTAAAGAGTACCTATTTTCTATTATAATATTATAAAGATGAAACTCAAAAACGTCAGTTGGGAAACCTCCGTTATTATTAAAACAGATGAAATGATTCGGTCTCAACTTCTAGATTTCATTTGTGGGAAGGTTTTAAGATAAAAAAAAGTCCGAAAAAGTCCGAAAAAAAAAAGTATCTTTATTTTTAGACCAAATGAGATGATATTTGTCTCAAATTGTAGGCCTGATTCGTACAAAATAATGTTTTAGGATTTGGAAAAGTATAATAAAAAAGTCAAAAAACGTATGAAGGTATTATAATTACATCCTATGAAGCTGATCCAAATGCGATGACTTTGGTCTCAAATTGTAGGCCTAATCAGTGCGAAGGTTGAAGATTAAAACAAGATCTGGAAAAGAAGCATTCTTCATCTGCAGATATTAAGTTTCTTTTTTCTAACAATGCTTGAAAAAAGGAATTTTTTTTTGTATCAATGATTCTAATGAGTTTCTTTTGACCTAGTTTGCTTGTGAAACTGGTTATTAAAATTTATCTCAAGGAGAAGTTAGGGGTGGGGTTGATAAAAATTATACATTTCAAGAGAAAATAAAACATTTTTCCATTTTGACTAGAACTCTTTAACATAAATACGTATACATAATTTTGTGTATGTACCAATAAAATTTTGTGTCCACAGTTTGAGAAATTGCCTACAGAAGGGATGGAGCTGAAATTCATAAAATGTAAGTTTTTATAGTATACATGTAGGCTATGGTCTGATAGGAGTTTAATGCTTATTGATTTAATAGTTTCCGAGAAAAATAAAAATAAAAATCTGTTGGAAAAATGAATTTTCCAGGATTTTGAGAGAATGACAGAAGAGGTCAGGCTGAAATTTTTATGAAAGATGGACCTAATATAGACACAGGTCCGATAGGAATTTAGTGCCAATTGGTTCTGTAGTTTTCGAGAAAACTTGAAAAGAAAAAGTATATGGAGAAGTGGTTTTTCACGGAGTTTGAAAAAACGACAAAAGGGATCGGTCATTAGACTGAAAGAAAAGTAGTCCTTACACCCCGCCTGATAGAAGTTTAGTGCTTGTAAATTCAGTAGTTACTGAAAAAACTGGAATAGAAAAAAATCCCGCGGGAAAGTGAATTTACCAGGATTTTGAGGGAATGACAAAAGGGATCAGGCTGAAATATTTGCAAAGGATAGTACTTATATAAGCACAGGTTGGATTGAAGTCGAGAAAACTGGAAGAGAAAATATTTCTGGAAAAGTCGTTTTTCAAAGATTTTGAAGATTTTGAAAAAACGACAAAAGGAAAAGTCTCTAACCAAAATTTTCACAAAAAGTAGTCTTTACATAGAACTATAGGTCAGATAGCAGTTAAGTGCCTGTTAGTTCAGAAGTTTCTAAGAAAAATGGAAAAGCGAAAAATTTTTAGAAAAGTATATTTTCCTGAATTTTGGGAGAGCGACAAAAGAAATTGGGCTGAAATTTTCTCGAAAAATCGTATTATATTACTTAGGACCGAGTCTGATAGGATTTTAGTGCATTTGCCTTAGTAGTTTACTAGAAAATTAGAAAGTGGTTTTTCAGGATTTTGAAAAAATGACAAAAGTGATCGGGTTGAAATGTTCACGAATAATAGTTCTCATCATACAGGTAGGCAAGGTCTGATAGAAGTTTGACATTTGGTCTTATTAGTTCAGTAGTTTTCGAGAAAATTGGAAAATAATAAATTTAAAAATTTGCTGGAAAAGCGGTTTTTCGAAAATATTTTGAAAAAACTATCAAAATAATTGGACATTGGGCTGAAATTTTTACGAAAGATAGTAATTATATATAGGACCAAGTTTGATAGAAGTTTCGTGCCTGTTTATTCAGTAGTTTCTGAGAAAAATATGAAAACTGTAATTGATGAAAAAATTTCGTTTCCAAAATTCTAATAAAATTACAAAAGAGATCGGGCTGAAATTTTTATGAGAGATAATCTTCGTTGAAGTATATGAGAGATAATCTTCATTGTAGTAGCAAGTAGCAGGTCTGATGAGAGTTTGTTACCTATTGATTCAGTACTTTCCAAAAAAAAAAAAAAATAAAAAAAAATAAAACAAAAAAAAACTGTAAAACATAAAATAAATTGAGCCGAAAAAATAATATCCTGTGATGCTTGAAGTATATTTTTTCATGCTTATGTCGCAAAGAGTTAAGAGCATCTTTCCTGCATTGGATTTTGTAACAGTTTTGTATATTTTAGTGTAAAATGGGCTACGACGTTAAGAGGGCTTCTTTTTAATTATATTCCAAGAGACAAGAAGTGAGGCAGTTCTGGAATTGTTTAAAATTAAAGCCGGGATATATTAGGTAGTTTATTCCTGTGTTGATTATGTTTTTTCTCTAACCTTCAAAAATATAGGGACCTACCTATACATATTTTAATCTCGAAAATCAATGCGTAAATTTGATGGATTTACAGATAAAATTATGAAAAATTCAGAAGTTGAAAAAATATTCGTTCGTATACACAAGTCTCACAAAAATTTTTATCTTGAAATGTATTTTTATTAATCAACGCCACGAAGTCGCGGCTATATTGCTTGTACGTAATATTAATAAATTATAAATGAATTTGAGTTTTTGGTGCCAAAATTTTCCTTGAGCTCTGAAACGAAAAACGTGTCTATTCCCACCCCCCGGTCGTTTCATGATACCAATATTAATAAGTAGATTTCCGTAGAAAACCTGCTCGAAAATTGTGCTCAAAATGTATTTCGTTGTCTTACACCGTAAAGGACGTATTTCAGCGCTGTTTAGATTAAAAACTGGGTTTAGTAATGTATTGATGGCGAGTAACAACAACAGGTCGAACATGTTTACTTGTATGCAGAAAGAATGCAGTTCTTCGGTGGTCGTTTGCTGAGCTTCGAGAATAGACTCACGATTTGTTTTATTCGTATATTGTAAACGTCTTGCCTGGTCTATGGGTCCTTGTGTGTTTTTTTTTTTTTTTCTGTGTATAAAGGAAGATTGACCATTCCAAAGAAAATTCCACAGTGGTCTGCAAGTTAGAAAGTTATTGAAGATAACTGATATTCGTGGTGTTGGTGATTGTGCGACTGGTTTGGTTGCCAATTTCTTTCTATTCGGAAATTTAAACTCTGTCGAGGTATCTTTTAGTCTTCCATGAAATTTTAGAATTCTGTTTTCACCGAAATAGTTTTCTCAGCATGTATAGATTTTTAAAGCAAAGTGAGTGACTAGTTAAAATATGTTTTCCGAATCATAGAATGAGTAAGTGAAATTTCATCGAAATAGGTTTTCAGGTTACCAGGAATGATTTAGTATAATATGTACCTATGCCTAATGTTTGAGCCCGTAATTTTTCAGTGCGTCGAAAAATATCTAAACCATTTCCGTCAGCTGCAGTATTCTCAATATTCTCTGAAACATTGTTTCAGAATATGCGAAGTAGGTAATTTTTTTGAATAAAACTCATGTTCTCCTTCATCAACCTTGATCAATCAAATTTTAGGATTGGGAATTTTATGTTTATTTATCAGCAAAACATGAAGTAAGTCATTTTCATCTTCTCTGATCTAGTTTTGGTTTAAAAAATTTTGGTTAGAATATTGACTGTTGATTTCTTTGTTTCATAGAACACCTCTTCCTCTTCCTCATTCTCATTCCGTCCCATAATTAAGAAGCCGGAAGACCGACTAATATGATGAAATAAGGAAGGCATAATTTGTTTCTGTTGATTTCGTTTGGTATCTTGGCTTTTTACTGCACTGACGTCTGATCCTGCTATTAAATCCAACGATATGTTTTGAAATTGAACCACAGATCAAAGATAGCCAAAAAGTTTGTTTATGGAATAATACGTCACTTCATTATTTTCATTTTTATGTTCCATCAGTTTTGAAGTTTGACTCACTGAGCTGCATCGTATTTTTTGTGAATTTATTTTGATTACTGACAGATTTGTATAATAATTTAGGTATCATCCTTACTCAGGTTTTTTGATTCATATGACGGGGTTGTGTCTTTACGTTCTCGGTTTTCCTTGTCAGATCTAAACCTTTTGACTGTATAGTACTGGACCAGTAAAGAAAAATGATTTTTTGTTAGACATTTCGGCGCTAAATAGGCAACCGCTGCGTACTACCTGACGTACTTTACGTTTACGTACGCTTCTCACCAAATGTATTCTGAATTGGTGAACCCAAGAAAAAAATCGAAAGTACGTACCAAGTACACTCGGGTTGTCTTCTTTTATATCACCATGTCTTGACATTATTAAGTACATTGGGGTTATGAAGCTCTACTGGTCCAGTACTGTATATAGTCAAAGGTTATACCTGTTTCTAAGTTGCTGGCTCCAGCCAAGGCAGGTTCTGGTGCGATGACATTGTGGAAGTGAATCTGAACCAAAATTATGCGATTGTGGGGAGGACTTCACTTTTCTGTTCCTGTGGGAGAAGTTGAAAACAATATTCGTGATGCTGTTTCATCCTGTACATTATTCTGATGGTGGTTTACCTTATAGAAGATAATTATGCCTGTGTGATGTTTTCTGATTTCTTTGGGAGTTACGGTAGCGTATGCCTCTTCCTCCGTTTATTTAATTCGAAAGTATTGCGAGATAACGAAAATCATGGATATACTTCGCGCTTAGAAATTAAGAAAATTTCATTCTCCCTCTTTTCGGCTGAGCCGTTTTCATCTTCATCTGTTATCTCATAGAATAAGAAAAAAATTCCGTGTGCAAATTGTGTGGATTGTTGTCGTTTCGTAGTGTGTGCGGATAAAACAACTGCCAACTTTGCGGAAAAGTTGAACGAAGTTGGAATTTCTTGTAGACTTCTTGAAGGTTTAGCAGATTTTCTTCTCTTATAAATAGGCAAATTTATGTTTTCAACGTGGGTACGGATATTTCTACTCATTTGCGGCTGGTCCAAAGTTTGATTAATGAAAAATGTGGTGATTTTCTGCAGTTGGCCGCAGCACTCATCCGACTGATGGATATCGTTTCACAAATAAAACCTATCAACGGCCAACCAATGCGCAGATTATTATTTTAATTTGCATCATTAGTTTGTCGGTCGGTGCGTGGGTCATCTTGATGGACTTTTCATGCTCTCATCGCGGACGTGTTTTTCGTTCATTTAAAAGAATATAGTTTTTCATTTTTTTTCCTGACACACACGATCTGTCCGCTCGATAATTTTTTTCTTTTCCCTTTCAAACGTGTATCGTAAATCTAAAAATGGTAGTGCGGTAATTCGCCAGGAAATTATCCGACGAGGCGTCGTGTTTGGCCCAGAAATTCGTGCATCTGTGGCGTGGTGCGGCTTTTTTATGCAACAATTCATCGTTTAGCAGGAGAGAATCGTAAAATTTTATATTACCTTACGTATTAATGCTCGAAGTCGATTACTGAATTAAATGGCCGTAGTTGTCGGACTGTCTAAATCAGGGAGAAAACAAAAAACCAAAAAAACAAAAAAACAAAAAAAAACCGCATTCATAGGTACCTACTATCGGAACCGGAGTCGATTGATGACACCTGGAAGGTGACTGTGAAAGCAGATCGTTCAAATCAAGTTCTTGACGGTCGATGGACGGTTACACGTCTCCATCAGCTGTAAGTATTCGGCGGCATGAAATAATGGTCGTTGAAACGAGCGAAATTAAAGCACAGTTCTTTCGAATTAGGCTGTAGAGTAGGCCATGCGGAGGTGGTTCGCACTTACACAGAGTGTTTTCCATTGTTTACCGAGGTCAAGTACATGATTTAACGCCACAATAACTTCCAGCCGAGTGGAACGCAGCAGGCGATATTGTCGTACTGTCGTAGAGAAGAGAATTCGGTTTCGTCACGTTCGATCGTTTGGAGTCTGTGAGAATTTTCCTCTGGCATCGGTTGTACGTAGTACCTGCCCACGTATAGGTGACGTTTAGGGTACTGGAGAAGTGTGCGTCCTCAGGACTTTTCTAAATTTCTTGCACACTTTGCGTATAGAAAACTGTGCCGGTACGAATGTTATTAGAATCGATATCGTTCTTCGAGTGTCGGTCGGTTGTTTCAGTCAACATTAACATTTTGGGTGCCATGAGGAACGTGCAGTTACAATCACGGCTGCTTCCATGGGGTATTCACTCTGTACTTATTTTCATTTTCCATTTTTAGTGCAACCAACTACTCGAGCAGTAGTGAGCGCTGCATGCATATAGATAAATAAATATACTTGGTTGCATATCTTCGTAATTATGTAAAATTGATGTAAATAACATATATATCTATGAAAAGAACTCACATACCTGTATTATTCGTTCCTACTTCACTAAATTCAGTAGCCCAGCACTTAAGTAGTGATCATGTTTGAAGACTACGCCGTGTATTCTTGAGACATGTGATCAAAGCCCGACTAGAATGAAAATTTTTTAAATAATTAAGACGATAATAGCGCTGGAACCATCCTTGTGATGGTTGGTATCCCTACCCAAACCTTATCAGCTGATAAAATAGGTAACGGAAAAAAGTTGCAAGTTACCCATCTATATAGGAAGTATATTACTTATTTATCTATGGATGTTTCTGAGATATTTTTGGGAAGTATCGTCGACATGTTTCAGTTGGCTCGGCAAAAAAGAACTATCGTAGCAATACCTTGTTAGAAAATCCAGTATGCGAAAAAACTCTAGCGCAGCAAGCCTTGCTAGAAAAAGTAGGTTTCGCGAAAAAGAATTACGAATTTTGATGGTCACATTAATTGTCTGTAAATTTATATATTAATGGTATGTTATGATTGTATGAAATTTGTTAGCTGCTGACAAAATATTAGACAATGTGAAATTTAAAAGCATTATTTCTTGAAATGAAGAATTAATCAAGATGGTAGCATACCACAATGAATTGAAATAAATATTTATTCCGAATTTTGTGGCTATTGGTGAAAAGTTGAGCATTTTATAGTCAAAATAAAAACACAAATGGTGGTACTGGAAGTACCGTCAGGCCGATCCGCACCAAAATTAATAGGTCTGGTCCTTGGCTTAGTACAGATGTTCTCTCTAAATTTTGTGATTATTGGACAAAAATTGCGACCTGTACCTCGGGAACAAGAAATTCACTCATATTTATCTATACATATATAGTATATGAATTTGAGTTATTAAACGTACCCAGCCCCAACCCTGGGGGCTAATACCGCTCCAAGCGTGATGAGTATATTTTGTAAAGAAAACCTCCCAAAAAAACAAAAAACCCTGTTACGTAAATTAATGCAAAGCAGAAAAGACGCTAGTAATCCCTTATGCCATATGTAAGAAAAAGATGCTTCAAGCCACACAGGCGACTTTTTTTTTTCATGCAATTTTTATTTTGTTTTACATTTTTCTCAGAAACTACTGAATTAATTGGAATGAAGCTTATATGAGTTATGTTTCTGCATAAGGAAAATTTTACCCCTACCTCTCTTCTAGTTTTCTCAAAACTCCGGAAAAATAACTTTTCTAGCAATTTGTTCTTTTACGGTTTTCTCGGAAACTGAACTAGTAGGCACCAAGCCTATATCAGATTTGTGCATATTGTATAAGAATGATGTATTGTGAAAATTTCAGCCTCATCTCTTCTGTAGTTTCTTCAAAATCCTAGAAAAATCCTTTTTCCAGGAATTTTTATTCCCCAGTTTTCTCGAAAACTATGAATCAATTGGCAACGAACTTCTGTCAAATCTAGTTCTATATAAGAACTATCCTCCATGAAAATTTCAGCTCTATCCATTTTCTAGAGTTTTCAAAACTGTAAACTTGAAATTTTCTTTAGAAATTTTTTTTTCTGGTTTTTTCAAAAACTATTTGATGAATAGGCATCAAACCTCTACGAAACTTGCACATGCACAAGAACAATGTACTTATCGTAAAAATTTTTGCCCGATCCCTTTCGTAGTTTCGTCAAAATCGTGGAAAAACCACTTTCTAGAATTTTTTGTTCTCCAGGTTTTTCGAAAACTACTGAACCAATAAGTAACAAGCTTCTATCAGACCTGGTCCTATATAAAGACTACCTTTCCATTAAATTTCATCCCTATCTCTTTTGTTGTTTTCTCAAAACCGTGAATATGGATTTTGTGCGATACATAAGTATATAAAAAAGATAAATTCGGTGAAAATAGGTAAATGATGTCGATCGTTTTCTTTTCTCATGAAACAAATAATTTTTCATCGCCATCCCTAAAGCCTTTTGTGAGGTCAATTTTAATACACCGTTTGTAAAAATAATTGGGTAAAGATTATTAGTGCTTAAATTGAACTGCTTTTTGTAGAATTCATTATTGGAGTGTCTTTCTTCTTCGTGAGGGGGGATGATGAGGGGAATGACGCGTTTTGATGTATTGTTTTTATTTGAAAAATATAGGACAGTTTATTCGAATAGTTGATTGGAGAACTCGAGTGGCCTAATGAAACTGATTAATATTCATTATATTGCGTTTCAGCTTTATTTTTATAAATCTTTTTAATTTATCATTGATTAGTCGGAAAATTTTCGAAAAATTAGCGGTATCATCGTTAGACGTTGAAAATGGCATCAAAATTTGAAAATGTTTGCATTTTCTGCTGTTGAAGGGTTGAAATCTATTTAGTGAAAAAAATTTTTGTGCTTGTAAAATTTGTTACGGTATACAATATTATGTAGTCAAAGGTTTTCTATTTCCGTGCATTGACATGAAATATTGGAATTCCAGAAAATTTTAGAAAAACTTTTATTATTAGTCAACGTGGAGGGATGGGTAAAGAAGTGTATTGACCAAAGTTTCAAGTCAATTGTGTCTTAAAATTAGGGAATAATAGGAATTAAAAACTTTTAAATACATATTGTCAGCTTGTGAGACGATTTTTGGATACATTTGAAGAGCTTCTACTTCCGAATTTTCTGCATCGTTGGAAGGTGTAACTGGAGAAATGACAGCACTAATTATAGCGTAAAATCTGAGCATTAATTTAATTTTTAGCTTACATATCATTACCCGTCTACATTTCCGGATCATCAAATTGCTATTCATATTAAATTTGGTAGCAATAATGACATTTATGAAAGTACCCTCGAGTATTTTCCAATTATTGTGGGTGCTTGTATTATTCGTAGTACGGCAGAAGTGTAGTGTGAATGTGTGAAAATTGTTAGGTTTTCACTTCTGCTTCAAATGAATCCCTCGCTTTTAATGAAAGCGTAGAAGTTCTATTTTTTCAGTTTTAAAATTACGAAGAAAATTTCTATTATTTCCTGGTTAAAATTGTAGTTATTTAATTGACCTCGATGAATATCTATGATTATGTTTTTGTAATTTTCCTCGTTCTTTTGATGCAGTTCCTGAAATGGGCGTGAATTTTTGAAAATTTCAATATTGCTGCAGTATGTTTCTTAGAGTAATAAAAATATAATAGAGGACGTTCAATTGTTTGAAGTAATTTTCAAATCTGTGGAAGCATAGTATAAATATAAAGTTCCGGGGGTCGAATTTTGGATTAGTAAGGTGAGAATCGTCGTTTTTTTGTTCATAGGTTCTTCATTGTTCTTTTATACTGGAGGCACCAGTTTCTAACAATATTGTTTAAATTAAACGTGGTTATCTAATTGATTTGTTCGAATATGTTTTTTTCTTACCTTGAAAAATTTTGCTACATTCCTTCTTATTTGGAAATCTGTCTTTATTTTGTTTTTTAATCTGTTATCAACAGCTTTTAGATAATTGTTCTTGAATTGCAGATTTTTATATTCTTAATTAACTAATGACTAATATAAGTGACATATGTGTATCAGAATAGTTTTTTGAAATACATGTGTATAAAGTAGGTGATTTTGATCAGAGTGTGATTTTTGCATCACTCGCCTTTGGCTCATGCTGCAAATCATACAAGTATCAATCACCTACTATATTATACACGTGTGTTACACACTATTTTTTGTAATACCTCCGGCTTAAAAAAAAAATTGAGGTAAATAAACATTTCTGCAATTGGGAAACATATAAGAATAAACTATCCCCATCTACCAAAGAGACCTTGTGGTTTAGTGGTTACAGTGCTTTCTTTCTACCATTGATGTTATAGGTTCAAATCCTCATGGTCGAGAAACTTTTACAAAAAATAAAATAAAATAAAAAATAAGAGAAAAGAAAATGACGACAAAGGCTATGTGCAAAAAACAGGGCCATTGTATAAAATGACGCATGCACCTAAGTCGATAAGCCTATAAAGTAAAGACTGATGTATTAAGTATTTATGGTTCTAAAATTACCTGATTTATACATTGTCAAAGTGTTTATAAAAATAAAGTTTATAAACCTGTGTTGCAAAATAGTTAGGTATTTGTGATATAAGCATATAAAGTAGGTGATTTTGATCAGAGTGTGATTTTTACAGCACGAGCCAAAGGCGTGTGATGCAAATCGTCCAAGTATCAGTCACCTGCTCTATACACGTGCGTTACACACTATTTTTTGAAACATCCCCTCCCCTAAAATACAAAAAATGAGATAAATGAATATTTTTGCAAATGGGAAAGTGTAAAATATCCCCTATCTTTCAACTAAACCTCGTGGCGTAGTTGCTATGGTGCTGGTTTGCAAACGACCGAGGTTTGAATCCTTATGGTGGAAAAACTTTTACGAAAAAAATAAGAAAAAAAAGTTTACAGAATGACGATATTAGGCTATGTTTAGTAGTAAGTAGTTGGTACCAGTGTATAAAATGATGGATGCACCCATGGCGATGGATAAGTAAAGACCGATGAATAAAGTATCATCCATCTTAAATGGTTTTAAGATTGCCTGCTTTATATATCTTCGGTGTTACAAAAAATGAATTTTTGACTTTTGGTCGTTTGTGGTTGCTCCATACTAAAGAATTGCGTCCCTAGATTCGTCGCTTCAATGTCGCTAAAAATGTACCCATTTTTTTCGTTGCGTCCTGTTGTTTTTTCTTTTTTCTTTGCTGGTTGATTCACGAATTAACGTGAAAAACAGATTCTCTTATTAGATGAATCTCAACTATCTGTCTTCAGATTTGAGAATATGGCTCAATTACGAGGAGTTGGAATTTTTCCTTCAAGTAGTTTCCGAGATCTGTTATTTTTTAGGGAAATGACTGTAGCCAGTAGACGTCCTGTGGTACTGAATTTATTGAATTTACTCTTCGGTTAATCCGATTCGACCTTCCATTGTCGGTTTTTAAGAATGTTTTTCGAATCTGAGAAATCAACTCCGGTGAGGAAGAACAACGCGTATTTTAACTGCGGTGAAAGTAGGAAAATCGAAATTTCAGGAAATCGATAACTGAGTGCAAATACGGCCATCCAAAAGCGAAAACGTCGCTTCCATTCGGCACATACGTATAACTGTGTTCGTAAATTACTGTAGCATAGCTCTGTAATATCTTCGTTCTTTCGTTTCGAATAGCAAAACGTGCAACCTACTTTTATCGTGCCTTCTTAATGAAGTCATACCTTTAGATAGGTATTTGAATTCGTTTCCATACGAACCCATCGTTGCATCATAATAAGGTTATCGTATCGAAATAATAATAATAATAATAATAATAATATTATATTATGATTACGACGATAATCATCCGATTCGTATGTCCTGAGCCCGCGTCCTCCTACATGCGGCTCACCATTTGTAACCTCCCATCTTCTATAGGTCGTCGTACATATTTGGCAAAAAATCACGATCAAAAGCGCCAACTATCTAGGCTGCAGCTAGAGCCACTGAAACGGTAGAAAAAAACGTGCTGAAAAAAAAAATCTTAACTGGTTAGCGCTGGTTATACTTACTGTAGGTAGTAGGTACCTACATATTGTTTGAAAATTTATTATTAATTTGCATTCGATGCCGAGTCGATGATGGAGAATTGGCCTCCAGCGGGCGAACTTGTTTCCAGGGCTCAAATCTGCGAACGGCAGTCCAATGTGAAGGTCTCAAGGTTAACCAGCGAGTTACTTGATCTGTCTCTTTGCTGTTGGTGTATCACGAACACTTTTTTTTTTTTTTTTTTTTTTATTTGGTCTTAGTGCAGTCGTTAAAATGTTGTAGAAACAGGTGTCGACGTACTGTAATAGGTACGAGTGGCAGAGATTATCGAAGTTATTTAATTTTCTTCTGTCTTTTCATTCCACACCTCATTTGTGGTATGTGCGTGCATCGTTCTCGAAAGGCTGCTACAGCCCATGATGATTTGGGCACATGGTTGCCGGTTCGCGAACGTGAGAAAATCGTTGAAAAACACGAATTTCTCTAAGTTTTGTGAAGAATCCTTTAGTTTGAAGTCTTGTTGTTGCCTGTCTTTTTTTATTTTTGAGAAAGTTCTTCGTTTCTTTCCTATTTGCTGGGCAGATTCTTTCTCGTCTTCGAATTATAGTGCAAAAATCAACTTACAGACTCTCGTAACTTTTTGCTATCGAATGGCAGGTTTTCGCTGATTTTCTTCATCAGTAAGGAATAGCTGTATTCTGTATAGTTGGCTCTGTTCGGTATGGAAAAGAGCGATGAATTTCTGACACGTTTAGGTTACAAGTTATTCGATTTAGAAAATTGTGGAACAAGTTCTTCTGTGAGGCTATTTGATTTTGAGTGGTAGAACCCCCAAAAAACCGTAGTTCTCAGGAAGTATCGAACTTTAACTTCCCTACCCAATTCGGCGAGTGAGTTCTGACGAAAAGCTCTTTTCTAAAAACACGATCGTATTTGTATCTCGTGCTCTTTTTATTAAAAAAATTATTTTAATTGTTCTGTTAGAAATACCAGTTTTTGGAGTTTTGTCACTCGACATAGGTAATGAAAATTATGCGATCAACTTGAGAATTCATTTTTAACAGAATTTGTTGAGTAAGTACTATAACTTGAAGTGCCACACTTTCTTGCCATATCGAATATTGCTTATGTGGCGAAAAATTTCTGCATTAGATAGATTCTGTTAGAAGTGACTTCTCTGCTCGACCGCTGAAGGTGTTATTACTGTTTGAGTTCTACGAAGTGATGAAATCTAATAAATTTATGTTTCTAAAGAAAAATTGTGTGAGCTTTTTCGATAAGAATGAAATGATAAAACACCCAAAACATGTGATACAAATACGATCACATCTTTAGAAGAGATCGATTTTTGCTGCGAATAGATGGTATGAAAATATTTTGGTGGACTCCAGAATTCACGTTTTAATTGAAATTTTTTCATCAGATCCTCGTCTATTGTAGAGAAAAACGTACTTTATTCATTCAAATTAGGAGTAATGTTCGAAATTTGATAATGAATTGTATTGTTTTTCATAAGTTATGATTTTTTTTTAGGAAAAATTTCCATTTTCTCGTGTAGAATCAATGAAAAGAGTTTTAAGGTTGGTAAAAATTGACAGATTTTCTAAAGCAATTCACTCATTTGTATAGAGAGTTACTGAGTTTTAGTGTCAGAAGTTCATTTTATTATTGTTGGGTACATTAATTTTGTGAATACTGAAAATTACTTATACATTGAAATAATATAATTGCTAGAATATTTTCCAGAATACAATAATTTAATATTTTGTTCTTCCAGTTTGAAAATAAAGTACGTAGGTAATTCTATTTTCGCTAAAAAAAATTGGTATTAATTTAAAGTTACCTGCTTTTGAAGCATTCATAAAATCAACGAAAAATGATTTAACTATTGATTGTTGAAATTAAGCTCAAATACCTGTATAAACCTATACAAATTAAATATTATTTGATAACCTAACCTCGCACTTTGAAATATCTAATCGAAAGAAAGAGAACCGAGGGAAAATTCATTATTGGTATTTTTCATGTGAAATTGAAAGTATTTTTTTCAGCTTCCTGATGAATGAAAAAAACACGTTTTAATGTGAACGCAGGAGAGACGGAGATGTAAGAAGGTAGTATTAAAAAAAAGAGATAATTAGTTCATTCAGCTTTCTTAGTTTTTGAATGGGGCTCCTTCATCTTCCTCTAAAAGAGCGACTCTTGAGCAGAGATGGGAAAATGAAATATTTGGTTTCCCATTTGTTCGGTTATTTTTTGTTTCTGTTTTTGTTAGTTTTCGTTTCTGAAAAGTTTGGTTTCTGTTTTCGTTATAGGTTTTTATTCCTAAAATTTTTCGTTTCTGTTTATTTTTGATTCTAAAAATTGTTGTTACTCCATTGGTTTTCGTATTTGTTTCTGTTTTCTAGCTGAGTAGCTAACTGCTGACTGGGAGTGTTTAAAAAAGTAGGTAGATTGCTTATAATTTGTGAGTTAAAAAAATAGACCGCCAGCAAATGTATTTAAATCCAAAATTTCAATTCTTTTGCAAGTGGAAAAATAAACATTTTTCTTTCATTTCTATTTGTTTTGTTTTTTCAAAATTTTATTTCCTTTTTTTTTTAGTTTTCATCTTTTGTGAAGAAAACCGTTTTTGTATTGTTTTTTGTTTCGTTTTCTAACGTCTGCCCTCGCATCACTGCAGCATTCAGCATATCCATTCAGAAAGAGGTATTCTTATTATTTGTAAAAACATCGATCCCTGTTGTGTTTTCGATCGTTTATCATATTCTTTGGCGTGTTAGCTGCTTTTCAGTGCTCCATTTTCATCGATATGCAACATTTACCTAGATTCAAATTTTTACACAGTAGACTTCTAGAAATTTAGAAATTAGTTTAGCAAGAGAATGCCATATAGGTAGTCTTAGAGCTTTTAGGACTCGACATCAGAGTGGCTGACATCTGGTGGTAATTTTTTGAAGCTCTGAAAATGCCATAAAAATGAAAAAAATCACTGGAAAAATACATGAGAAAAAAACGCAAATTAAATGTTCATCCCGTTTTCAAGCCTTCTTATTAGTGATGAGCAAAATTGTTCATTTATGGAACCTGGTTAACCTGCTCCTGGTTTTTCAATTTTCTCCCTGCTCCGAAACTGCTCCGATCATGTTTAAAATAAAAATCATTGAACCGAGAATGAGTGTAATCCTAACCATGTTGAGTTGAACAATATTTGTCATCAATATTCATGCTATGAAGAAATAGTATCCTTTATTCCCTTCAATACAATCAAAGTTATCAAGAGAAATTGGATGAGAATAGAGACATCGAGGTAGGTATGTAATATGTTGACAAACGATTCCATGAAAATTTGGCTTAATTCCTACGTTTTGTTTTCAAAATATTGCTGAAATTCCATCATTTTCAATTCCATGCACTGAAAGTTATCGAGAGAAATTATGAGAGAACAGTTTATAACAGAAAGTTGAAATTTTTTTGAGATATTGTAGTATGTTAGCTGAAAATTCTATGAAAATTTCAGCTCTCTACAACTAACAGTTCTCTCATAATTCCTCTCGATATCTTTCATTATATGGAATACCTATGCAAATAATATGACCTAAATCTAGTTGCAAAATTTCAGCGATATTTCCAAGGGTATAATTTTAGCCATATTTTCAACGGATACTTAGTTAACATAATTTCGATATCTTTGAAAAATTGCAGCTCAATTTTCCCTTCGGTGTCCTAGATATGGTTGAAATTTGTTCAAATTGAGTGACTAAAATGATGAGGATTCAATCTAATCGAGGAGTTGGTGGAATTTTAGCAATATTTCGAAAATGAAATGTGCGATTGAGCTGAAATTTTCACAGAATTTTAAACCAACATACTCCAACAAATCATAAAAATTTCAGTTCTCCATATCCAACTTTTTTCTTGTGATTCCTTTTGTTATCTTATGTCAATGGCAAATGATATGAATTGAACTCAATTTAGCTACTGATAAGAAAAACCAGCGTCAGAAAAAACTGAGAAAAATTTGTTTTGGTCTTTGGAGCATTGGAGTAGAAAGGAGTAGGGAGCAGACTTTATCACAGAGGAGAAGTTTTAGGAACCGCTCTTTTAAAAAACCACGAGTGTCTCACAGAAGGAAGTTTTTCAAGCAGGTTTACATGTTATGATGTCATGTTTGAAGTTCATCTTTTGTTTGGTTGAACTCATGAAATTAAATCTTTGATTTTTAAATTGATTCGTAGCACGGTGAGTAAGGGTGCATACTTCAATGCTGCATGTTGTGGGTTTGAATCCTGTATATTCTTTTGAATTTTTTTATTTTATTTATTTTCATTTTTTTCTATCACTTTTTGGCCATGTGGTGAAGCTGGTGCATGTGAAGTGCCCTTGTTTTCTTTATTTTTTTAAATACTTGTCAAGTAAGCGTTGAAAAGCGATATAAAAAAAAATTCAAAAGAATATATAAGGTTCCAACCCACAACCCATAGCACATTAACACGTCCTTATCCACTGCGCCACAAGCTAATATGGCAAATATCGCTATAATTTAATATATTAAACAAAAAAATAGATAATTTGATACTCCCATTCCAATTGAACGTCAAATATGCCGATACGTTTTTTCAGAAACCACTTAAGTCAGAAAAAGTAAATTTTACAGCAGATGCAAAAAACTGATTTAAAAAATCAGGTCAGTTTGTAAATTCTTATAGTTCATGTCAGGTTGTAGTTCTGAGGAGTGGGGATGAGGATGATATCAAGAAAATACTATTCTCCCATCTTAAGCTTATTTATTGTTGATTTTGTCGTGGTTTCCTATCTAAAAGTTGTTTTCTAATAGACGACTTAAGTGGTTTCTTACTTATTCTAAAAAGTTTGAGAATTATTAAATTTTGTAATAAAACAGTCAAGTTTGCAATCTTTTATGATTTTAATTTTTTAAACGCCCCAGAATAATATTTGTAATATTGTATTTGAAAAACGCACCCTCTGAAAAATTATTGAATAATAAAACAATCACAATATTATAGAAACTTTGGAAAGTTATCTTATAACTAAATGAACCAAGAAAATAAAATTGTTTCGTAGGAAAAATCACGAAATTAAAATTAGAAAATAAGAAAGTTGGAGGTATAAAAAAATCACATTACAAAATAGACAATATCAACAGAACTTAATAATTACGAATTAAATGCGAATAAAGATCAATTGGAATATGAAAAATCACAACAGAATAATTATATTATTTTGATTCATCAATTAGATAGGTCCTAAAAAATAATTGAAGACCAAGGTATCTGTCAAAAGGGCGTCTGTTTTTATATTTTCTTTCATCTTTTTTGGTTTTTATTGAATATATTCATGCTGCAATAGTGCCATTTTATAGAATGAAAGATGCTGTATATTTAGAAAAAAAATTAAAATAAGGCCTTTACTACGATAAGTTGGTTTGAGAATTTGTGATTATTCTTCTGTGATTTAAATTTCTTAATAGATGCCATTTTGACAGATACCTATGTCTTAATCTATCCCTCAAAAGTTATCACTTATGAGGGATAGAATTGTAGAAAGAATGAGTATCATTGGGTAACACAGTTTTCAGAAATTGTAAGTGGTTAAATTTATCACGTACAATTGGTAACCTCGAAGAATAAAGGTTGGGGATATTTTTGAGAGGAGTTGGAGGCTGAGATGATCGTCTGCGTTGTGGTAAAATTTTCCACTCTTCACTCTCCAAATGCGATAATTTGTAGAACATATCCCCCTCCTTGGTATTCTTGATTTGACGAAGATCACAAACTACTGGATCACCTTTTTTGAATCCAGGTCGAATACTATTAAAATAATTAATATTATTTTCAAAATTCAAGAAGTAGGTGTGAGTCAACATCTGAATGCTTTATGGATCTGTTATTCGGGCCTGTTGACATGCAGTCATGTATCCGCTGGGGAGAGTCACCTCAACGTGCTTCAATCTTTTCTCAATATTAGCATGCATACTATCACACTCCATTTGTGTGTGCCCTTTTTCAAGATATTTCTGTATAATCGTAATGGGTAACAATTGTGCTAAATTTAGGAATGCATTACTTAAAGTAGTGTTTCAATTCTGATAGTTGCATCCGTCGCTGTATAATACAATAGTTTTGTCAGGTTCTAAATTCAAATTTGATATAAACTTACACAGGATTGTAGAGAAGACATTGGCATTCAACTCAGCTTTAGTCTCATCCCAAAGGAAGCAATGACCAGCTTTTGTCTTCAAATTGAATAGGGTGAAATTATGAACCACCAACTTCATTCGGTAATAGAGAGAGGAAGCTTTCATTCTTGGACATACAAGGACAGCTTCCAAGTCTAAAGTGTAAACATGTTTCAAGTTAGGATCTTTTTTATCATTTTCTTTATTTTTTCTCGCATCATCTTTTCTTTGGCAGTGCTGAGCCCATTCCTCATCAGGCATATTGCCATTCTTGTGGGCAACACAATCATCACATTGATCCTTTCTGGGTTTAAAAATCTTGATTTTCAGTTCATCCATAATCTTATTGAAGTGCAAAAATTTGTAAGGTCTCTCTGGCACCTTTTCATCTTCGCAATATTTCAAGTAACCACGATACACTTCATATTTAGTTAACCATAATGTTTCCAAATAAACTATTTCAGTGCGACTACGACAGTAATGAGAGGGCACTTTCTGTAACAAATTCAAAAAGTTTTTTGCCACTGTTGTTTTTTTTTCCATGAGAGCTATCTTCTTCGCACTTAACTTCCTCTTGCCCAACTTCTTGCTTGAATTATGGCTCAAATTCTTCTCATTTAAATTCTGCTCGTTCAAATTCTTCTCTCTTGATTCCTCTTCTTTTGTCCAAGCATGTACAGACCATTTGTTCAGAGATAAAGTATTCATAAATTGTTTCTTACATACCCGAATCAAACCACCATTATCTTTTTTCAGATGGTATTGAAAAGAATTTCCTCGTCGAGATGTCTCCCTTTTACAATTTCAGGTGTTTTTGGGAGTTAACCTCTATGTAAGTACTTTCACTGTAATGTGTTTTTCAGCCCAAGTAGATTTCCAAAAGTTTTCAAAAATTTGGCTTCTTTCCTTCTCCGAAAATTTACCACATCTTATTTTTGAATTTGGTATCTTGCTCAGTGCGCAGTTACATGGAGTTTTCAACATTCTTCCAGCTCTAGGTATGCTGTACTGGTTAGGTTTCCCCAATTTTTTGTTTTGCCCTTTATAAGGCAAACCTCTTTCGTGAAGATTTCTGTTTTTAACATGAGCCCAATCTTCCTCATGACGCTGTCCTTTTATTCCTCGTTTACAAATTGGCTGCTCAGTTGTAGATGGACCAGATTCCTCAATGTTACCAATCAAGGATTGACTAGATTTGTTAGGGTTATGAAGTGGAGAACGACTAGACCTTTCTCATTACTACAATCTGCGCCATCATTGCGAGTACTAGAACTACTATCACTATCACTTCCACAAGGCAGATAATTAGACTGATTATCATCATTTTTTGTTGAATCTGAACCCGAGGTGGAATTTCTATCAGACGATGCACGACGTTCAATGTTGGAATATTCTGGTTCAATATTGGAAAATGATGCCAGTTCATTTCCAGAAAATTCTAGTTGGGCATTGTTCAAGTACACAAGTTCAATGTTAGATGATGCAGGTTCAATTATAAAAGTAGACCCTACTTCATCACTACATAGCGCAGGTTCTATGATAGAAGACACACATTCAGCTTTAGATGACGCAGGTTCAATAATAGAAGATGCAATTGCAATATCATATGGCACAGGTTCAATGATAATAGATGCAGGTTCATTGTTAGAGAATGCTGATTCAACATTCGAAAGCTCAGGATTGATAATGAAAGTTGTACCTGGAGAGAAATTGTAGTGCTTAGAAAAATGAAACATCATTCCCTCCTTGAACTCACAGACATGTCAGATAGATACTTTACCAATTTCATTTTCGACGGAGGTACCAATATTATTTTCTTCAACACTAAGTAGATCTTGATTCTCTTGGTTCTCTGAGAACATCTTACAACATGCATGAAGATACTTAGCCATAGCTGCATCCATAACATTGTCCAGAGGTTCGACTTCCTTTTCTGTGCTCTTATGTACTAAAATTATAAAATAATTTGGTTGTGCAATAATCTCTTCTCAGATGATATAAAGTTTGCACCAGTACAGAAGTCAAGACTGAACTTACCTGCATCACTCTCAATTTCTGACTTTGACAGGGCCAAAGCTATTAAATTTGAAGCTCTAGTTTCGGGTCGAGCATCCGTCAGCTTTTTCTTCTTCTTGTACATCTTCTTTAATATTATTTTTTTAATGATGGTATTTTGCAAATTCACAAAATAATGAAAACTAGAAGTTTGCCGGCAATTTACTTGAATGAGCGTCATGATTTGTAGTGATAAGAAACCATATAAGTACTCATAACAAAATTCTATCTTGGCCAAATATTATTCTAGAAACCTCGTAAATCGACTTAGGTGTTTTCTGAAAAATGACAGTTTTAGATGACAGACTTACAAGGTTTCTTTTTTTGCCGCTAGAGGTCTCTGGTGATGTTTTTGACTTACATGGGTTCCAGAATCCGATGTCTCAATTTTTTTACAATCAGAAACCACGTATAACTCGATTTTAATGGAAACCTGACTTAGGTGGTTTCTGAAAAAACGTATCTTACGTAACCTACTGAAAAAACTTCCTTTTACGAGACGCTCGTTAAAAAACCTGGATCTTCAAAGCAGACTGCTCCGGAGCAGCCTATTCCCACTTCTTATCACCAAACGATAATATCGCGTCACAGGGTTGTTGAATCCCAGTAATGTAGGTATTTCCAGGTTGATAAAAGTCGAATCAAACGGTGATGATGTGTCTATTTTAAGAATTTTCGAAACATCGAAATCAAATTTTCAATTTGTGATGTTCATTGATCGAGCAGAAGTTTATGGAACATTAGTTTTTCCTACGAGTGAAGATCGCGATGGTCAGATGGTGACCGGGAAAAAAGTGGCAATGTATTTTATTCAGAGAGGATGCACTTGAGTGTATCTATAGCATATGCACTAATTCGAATGTAGAGAGGACAGTTTTTCAAGATGGGTATTTTTCGGATTTGTTGCGAATTCTGGCTATTCACTTCGGTAATGATGGATTTTTTTTTTTTCGTCTGGCTAAAAAACGAGATAACTGGCAATCAGTCCTACTTTTTCGTAATGCCGTACATTCTAAAGGTATTTTACACGTCGTTCCTATACGCGGTTAGACAGACTTCCTTATATTTTAAATTCGGTATTATATGTATATCAGTCGCTTGTCGAAGCAGGCACGACCCCATTTAAACTTCTTCGTATGTAAGAATGGTGGAGAACCATGCAGGCAACCCAGGCACTGTTTACGGTGGTCGAGGGGGGAACGCATCAACCGGTATAAACCGTTATAGAATTATTTAAACTTAAAGAATAAGGCTTTGGTTTCGTGTGTACTTGGTCTTGGTCGTGTACCTATCTATACATTGACGTGCATGTGTTTGTGTAGGTTAGTGAAGTCGCATTCTGCGTCTGTGGTCAACTACGTTTATCTTTTTTTTTTTCTTCTCGTTCAATCAGCCTAAAGTATGCATTTTTAACGTGCCTATGTGAAGTTTTCTCAGCTTCATTGTTATGTATAGTTATCGTTGTTCGGTTCTCCCTCGTTAATTATGGACCAGTAACGTCAGTAAAGAGACATATTCGTTATATAATGGGTCTTAATCGCATTATGTCCTACCTATTCAAAAAATTTAATTTTTTTTTCGCCGCGTCTCTTCAGTTTTGAACGAGGATTCGTTTTAATTTTACGTTTTTATTATGCTACTGTTAAGCAATTTGTGACGTATTTGATTAGATTCGATCGGCTGGGCTAATGTGCAGTGTTGTAGTAGAGAATCTGAAATTCGAATGTTAATAGTAGGATACAGATCTAGTGGCTTGTTTTGAAAAAAAAAAAAAAGAAAAAACTGGAGACCATTATTAGGATTCTTGGAAGGGTTTTCAATAACCCAAAAGAAAAAAACTGGATAAAAAATACTACAAATACTATCTAATATTTTATCAATTCGACGGATGTTCATTGCACAGAAATACCTTTTTTTTGGGGAATGTTGTTCAACAACCTTCGATCATTTAGTGCTGGATACCCAGTAAACGTATCTCACCAATGTTAACGAGTAATTCTAAAACCCTAAAATGGACATCGATTTTCTAATCGAGCGCAGTAAGTCTTTTTTCGTATGTTTTCGGTATGTTGCCTTGTTGGTTATATGAATATAAATCTATCTGCAGATGTCGCTGTGAATCCAACGAGGCATTGAAAATGAGTGAAACCTATGTCCATTTCAGGTCCTTAGGTATTAATGTTGGCACGGATTTTCGTGTTTACTTTGGTATCCATTATCTACTAAATGTTTGAAGCCCACATCCCCCCAACTGCTACGTCACTGGTTCTTTGACTCGGTCAGTTTATTAGTAGCAGTTTTGTTGTTTTTATTCATCTACACAGTGTGGGTAAGTTATTTGAAAGTTATTTGATCGCAAGATTCAAGTATGTCTGATCGACGGGCAAAAGTAAATCGATTCACTAGGCTAATGGTGAATCGACTTACATTCAGTAATAGGGTACGAATCAACGTTTAGAGCGTGCACAAAAAGAAAATCGTTACAAATTTAGAACGCGATGATATGCGCTGTAGGCTATTTTTTTTCTTCTCATATTGCAGATAATTGCCGACTAATTTAAATTTTTCCGCATTAAAGAATGTAGAAAAACTGCGAAAACTGGAGTAAATAAACCAGCGTCAGGTGTCGAGTTATGTAAAAACAGTTTTTTTTTGTTTTTTTTTCGGCCGAGTTTCTTAAAATTTGTCGAAACTGGATCTATTGCGATTTTTTACTTTCTTTGTACGTAAATAGTGTATTTTGCACGTTTTTATTTATTTGTTCCATTCGCCCTGCTCCGTATGTTCACTTTCATTTTTGAAGTTTTTTTATGCTGATAATCGTCGACGTATCACTTTCGAATAATTTCAGACCATAATTGGGGTCTCGAATGCAAAAAAGTGACTTAATTTTTTCGGATGACCAAAATGTGTTGATAATAGATATATTTACTTGTTCAGAAAATTTCGGTCTTGCGAAGACAATTTTTTTAAATCACTTGAATTTTATATCGATTTTTTGTTTGTTTTTCATTTAATATTAATTACAGTATCACGTTTTCGAATAAGTAGGTAGTTCGGTAGATACCACATTATCTCTACATGGCTAAGCTGTATTCACTTTTTTAACAAATTGTAATGATTTTATATTATTTTGATTTCAGTCCTTCGTTTTTACTTTATTTTTTGTTGTGTTAAAATTCGTTACTGGTTAGTAGATCAGATGATTTTCAGTACAAGTAGGTACGTACTTAAAAATCAGCCTATCTTCAGATACTTTAAAAATTTGTCATCTCGTATATTTTCTGCTTCTTTTCTTTTTCAAAAAAAAAAAAAAAAAAAAAAAAATCAGTTTATGTAGGTACGTATGAATTTTATTTGCATCGTGCACGTATTGTTGCATTTATAGCAAATTTCTTGTTAACTTGCTGAATCATAACCTGCCCTTTTTGTTTACTAATCGAAAATCATTGGAATTCAATGTGTCATTAGTAATCTTCACGTGTCTACTATTTCCGTTAGTACTGTGAGGAAATTTCAAACATGTTTATTAAAAATCTTGGTGTCAGTTTCTTCATCAGGCATAATGTTAAATTCTAATTTCAACGAGCGGTGGAATATTGATTTCTAACAAAAAAAAAATTATGCGAATGTCTTAAAGGCCCACCCAGAAGAGAATGCGTAGTGAAAAACTACCTGATAATATGTTTTGTACTATATATTACACGATTTATTTATTTTTCCCATGGATTTTTACCTTTTACTTCCCTCTCGTAGCGCTAATGACCTTTTGCATTAGCTTTTATTTTCTTCTGCCCGAATTCGGGTGAGTTTAATTTTTCGATAGTCGATTATTCGTTAGGATTATTCCCACTAATTTCAATTGTAGCAATTACGTTGATATGGTTTTAGTGTATGTCATTTATTTGTAGCATATCAAGGTGAACTAGTTTTAAAAAATTAGTAAAATTCATTCACATGATGGTGTGTGTTTTTTTTCTCCTTTCTTTTACTTTTTCCGTAGTAGAATGTTCATGTTGGTGTATTGTAACCAACCATCGAATTAGTCTTTCAGTCTTATTAGTACACTATATTAAATTATCAAATAAGTTGGAAGGACGTGCTGAAATTTTGCACTCCGATTGCATTTTCATTACCCACATGATTTTGTGTCGTCACACGTGTCCCATGTTTTTGTTTGCCACACGATCACATCATAGGCAGGTTAGAATTGCACAGAGAAGAGACTAGATCGGATATTTTACGCAGCCTTGTTGGAGAAATAATTTTCATTGTTTATATGGCTTCTTTGTATACCTACATGCGTGTGTGGTTAAGTCGTCCACAACGAAGGTACTATGTCAAACTGATCCATAGATAAATGACAAGGTTGCCGTAAGCTCACTCGAAAAAGGCTTCATCGTTCGTTCTTTTGGGTTTCAGAATTTTCTGTATTCGCGATATAGAATTTTGAGAAAACGAAAGAAACTTATGCAAAGTTTTGAGAATATTATAGTCTTCTGGGATTATATATCAGCGAAGTCATCAAATATGAAGATCGTTATTGCTCTTTTTAACGGTACTCGAAACGGAAGTCGGAAAAAGTGAACAGAAAATACCCAGAAAAGTAATTGTTATAATATTTCTCACATTTGTGAAATCAGTCTTCAGCCATAGTTCGTATAAGTATTTTTTGCGGTGCTATACGATGAGAAATGTTTTGAACTATTTACTAACAACAACGAAAATTAAGTACAAAAATTATATATAAAATGTGGTGGTTACCACGTTTTTAAATACTAATTGGTGCATGAAATTCAAATTTGTGTTCCTGCATCAATTACGAAGTTTTTATCCTAGAATTGCTTGAAAATCATGAAAATAGTCTAGAATCAGTTGGTAGCCTATTATGATGTATTTATCAAAAAAGTGCATAACAAATTTCTTAATTTTGTATTGATCAGTGTGAAATGTGTCAGCGTGCTCCATATTCCAAAATCTTATGCGTTTTCAAGTTTTTATGAAATTGATATTATATTAAAGGTTTTTTGAATAAATACCTCACAAATAAGTGAAAAGGAGGGTTGTTACCCGAATCGATTAAAATGACGAAAATAAACGAACATTAATAAAATAGGTTGGGTAAATCCAACATCTGTGGCCACTTTAAGAGATTTTCCAACTTTTAAATTCATTTAAAAAATTTAAATGAATGATTTGAATGGTTCTACAATTTTTTTTTTGATAGTATAGGTATTCTAAATATGGAAAATTACATTCATTTTCGCAATCGATTCTTTGATTTGGCAGAAAATTATATTGATGAAAATACCAAAAATACCTGTTTTTTTTGGTTATTATTTTCTTTCTTTGGCTACTCTAAATTCCATCTCTGCGCACCTCAGAAAAATCTATATTTTGGAAGCAAAAATAGAAGCATAAACTTAATTAAAATACGAAGTAGCCCTACACACGACCAAGCAAGAAGCACTATAATCAATATTACAAATTTACAAAATTTCCCAAAATTAAGCCTTAATTCATAAAAAATCTTCATAAAACTTTATGGTCATAGATGGTGAACCCTCTATTAATATCTGTGGCCACTAGTGGCTAAAAATGGAAATTCTTAATATAAACTTTCCATCTTTGTCCATTCTAATTAATTTCTGAAATTTTCACATTTTTCTGTCATAATAATCATTTTTTAGCATAAAAAAGCATGTAAAATCAATATACTTGTATTTTCTTCTAAAAAATTCTGTGGCCTCAAATGGTTGACTCACTATTAACCTTTGTGGCCACATAGTGGCCAAAGATGATAATTCTTCATAAATGTAGCTTTCCAAACTTGCTCACCTCCATAAATTAGTAAAATTTTCAAATTTTTTCATCATTTTAATGTATTCCAGCATAGAAAAGTATAAACAATTCATATAATGTCTTACCAAATTAAATTTTTTCAACTATCAGCTTTAAAACATATTTCAATTTAACCCAGTTTTTATACATTTTGTTAACAAAAGCATAAACTAGGAAATGCCACTCAAATAGTATATTGTATGACAAGTGTGTAATGTGGGCTATTTTTTTACTGAGTGTAAAGAATTTGCAGACAAGCCGAAGGCGAGTGCTGCAAAATTGACAATTTTTTTTCATCAATTTACCTTTTTTTAATTTTGTTTATTTTCATATTGTTAAAGATGATTAAAAAATTAAACAAAAACTAAATTCAGGATGATTTTTTCCTCTTTTCAGAGGTACCATTTTTAGTTCTCTAGCTCAAACAGGGACTGAGGAATCTTTCGGGGAAAGAGGAGAAGTTTCTAGATTCCAAAATATGGCAAATCTCTCATTAATTTGCGTTTTTTTCGTTTCTTTGTTGAGAAGTTTCTAGATTGTAAAATGTGGCAAATCTCTCATTAATTTGCGTTTTTTTCGTTTCTTTGTTGTCAAATAGCTAAAGATAATTAGAAAATTATATGGAAATTTTTAAAATTTTATCCGATTTCGATCATTACAAACCCCAGCTCTCTAATTTAATTAGAGGCTGGGAATCATTTGAGACGTTTTCTTTGAAAATTGAAATATTGTGTTTGATTGGATTGGCAACTTGATGAATAGTTTTTCACAAAATAACTAAATAATAATATCAAAATGATTACACGTTCGAATATTTTACACCCTGTCGCACAGGATTTGGATGTGGGAGAGATTGTACAATTATCGTCTACTTCACAGGCCAAAAATTCGTTTGTTTACATTCGCTGTACATGCATGTAAAACTCGTTCTTTTGTGCATGTGTTGCAAAAATATATTTTAATGATTTATATTTGGAAAAATACAACTATCGTCATATGTTTTTATTAATCCCACATGGTTAAGCTTCACATTAAATTTTTTTAATATTTTTCATCCTCATCATTCCTTAGTCTAACGTTTTTATGCAGATGTGGCCAAATATAAGAGGTGGCCATAGATAGTGGGTTTACCCTAATGTCTTTTTACACTTGTCTTTGGTCAAGAGGAGTGTTTTTCTTAGGATACGACATCTAGTTTTTAATCGAATTTTTCAAATTGTATCATTTGTTAAGCTAAATTTCGAATTATATAGTCGCGTCGAGTTTCAAAAATCATCAAAAATTTTTTTTAAATCATAATAATAGGTTGCTCATTTCTCTTTGTTTTTTTTTGCGAAAAAAAAAATTCTTATTTGTTGGATACATTATCGTCTAAACAATTACTTCTTTTTGAAGAGAAATGAAGAAAGGAAAAGTTCTAAAATCACGGTTACCTGTAATACTGAAGATATTTGTTTGAAATTTCGTATGTTTATATAGTTTAATGATGTCCGACTGCTAACCATGATTCGAAATTTTTCAATTTTTCAGTCTTTAAAATTTTTTCGAACGTTACTTCATAGTTAGTACCCGCCACTTTGAATGCATAAACGCATGTAGATTTTAAAGGCTTGTGTGCGTTGGAGGCTGCATCCTGGGAGAAAGTAAAAATGTCATATTAATATGTTTTTTGACGAAATGCACTTTTCTGTACTCTCAAACTTACACTTCGAGAACGTGATGAATTTCATTTAAAGTGTTTTTCAAAGAAAACTATTGCTAATAGCGTCTTTTTATGAGAAAAATAAGTCTTTGTTTTTGAAATTTCTTGCAAGACAAACCTCAGCCAAGCAAGACCAAAACCGAAGGTAAAACTTAGAAATATGAACAAACTGTGATATGTTCGTAATCTTTCTGGTTGAATGATTAGCAGTACTTTGTATTCAATTTTTTTCGTTCATATCTTGGAAAGTAATGAATGGATATTTAATACATAGCCATCAATGATAGAAAAAATCTGATAAGCTTGACTGAAATTAAGATCTAGAATTGACTTTGGTAGACTAAGATCAAGACTATTAATGCGACGACCAAGTCTGAGACTACTATGTACTTGGTGTTAGTCTTGTTTTTGCTCATCACTGCCAGTACCTAGTGTCATAAAATACGTAGACTAATAGATTAAAATCAGCTATTCTAAAGCCATTACGAATTAGCAAATCGCTGGGCATTCCACGTTCGTCAATGCCTTCAATGTTGAACGTCGAGCCTGGAAACATTGAAAATGGATCATAATATTTAGTCTATTACTAATATGATTTTCTTTTGTCTGCGGTGTCCGAGTTACAATGAAATATTGTTGCGTAATGTTGAACTACCAGTAGCCTTCCAAGTTATGTGCAAAGAATATAGGTAGTGGCTTACTTCGCACAGGAATGTTTTGGCAAAAAATGAAAACGAGTCAAGTGTACGTTAAAATAATTTGTAACGGGTTATGTTCTCTCGCCGTTTCATCATGTTGACAATTTTTTTTTCTCGAAACGTATAGGCCTCTGTCGACGTTTAAAATTAAATTATACCTGTCCCAAGCAGTGTTCCAGTTTACCTTCCCAAAAAATACCATAATTTTTCACTGCGTATGGTAATGCGTGTTGGTACCTATGTGAATTATAAACAAGAGCGAAAAAAAAAACAAAACAAAAAACAGCCATTGATAATACGATTTTCATTTTGGTAAGCTATATGTGATTTGATTTTCGTTTCTCTTTTTATTCGCAGAGAATACTTCAAGAAAATGGCGGTACCGGTTACATAATTTTAGACGTTGAAGACGGAATCGATAACAGTGTTTGCGAGTCGTCCACAGATTCGCCTACCATTTCGTGTAGAGAAGAGTGGCAATTATTCTCTGGTCCTCCATCTCCATGTAATGTACATTTTGAAGGTGATAACGTAGTCATTAATGGAAAATCGAATTTGCGAAAACATCCAAAAGATAAAAAGGTAAGAATTCGACTTTTGGGCTCCTCAAATATTACAATCCGTTTTTCTATTTTTGAATACTTGTTGGATTTACTCATATTTTTCAATTGTTGATTATATGCAAGGATCTCGAATTGTTGTATTTTTAATTTAATGTTATTCCTAATTATTTCGTTCCTTAGTTAATTTTGAGGAAAAATTTGAAGTAAATATGAACAGTCAAAATCACGAAATTGCGAATGAAGGATTGAAAAAAGAAAATCGGTATATGACAGCTCTTGCTTACTAATAAGAGAAAACAGTCTGGCCCAATAAGCATATTATGAATATGTTCCCTAAAACCAAATAAGATAATATTGAGTATAATTATTATTTTTTATAGGTCAGTCTATGATGCAGTAATTCCTTATTTATATAGTATTTATTCGCCTGTCTCTTACTATTGAGAAGTTAAAGGTAAAAATCTGCTTTTCAGATGTTTTTTTTTGCATCAATTAAAGATAGAGGGATGATGTAAAAAACTTTGACACAGAAATACGTCGTTAGACAATTCAGTTTGCTAATTTATGTCTGAAAATTCAACAAACGATCCTGAATTCCAAATTGATGAAAAAATTGCAAAAAACTATCCATAACTATCGATATCTAACAAACATATCGATGTGTCCAAATTTCATTGTTATAGTTTTAAGTAAAATAAGAAAAATAACCACTAGCGCTGTAAATACGGAAAAAATACTAGAAGCAACACAGGTTACATGCTTTTTTCTTACAATTTTTTTTTTGTTTTGCATTCTTCTCGGAAACCATTGAATCAATAGGAATGAAACTCCTATCAGAACCGGTCCTACATAAGAATTACATTTCGTGAAAATTTTAACTCTATCGTATCTGTAGTTTTCTCAAAATTTTGGAAAAATCACTTTTTTTGGCAGTTTTTTCAATTTACAGTATTTTCAGAAACTACGTAACCAATAAGCATCAAATCTCTATTACATTTGCACATACATAAGGATGATTTATCATGAAAATTTCAGCCGGATCCTTTCAGTAATTTCTTTAAAATAGTTTTCCTGGAATTTTTTGTTCCCTAGCTTTCTCGGAAACTGTACTGAACCAATAGACAACAAATTCCTATCAGACCTGGTTCAATATAAGGACTACTTTTTGTGAAAATTTCAGCCCTGTCTCTTTTGAATTTTTCTCAGAACCGTGAACACAAATTTTGGGCTATTCTTATACATCAGGGATTGAAAAACACTACGTTTTTTTATTTTGGTTCTGTTAATTGAGTTTCTGAAAGTTACTATAATATTAGTCATTTTTTGTTTCCATTTCTATTATTTTGGTTTCCATTTCCATTACATTTTCTGATTTTACCAAAATTTTTTATTCAGTTTCTATTTCGGGTTCCACTCCTGGTTCCATTAATAAAAAATTTTTTCTTGACTTTAAATTTTCCAAATCTTGTTCAATTATTGATATATCGAGATTGTTTCGATATTTCTCAAAAACTATCGGCTGGTATTATTTTGATATTTTTTAAAATTTCTTCTAGATCAAAAATAAATCAGGTGAAAAATGGAAACGGAAATAATTCATCATTTGATTTCCGCTACATTTCTGTTATTGGTCTTGAAACTAATTAGTTAATTGTTTCCAATTTGGTTTCCATTTCAGAATTTTGGTGTTTTTGTTTAATTCCGTTTCCAGCACAAAAAATATGGTTTCTGTTTCCAAAAATTTCCATTTCCGTTTCCATTTCTCAATCCTTGTTATTTATAAAAGACATTTCTGAGTTCTGTAATGCTATCACGTGATCATTTTTACAGATATATTTGGGTATGTGTAATTTTGAGTCCAACTTAAAATCATTTTTTTCTTCATTATACCATATCAATGCACTTGGTTAATTGATAATTCCAATACATTTATATAGATCGGTGTGTATAATTACTCTACAGTAGTATCGGGTGTTTGTTAATACGTAAATAATACTTTCTTTAATTATACTTTAAAAAAAATTTGGTGAAAATGAAAAAATTGTACCAATCGGATTCTTTTTTCATGAAATGGATAATTTTCATCATCCTCACTCTTAACCCATCCGCAAAGTCAATTTTAATACCCCGTTTGCAAACAAACTGGACGAGAAGAAACTGTTGGAGATATTATAAATATATTGAACGATTTTTCTCAGTAACATTATTTGAATATTAATACGTTTTTTTTGACAATAAAGTTTTTCTAATAATTATTTTTGTGCTTCCATAAAAGTAATCATTTGGGAAAATTTTTTGAAAATAGCTACAAATGGGGTGTTGAACTGGTTAATGTTTCATTAAAATCAGACTTTTGCGACACAGAAAAAAATTTCTAAAATGGCTTGAAAAGCACCTGTTAAATAGTAGTAGATATCATAAATAAGCTACCTATATCTAAAATCTTATTTACCCTATACCTAAAGTGTACAGTTTTCATTCATTTCATTCAATAGCTCTGAAATTCCATACTCACAGATGTAGATAGCGTAATAGAAATGAACTTTATTAGTTTTAGCTCAATCGAAGCATTTTTTCTTGAGTACCTAATTCAATGTTTTTTCTAGAGAATACTGTCTATATTACTCCCTTCTCCACGGAACAATTGTCACGAAATTGGGTACAAATATTGGATGTGATGCGTTTGAAAACTTGAATATTTAGAGTGATATAACTGATTTTTATTTTTTTAAATTGATCAGTAAAATTTTTAAGAAATAGAAAAAAAGAAAAAAAAAAAATATAATTATTATGGGTCTTTTTTCAAATCGGCAGCACAAAATTTCTCAAATTAGTCACTTATTTAATGAAAATAGTAACTCGTAAACCTTTGAGCATTAAGGTTCCGTAAAAATATGTTGAAAATGGGGTAAATACCACCATTACTCAAATTTATGAGTCTAGGGGGAATAATCAAGAAAAAGTTCGATGAAAAATCTCTTATATAGGTATAGACCTCGAACTGGGACCTTCTAAAGTGACTGTGTAGATGCGTTTTAATATCTTCTATGTACCTAATAATTATTATTACTTGGTCAGTGTACCATTTGCATGCAGTGTATCAGACAAGGGCGTAGCTAGAAAATTTTCCACGGGGCAAAGCAAGTTTTATCACAGTAGAGACCAGCTAGAGGGGTTAACTGGCGGTTACATAACTAGGAATTTGTTACATGAGGACTAGTCAATATGCTGTACTCAGGATTTACCTCTAGAGGTGGTTTTATAGGGTGACAAAATAATTATTTTTGGTGTTTTCTGGGTTCTGGAACATTCATGTATAGAGGGCTGTTTTTGTTTTTTGGGTAGATGGGGGAGTTTCCAACGACTCAGGTGTATACATGAGGCCTTGGTCCACATTGTAATTATTGTATAAATAGTTTGAAAATTAATTTCCATTTGTAATTTTTCCACTCCCAAAACTCAACCACTTGGGAATGAGTACCCACTTGTCCCTTAGTTGCGTCACTGGTAACAAGCGAACTCGAAAGTCAAGTCACAGTCGATTTTACTGGCTGTGCAAAAAGCAGTCATTGAAAATTAAAAACAAATTTTTTAATGAAATTAACGTAAAGAAATTTATAATATTTTCCAGAAAACAGAAATATTACTTACAGTTACCTAGCTTTTATTAAATAAAAATTTTAACTTGTTTAACCAAAAATAAGTAGATTTTCTTTGAAAACCCACTTAAAAATCGTGCTGGATAGCCTAACTTTTTCACATTATTTCTCTATTTCTACATATCATATCACCGATATTAGGAATAAAAACAAACATAAACTTTTTTTTTTTTTAACTGGCCTTATTGTTTGTTTTGTGGGAAATTCAGGGGAGGGCAATTGTTTTCCTGCCCTGGGTACGCCCTTGGTATGAGAGAATTCAATAGAAAACATGAGATCAGGTTCAAGATCAGTTTTCGCAGTCGCTAATTATTTCCAGTTGTTGCGCTGGGAAATTGACGTCTGGGCTCATTGGCGATGAAGGAGGTAGGCCTCCCGGTCAGAGGGTGAAGTAAAAAAGGTGAAAAATGATTATTGATTTCATTAACTCCATTTTGCGTTTCTGCGTCGATGGATCATCAACATGCGACGCGTTTTAGTCATTCGCAGGACTTTGACGAAAATAAGAATTTTTCACTTGCTTTACGATCGTTCTCTCGACTGCGTTTATACTCATTATGGATTTATATTGTTTTATCGCATCATATTTTAATGAGCCCAATTACGAAGATAATTACCATCACCTGGCGTGAAACGCATTCCGTCTTACACATGTTGTGCTTTTCGTCATCCACAATTCTGTCATGTTTCAACGATATTCATCCGAGATGCATCGATTTCTTTTCACTGCGATGGTTCGGGCGCATCTTCTTATGACTCTTTAGTTTCCAGTAGCAGGTGTCTAATTGAGGAGTACAGGTCTACTTGTGTTGATTGGTTCGTAAAAAAAAAAAAAGAGGAAAATAAAAAAAAGCGATAATGTGAAGAGCATTTTCAATTTTGTCAGCGTTGTTCATGCTCGAATGGTGCGCGTCCACCTAAAACCGCAACATTGTGGAAATTGATTCCTTCTTAACTCTTGCGTTTTCGCTTACACTATGCCTGTAACCTCAAAAAATCGAGTCATCAAAATGCAAACAAATTGCTGTTATTAAGGAGTCGGTTACTTCTCTTCTCGAATCACTTGACTCTGTCGCATTAGCGTGACCAGAAATTGTACGCAGTTTTATTTTTTAGAGAGAGTTTTCTTCTCTTCCCATCTTTTCTTCTCTTATTTAAACGTTTCCCGTTAACTTGGTTCCACTTTGATTTTTCTTGTTAACCGTTCGCTAACAAATTTTCGCCTTGTAATATGCGCTTGAAAAAAAACTTTTTTTTTTTTTTTTTTGTCTCCCTCTCATTCAGTTAATGTAATTATTGGGTGAGAAACATTAAAACATAAACGCGTGTTTGCTGTAATTTTTGATGACATTTGGTAAAAAAAAAAAATAATAATAAGGTAATTTATTATCGATTTAGATTCCTGAAAAATAAATGCTGAGCTCGTAGCTGACACACTTCGTTTTAATCTAGTTGTTTATCTTTCGCAGCTTCGCAGTAAATGGAAAGTGTGAGTGCACTTCCTGCGGCACCTTTCTAATGGGTTATTCACGTTTTGTCGCCTTCAATGTACGAGTAATCGTGAAAATGTTTGGTTAAACCTTTTCCTTTTTCAGACTTGATATTCTGTGTGAAAAATGTTTTTTGCCAATAAAATGAGGAGAAAAATAATACTATCTTTTGCTCTCCCTATGTTACGTGCGACAATTGAAGAGAATGTGGCGCGAACTGTGGTCGTTACTCCTCATTTTACTGCCCTTACATGCGTTTTCTCTGCAATTTGATTCAAACTATTGTAGTTGGAAATTGTGTGTTAGGTATATACATTTTTACTGAGCTATATTTTTGTAATAAAATCAATACAGCGACAGAGATAAATGTGTGAAAAAAAGGTATTTGGGGGGTATATTTTCCCCATTTACTCGAGAACGTGCGAACAGCTATGCTTTCAAATATTTTTTTTAGTTCTGGAAGAACGTATATATTAGTGGTTGTCTGTACAAGTTCATCGCCCAACTGACGATGTATTGGTGTTAGACTTTGAATATATAGTACTGGACCAGTAAAGAAAGATGATTTCTGGTTAGACATGCCGGCGCTAAGTAGGCAACCAGAGCGTACCTTTTGACGTACTTCGCTTTGTGTTTACGTACGCTATCCTCGTGAATTTAAGGGATATCCTTATCAGGTGTATTCTAAATTGATGAATTCAAGCAAAACGTCGAAAATATGTAGAAGGTACGCTAGAGTTGCCTACTTTTTGGCCGGCATCACTTGACATCAAAAAATGCTTTGGTCTTATGGAGCTTTGCTGGTTCAGTACTATGTAGTGAAAAGGGTTAGATGATTTTTTATCGACTGTGTACGGAGGAGGTTATATGTTTGGTTTGTCTATCTCCAGAACGAACGGAATTTTGTTCACTCAGAACAAGTGTCTTAATTTATAGATTTTAATGAAAGTAGGTTCAAAATGTTCCTGACCATCTGGAGAAGAGAATGTCGTAGGCTATTCATATTTGAAAATTAAAAAATTAGAGCAGTAGAATTGAAGAAAATGAGAATTTAAAAATTGAAAAAATTTTTGTCACTAGCTGGTTGACCAAGCGTTGCTTGGAAACCGCTTTTATATACTAAAATCTCAAATTTGTTTATTAATTTATATTTTTTGAAGGTTTGGTTGTGAGGAAGTTGTGGAAGTGGTGGAAGTGGTGGAAGTGGTGGAAGTGGTGTATAATCATGGATAGGTTCCAATTTAAAAAAAAAAAACTCGTGTATTATTTTAATTTTTTGCTATGATTTTGTTGCCACTTACAGCATATATAAAATTATAGTACCTGGTTCACCGAGCTTTGCTCAGATGTGGAAAAAAAGAAAATTTTGTTAATTTTAATTAAGCTGAAGAATTTCAGCAATATTAGCTACATTCTTCAGTATTATCATATATCGTACATCTCAAGAATCAAGATTTCATTAATTAACTCATATTATGTCATCAGTCATAATCATAATAATCATACGCAGTTTAGGGCTAGCAAAATTTGCCAATAAAACCTTTCTCATTTGTTACTTATAGGGTTAATCAGTTTTTCAGTGTTTGTTGTTATCAATTGCTGTTGATGGATAGACTGAGATGTTCATATATATCTGTTCAACGAATTTTCTCAAACTTGAGGCATATCTAGATCATTTTTTCAAATCCAAATACCTCTCTACTGTAATTTTCAGGAACTTCGTCAGGCTGGTTCTTTATAGCTTTTACATACACACATACCCACATACAATTACTGCTCGTATTATTGTATAGGATTTAGAAATTCTCTTTGATTCGTCGCTGAATCCTGATTAATTTAACGGCGAATCGAAGAAAATTTGTAGGCAAATTCTCTTCAATTTGTAGCTGAATCCTAATTAATGTAAAGGCGACAAATCATAATTAATTTAAGGGCGACGAATCGAAGATAATTCGTGGATGAATTCTCTTCGATTTGTCGCTGAATCCTAATTAATTTAAGGGCGATAAATCGAAGAGAATTTGTAGATGAATTCTCTTTGATTTGTCACTGAATCCTGATTAATTTAAGGGTGACAAATCAAATCACCACTCACCGCTTATCCGCACATCGTATGTCCGTGTCCTTAATCCTGTTTTGTTAACTATGATTTTCACTAATAAATACCACTGCAAAATGAAAAAGTATACAACAGGAATTCCCTTTGATATGGATTTGAAAATAATAGTTCCTATAATAATTTTCAACTGTTTTTTGAAGACAGTTTCTGTTTATCTGAAAGCCAAAAAGTGAAATTTGTTTGTGATTTGTTGGATTCAATTGTAACATTAAAAAAGTTATCATTATCAATCACCACATCGCTGAATTTATATAATTGAAATATGTTAGTGTTGTTAATACGGTAGTTTAACAAATTTTCTCAAACTTGAGACCTATCTAGATCTTTTTCTTGTTCCAAAAAACTTCTTTATTGTAAATTTCAGCAACATTGTCAGTCTAGTTCTTCATAACGCATTTACATACACACATACATACGTAGCCACATACAATTATTTCTCATATTATAGTATAGGATAAATTTGGGCATATCCACCAATTAGAACTTCTCATCCAGATTAACGTAGTCGGTTTTTTCATTTTTTTTAAATAAAATTTATTATTTATATGGTATTTGTGGGTGAAAATCCAATCGATATGGCATATACGAGGACTAAGCGTCTTGTCAAGTTGCACTTAAGTGACTTGTAAGAAATTCACTAAAAAATGAGATTTTGTCTAATTTGTTTTTGAAAGTAGTCGCTATTCTAAAATTGAGAAAAAACTGATGTAGATAAAAAGTTTTCCTCATTCATATGTAGTTTTACCTCTAAAATTAGTTAGTTTTGTCGAAAATGATTATTACATAATTATCGTATTTCTATGATGTTACATTTGCACCACAAAATAACCAAAATTGTATTGGTACCTACGGTATATTTTAAGATGATAATATAAAAAAAATAATTTCTTATGTTTTTTGTTATATTTAATTAGATATGTATTCAGTTTACAGAAATTTCCGATTCGTTCGAATATTGTAGCGCTTGGGTCCTATTTTCATGTGTTATTTAGTTGTATTTAAATTTATTTATTTTATTTTCTATTAACACTCATGTTGGAAATGGAGGTGCCTCCTGCTGACTACTAATCGAGCTTGCACCGCAATCTTTTCTTTTTTTTCTTGAATCTTCTGTTCTCTTTTTCTTTTTCGGCACTTGGTTTTTGGACGCCATTCTTCACTGATGGCCTCCTTCATTCCTTGAAAATATGTTTTAGAAGTCGTCTTTTCACCACGAGTTCATAAAATTATTTAATTTCTTTGTTTAAAAGTTTTTCTTGCATTTTATGGTTCAAGTTCATTCTTCAGAGTATTTAAGTATGTCGGCATATTCGTCTCCAAAGTGGTTTGCATATTTTTGAAAATCTTAAATCATTTTATTCGCATTTTGTTTTTTACTTATTTTCTTTCTGGACGTACGCTCATTATTAATTCGTTATGTTTTTATTATCCAAATGTATTTAGTTTAAATCTTAAAATGTTCTAACTTTTTTTTCAATGACTGTTGATTTAGGTGAAGTATATGTGAGAAGTATGTGTGTGCACTCGGTCGTTTTTATTCTAATTTGATTATTTGATTGTGAAACAGAGTGTACATCTAAACCAAATCTTTTCGATTTTACCTTGGGAAAAGTCTGGAAAGGCTTCCTCTTAATGAGAATAATTAATGGAGTTTTCTTCTGAACTGGTACGCATCGACTCTTGGACTGTTTGTGAATTACCGAAATTATCAGTTTTGTTCAAGGTTATTGTATTGTATCCTCTGATTGGGAATTGGCACTTTCGAAAATTTATCTTTTCTGTTTGCCTTCGTTATGCATGCAAGTATTTAGTAGGTATTCAATTAATGGAAAACAAAATTTGCCCAGCTGTTCACGAAACGAATGGCAGAATTCATGGAGTAGACTCTCAGCTGAGAATGCTGTTTTCTTTTACGAGGTTGTTGTATTGTGCAAAATTCTATTGTACACCACCATAGAGCAACTATTAAAGTGTTTGAATCACGACTTTCATGTTTAATATTAATCTTCGAAAATTACGTCAAATTTTTGCGACTGTTTTGTACGCCTTTTACCGTTTGTCAACAATTATTGCGAATTATGGCTATGCGACTGAAGTGGACTGTCGTGATCTTGATGAGGAAATCACAAATCAGCAATTTATTTTCCTTTTTTCTGTATTATCCATCATTTTAGCATAATTTTCTTCCTGTTTTCAACCGTAATGGTTTCCTTCTTATTTAAATCGTTTGAGCTAAGAAGAATCTTAATAAGTTAGGTTAAAAACGAGTTTTTGAAAAATACGCTTTTATTTTATAATTTGAAATTAGCTTTGTAAGTTTGGAACAGATTTCGCGGTGCAATTTTATAAATATAAAAACGTAACCCTCTTTAACTGTCCTAATATCTACAGAATAGCACTGAATCGTAGCTGATAACAATTAACTCGATTAAAGCGATTCCAGTGGTGTGGTTCCAAATTATGTCATATTTCGTTGCCTTGGTAATTGCTATAAAAGCGTATAAAAATGAAAAATTGACCGACTTAAAAACTGAATATTATATAGAATCGTTCTGATTTGTTAAAATCTACCCGCATGGTCTATCTCTAAAAAAAAGTCTTGATTTCGGTGATTGCAGGTGTGATGTGGCAGGTTTTCAATTGATTCTAGTCATTACGCAACAAAACAATTTCTTCTGTAAAATTAGGCTGTCGTTTAAAATATTCGAGGTTCTGTTTTTAATTAATTCGTTCTACCATTAGGAAAAGAATAAATGACTCCTACTTCTAATTCTTGCCATTCGCTTTCAATACGCCGCGAGGGAAAAGGATGTGAAAATAAAAAAAAAATCGATTCCATCGGCTAGAAACAATGCAGGCTGTATAAATAACGAGAAACTCCATCTCGTTTGTTAATTAAAGGTGAGAAATTTTTCTCTCAACCATTTGTCATTGATCGAACATGACTAATATTTAATTTATTATTTTTTATATCGCTATTGTCATTTTGCTCTATGCCTTCTGCGTAGAAATGATGAATGTTTTTTTCCTTTTATTATATTTTTATTTAGTTTTCGTTATCTGCTTGTCAGAGCCTTTTTTTTTTAGTTTTATTTCGATTTTTTCATAATTTTGAGCAAAACTTTTAAGAAAAATGGAATTAAAATTCGTTTTGTGGAATGAAAGAAATAATACGATGGCTCGTCAGTTATCCCAATCTTCTAAAATAAATATTTTTTATCAATTATCTATGAATTTTATTCGTTAAATGTGATACGTATTTCATGGTTCGATTTCAGTGAGCTAATGGCGAAAAAAATGTTGCGATTCATATTCATTCTTTTTATTTTAGATACTTTCACGATTTTTTGGAGGAAAAAAGTATTGGACTCTTTTGGATATATGGCATTATGATTGTTACCTTTACTTCCATTAATACGGTATCCTAACTTAATTTTTACAATTTTCCAGTTTAATGTGAAAGTTTTTCGCTAAATTTGGCTGGTAAAATTGATAAATATAGTTTGATTTTGTTACTCATGTTTTCAATATATCTTCGTTGCATTATTCTGCTCTATATACACATTTTTCGAGCTCCTTGAAAATAGTATACTTAATGTGTGAATTAATTCAAGATTCATTCCTGTGATTAAAAAATTAGCTCATGCGAAGTTCTGCTGGTCGTAGCAAAAAATTGTATGTGTTAAACATTGCCTCTATTAGTTCAACATCAAAGACAAAATTTCAGCTGAAAAAAAAAAATTATTTTGTCTTAGCAAATTAGACCTAGGTATATGTGTGAAAAATGAAAAAAAAATTTACTCCAGCAAATTTTTTTTTTCAGAAAATTGTTGGGAATGGTCCTCTAAATATCATATTAAAACTCCCATCTCCACCTCTGTGGCTAATTTTTTATGGGTGAGATTGAACCTTTTCAAGATTGGTGTTTCAAGAGAACCTCAAAAACTATGAGACGTGTGTGTAAAAAATTTTCTGAAAAAACATTTTTCTAACTCAGTTTACTACAAATTTGGTTATTAAACGTTTCTTCATTGAGTCAATCTTAAGGACTCAAAAGACACCTTAAAATGAAGTACATTTACTGAATATGTGAACATTTTGTTAACGTGATAACTGCTGTAATTTTCAGTCGATAAAGCTGAAATTCAAAACGCTGATACATTCAATGTCTTAGATTTACTCTATCAGTTTATGTAGAAATCGGTCATAAATTCACCTCGTAGTTATAGCCAATTTGGCTTTTTTTTTTTTTTTGAAATTTTTGTAAACACTATGAGAGGAGCAACATTCAAACAATTTTTGAAAGAATATTATGGTGTTACAATGTAGAACTGCATTGATTTTGTTTGTGATTGTTTCATTTGTTCTGGAGTTATTAAGTTATTTCGTACGATTTATTTTTAATAAATAATGAAAAAATTTTCTTTTTGGGGATACTTGTTGGGCTTGTGGTTTCATAAACATTATAATAAAAAATCTACTCCAACCTCTTCATCTGATTTGTTTTAGGGGGTTCAGACCGCCTAAAATTGATTTTTTGAAAAAATATCCAATATTTGACTAGATATTTGAAAATTTTTCAGACAAAACATTTTCCTGTCGAATAAAAAAGGTTTTTATTGCTTGTTCAGACTAAATACAACAAAATAGCAAATAAATTCAGAAAAATTTATACAAAACCAAAATCGATGGCGTTCTTTTACGTTGGAATGCTGCTCCTCTATAGTGTTGAGGAAAACAGCTAAAAAAAGCAGAGAAAAATTGGAAGTAGTGTACGGGGGCATACGTCCGATTTAAACCAAACTTGATAGGGTAGTCAGTGGCATTGAATTTTCCCACATTCTGAATTTCAATCTTATTCACTGAAAATTATACCAGTTATTATGTTGACAAAAATACACATATTCAGTAAATGTACTTTTCTTTGTGGTGTCTTTGGAGTACTTAAAATTGACTCAATCAGAAAATGTCTAATAATTAAAATTTCTATTAAATCAAATCAGAAAAACGTTTTGGGTGAAAAATTTTTATGTGATATGTCTCATAGTTTTTGAGATTTTCATAAAAATCAATTACGAATATGTTCAAACACCTATACAAAAATAAGCCCCAGGAATAAGCTGAGGACCACTCTTAACAATTTTCTGAAAAAAAAAAAAAAAAAAATCGAGTAAAATATTTTTATTTTTTCTCATTTGCTTAGACTAAAAAATGAAACAATTAAAGACAACAATAGTTCCCTGAAAGCTTAAATAATTTTCGAGTATCACCTTACATGCTCCATAATACGATATTTCTCGGTTAAAAACTGTGGCGGATTCAGTATTTTCCAGAGGGAGTGGCCTAATCTTAATTCTAATTTTTTGTCTCCTTAATCGCCTGCAGGTTTTACCCCTTTGCCTGTCCCCTCGCTAAGTATGTCGACAAAAATAACATAAACGATTTGACCATAGAGCTTGTTTTGAACAATTGGAGCAGCCATTCATAGAAAGGAATGAAATTCGGTCATTTTGTCGAGAGACATCAGTGTTTTTCTTTGTAAAAATGTCTTTATGGGTTTTGAACTTTTTTTTTTTTTTTCATCTCGTAGAAGAATTACTATATTATATTTATGTGGTTGAATTTGTTCAGTCTATGCCTGAAGAAAGGATTGAAGTTTCGTGTTCCAGGTTTTTGGGGGTCATTACTCCGTTTATTGTTGCGTCCTAATCAGCTTCTAACTTATATTTCAATACTCGTGTTTCATAATCCTGGAATTCGAATTGTATTTGGTATAGAATCAGTATTTTGCGCAGAAAACATTGCATCTTATTAAAATAAAAGACTTTCGCAATTTGTCCCAGACACTATAACTTTACGAGGCAGGAATTGAGACAGGTTTGGCAGCATCTGTTTGAAAAAATTTCGAACTGGCGTATTAACGAATTTCAATACGCAGGCTTATCCATTTTTTTTCTTCTTTACATTATTGATAAAATTTGTAAATACATAGGTGGGTTTTCGATGAATATTCATCAAATTAAGTAGTGTGTTCGGAGAACTTGAATATTTTTGAGGCATTATCTTGTTTGTGTTATTTTTACGATTACGCAAATGTTTGTGTTTTCTCACGACATTAATGCAAATTTTCCAATTCCTCGTCTATGATTTTTTCTAAAATAAGAAATAGGGCTGTTTTCAGTTAATTTCATTTCTGAATTGGTCGTTCCCTTATGGATAATGCGTGTTGGTACTGAATTCACGAATAATGTAATCAATGTGATATATTTTTGTTGCCCTTCATTATATTTACTAATGCTTTACTTCGTTTGGTTGTTCTTCATAGAAGTAGTGACGAAAAAAAGTGCGACCAAAACCAAGATCAAGACAAGGATGCTCTTCTGTGTCTTGATCTTGTGCAGACAAGTCTTGGTTTTAGTCTCGGTCTTGGTTACCAAATTTTCAATGCCATATTATTGATGGCCAAATTAAATTTACTATTCACGTCCTTCC
The DNA here is from genome assembly GCA_011428145.1 of Ericerus pela. Taxonomy (NCBI): domain Eukaryota; kingdom Metazoa; phylum Arthropoda; class Insecta; order Hemiptera; family Coccidae; genus Ericerus; species Ericerus pela. Next base: position 1,047,316 of record WOFM01000261.1, on the reverse strand, counting down.
AAAATATGTACATGATAATCTCAATTTTCCATGAACGCCGGCAAATGATCAATTAGGAGGCAGAATAAAATTCAACTCTAAATTTGGCAAATTATTTAATTAGCAAGATAACGAATATTTTATCGTTCGTTTGTAGAACCCTTTTGTTCCTTACTGTACGGAAATTAATTAATAACTTAATGAATAAAAATAGATGAGAAAATCAACATTTTTTCAACTTAAAAGGTTGCTGAATGAGTCACTGTTATTTTCTCAGTATCTTTCAAAAAAAAAAAAAATAGAATAAATTATTTTTTGTTGAAGTAAATGATATTGTAGATTTATACGATGCGTAAGCTTATATTTTCTCAGTGCCAGTTAAGGAGAAATGACGCTCTGAGCAAATTGTTCAAAGGCACTCCCCTTTGAACTTGACAGAAAAAACAAAAAAAAAAAATTGGGAACAGACGCTCACAATTAGATCTTTACAGTTGAACATTATAATATTACAAATCAACTTTTCTTCCTTTAATAGATGCAAATTCATCTATTAATTTACCGAACGATAACGCATTTAGTACATCATTATAAATGGCAATGCCAACTCAGAAATTAACTCATTACCAATAGAGTTACGTAAACAATTTTTAATTCTTTTAAGAATAGAAAAAGATCGTTCACCGCGTGGACTTGTCACTATTATACTTGAACACATAGTTAGAGAAACGTAAGTATTGGGAAATGAGTTGGTTAATTTCTTTTGCCGAACCATTTTGAGAAACTACTGTGCTGAGGTACTCTGAATATTGATTGATTTTGAAAATACTTTAAAATGAATTTGTTCTTCTTCAAATGATCCGAGATCATTCGGATATATTTCAACAAGATTTCTGGCTGCTCCTCGTTATTGGTCATCTGGCATACCGACGAATGGTCATCAGTTACCACAGATACAATTTGTGACTGATAACTCAAAACTAGTGCCAGTTCATTGGCGTATATTCGGTATGTGACTCAGTAATTGTCATGTGGAGGTTCCCCCTCACCCTCATTCTCCAACAAAATAAAAGTAGAAAAATGTTTTAAATTCTAAAAAAAAAATTTCGAAAACAATAAATAAGTTACCTATAGCCTATTAGGCTATTCTCGTGTTCTTCGTTTTTATTTTTAAATTTTCCTTTTCTGTCCGCATTTTTTTGGGGGAGGGGGAATTGCGGCGCCCCTGGGAACTCTGTCCAGTCTGCCCATTGGGTTAATCCGGCACTGTTTTCTATATTTCTTTTAACCTGAGGTGAGCCTTTCAGAATTAGAAACAATGATTAATGTCGTAAACATTGCAAAATTGATGAAAATTCAACCATTTTTTGAGGAAAATAACTCATTTATGAAGAAAGTTGATGATTAAAATGGTGATCACTTATTTGGATTTAAGCTGTACAAGTTTTCTAGGTACACCCTCTTATAAACTGGTGTGGTCTTATTGACGCAATTGTGATCCTCGAACTTTGGACAGCGTGAACTCTGTAGACTTATTCTGCTGCTATCTTGATCGTCCCATAAACCAAATAGTTAAAAACGAATACAAAAATTCCAGTTTGTTCCCAATTTTGTTTTATATAGCCTACGGTAGGTACTATTGTCGTTGTTCGTTTTTGTCGTTTTGAATTGTTCGTTACTTCATCGGCTCGGATGGGGCCGAATTGATTTGCTTTCAAAATAGTAGAAATGTGCTTATGTGCTTATGTGCCCCATGATGATGTGATAATCGTTTCAGAATGATCGAAATTCAATAATGTCCCAGGTATGGGAGGAGAAAACAAAGGTCTAAGAAACATTCGCGTCGACGTTAAATTCAACCAAATGAGAGTTATCGTATTCAGCGCACTGCATGTGAGCATGTCGTCAAGCTACGATGATTCTTTTGTGTAAAACAAAACGCATGAAATGATTTTTAAATCAACGTGAATTAACCAGTGTCTCTCCCCTCTTACGTCCACTCTTCCACTTCCTCCTTCTCTCTCTCTCTCTCTCTCTCTCTCTTTGACTGCTGGTTATTTGAGAGTTAGCTACCACGACAGGTACCTCTAATTTCAAACAACTTCCAGGAGTACCTGTGTCTGTATATGCGGGCTTGTGTACGTACGTATGTTGCCATTGAGATATCGATTATCGTTTTTTCAAACCGACCAAGTGTTCGAGAACGATAGTGTGGCAGTATTTTTGTGGAATTTTTACTTTTGTCGCTTAATAGGCCTTAGGCATCATATTTCGCTGGGCGAGGAGCTAGCATGTGATTCGAACTGTAAGAGGATTAATGTGTCGGTAGCTTCAAAAATGTCGAACCAAAACAACAAAAGGTTCGTTGTTAGTTATCCGGATCGAATTATACAAGTTGACGATGCGCTCATAGTTCCTACGAATATAATATTAGTAAAATTTTATCGATCTACGTTTTGATGTTCAGTGCTGGAGGACGGCAGCAGTATCAATGAATGTATAGACATGTGTAAAATTCATTCGTATGTACCCAGTTTTCGTGGGTGACAAAATTTGACTCGCATGAATTTTCCGAGCTTTGTCTTATCTTTGTGATCACTTAACGTAAAGTTTTTTATGACTTAGCCGCTTATGACTAATTTTTACTTTCGTATATTTGTCCAAATTAAAAGCAATGTTTCAACATGAATTACTTCAAAGAAGAGCGTGTCAATACAAGCGCTAAAGAATTCAAATTATGTACTTTTCATTGTTGACTCGAAAAATATTGTTCCCTAAAAGTCTGCGGCACCCCTAATTTTCGGTTTTAAATCTTATTGGATCATACCAAAAAATAAATTAAAGAATTTTTTTGGTGAGAAAACAAATTGAGCGTAGTAAAGCGTCTCTGGGGCCATCGTTTTTTTCAACTCATGTACATTTAAAAATAAAATTATCCCAAATATTTTTTTATTTTTTTTAATACTTGGTTAAATATGTTAATGGAACTAAATAATTAAGGTATTAATTGATATTAAATCTTCCTAAGAATCTTGAGCGAGTATTGGATCCTATTTACCGTAAGGCACTCCGTCCCATATGTACAGTATAATTCTATTAGTAAAATGCCACCTTTTGCTTGAAACTCAAAAATTTCGGGTATAAGGACTAAACGACATTGCAGAGGGGAGTGAATTTCATGTTTTGATTCCATTGAATTTGTGTTGACATGAAACGAAAATTTATCCGAGTTTCAGCCCCAAGTCCTTCTCCGAGGTCAATTTTGAATAAAAGTGTTGTTTGTCTATTTTTCAGTTTGTGAAACTAGATGATTTACGTTGTACTGTTTTCAGAATCGTTTAAATCGTATTTTTCTTTGTAGGTAACTCCTTCATGAACTTAGACTGTAAATAATATTTAGCTATGAAACGCTAGAAATGGGGCAAACTTCATTGTAATATGTGGGGGAACACGCTCAGATTGAGAATTAGGAATTGCCTGTCGAGGCAACCAAAAATAAATTCAAAGCATTCGCTTACAGAGCAGTGTTTCCTAAATTGGAAGCGCAAGCTTGCTTCTGGAGAAGCGTAGACACTTCAAAAAAAACCCCACAAAAACAATAAAAATTAATTGTGAAAAAACCACGATAAAAACGCTATTTATCGACTAAGCAAGCTAAGAGGGTCTGACTAAAAAAAAGTTTTGGAACCTTTGTTCTGAATGAATCTTCTTAACATATTGGTGTTACCAAGTATGAATTAAAATTGTTGATCAAAAACAAATTTTATTTATTTTAAACCATAAAAACGAATATTAATCTCAGTAAAATTTTTAGTTTTATCTGCTGGACCGTGAAAGTCAGTTTTGTTAATTTTCTTGTCGGTATTATTGCTAAATTATTAATTTATCCTTTATTCTGCATTATTGCCTCACTATTTTTGTTTTTGCATAATGTGAGACCTTATAGGGTCCACCTGTCCACAATTCACTGTATTACTCAAAATCAAGGAGGTTAATGTATAACTTCACCATTTTTTAAGTATTTTAAACATAAAATTTTCATAAGATGTACAGAGAAAACTGTGCAGGGTAGATGCACAAGTTCGCAACAACCAGTTTGCAACATTTTGAAGTTTAAGGCTTAGAAATAAGAAGAATAAGTAGATTTATCAGTTGGAAGTACTTTTATCACAAATATTAAAGCCTAACTACTCTTTGATTCCCAAGTATTATCAATACTTCATCTGTGGCATAGATGAAATCATAAATGAAAAAAAATTTTAATTGCTGTGAAAAATGCAAAAAGTGCTTATGCTTTTGAATAATGCTCTGTTAAATGGGACTAATTGCTATTGTATGAATATTTTAGTGTTCCAAGATGGTAAGTACGCTTCGATATTTATGAAAATCAGTGTTTTAGATTAATTTAGCTAAAATTATTAATATTATTCACCTGTTGCAAAATGATTCATTGAATGTCAACATTTCTAGTTTGCAACAGACACTTTTGGCTTCAGCTGGAATGAAAAAATTCAAATTATTTTAATCATTTGGGTGTGATAACATGAATTATCATCTCTGAATTCATATTTCTTTTTCAAATATTAAATTTTTGGAAGAATTCTTGTTTTATGACTTTTATACAAAAATACCATTTGCCCCAGTTTGTAACACTTATTCCCCAGTTGTGCAACACTCATATTCCTGTGCTAATTTGAGGATGTTTATCAGTTTTATTTTCATAATATAAAAGCTTTGTCAAGTCCCCTAATTTTATGGAAGAGGAACATTGAAATTTTTGATTGATATTACCAGTTTATGAAACAAAATACTCATTTTTTTCCTATTTTGTACTTTTATTATTTGTGTGTTGCAAACTGGAATATAAATTTTTCCAACTATAGCAGAAGTGTTGTAAACTAGGACAAATATGAAAGTACAACCCGATTTTTTAATACAAAATTGAACGAGAATTATTCAGACAAAATTCAAGGCAGTGGCGCCCACGTATTTTAAACAGAGTGGGGCAAAGCCTCAAACGAATCACCCACCCACTTACTAACCCCCCTCCTTCACATCTTATTAACTTTTCTGAACTTATTTATGAACAAAAAATTTTTGTGACTTGAAAATCATACTGAAGTCAACATTGAAACTGAATAAACAATAAAAAACCTAGTTGTCTATCCCATGACTCATGATATATAATTCTGTTAAACTAAAATAGTTCACAATAAAATAATAAAGGTAATTATATTTTTCAAAAAAAAAAAGAAACAAACAAAACAAAGCAAAATAAAACAAAAAATCTTTGATTGAATAGGTAAAAACATTTGATAAGTTAGGTAAAATAAAACTCATATATAGTAACTTATTTGTGGTTGAAAATTTTTTTTCAAATTATTAAGTTTCTTCTCAAATTATCGCTGCTGTTGGCAAATGTATTTATAATTTCCTCATAATCCAGTTCAACATCATTTTCAGTAGCAATTACCATCAAATTTTCTAGTCGATCTTCGGACATAGTTGTTCTAAGATGATTTTCGATAAGTTTTAGTTTTGAGAAAGATCTTTCAGTTGTTGCACTGGTAACAGGTAAAGTAAGAGCAATTTTAAGAAGAATAAATAAGTTTGGAAATACTGACTGAAGATTGAAGTAGCAAAATAAAGCAAACAGTTTTGGAATATTTCCACTATGGATTGATTTTTCTGCAGTTTTTTCTTCATCAAACCCTGAATCCCCACTGAATTCTCGGTCTTCAATTTCTTCATTACTGTTACTTCAATTGTAATCATGCAAGTATTCTGGAAGTTGTTTTGTCTTTTCCAATTGAATAAAGCATGAAGCAAATTGCTGATATTCTGTTCAAATATTATCTAGATTCACAAAATTCTCATAAATGCTGCAAAAAACTTTGAAGGCGTCTTTTGGCAATTTGGTAGTATCTTCGCTTATTTCTTCTATTTATTTATGAGATAATAGACTCAAGTCTCTTATAAGTCCCATTGTGAGACTGTCTTCACCCACAAATCTTCTCTGAATCTCTCCACTGATTATCAATTGCTGTTAGGAATGTTTCAACTTTGAATTCTTTCAATGGATCAAGATTTGATTCATCAACAGCCTTTTTTTTCCATAAACTGAAAGATTTTGGCTTTAAATTTTTAAGGTAGTCGAAGACTATTAAAGAATGGTCTGGTATTGAATTTAAGCAAAATTGACTGGTTTTTGAATAACAACAGAGTTACAAAATTTTGACTCTTTTGGAAAATACATATTTACGGCAGAGATATTTTTCTTTCTTTTTCTATTTTTATTTAGGTACTTAATGAGGAGTTATTACATTCTCAAAAATCTACAAACTTAGCTGACGAGTATATTGGGTAAACTTTGCCACCATAGTCTTCTGACCCAAAATATAAAAATTATTAGCTTATTTCACCTAGTATACAAGACGATTCATATTATTAAAAAACTTTTATTTTTCCTCAGTTTTTACCCTGCCAACCACACTCCTTCTAGACCACCCACCCCAAATCAAGTGGGGCAGTTGCCCCACTTGGACCCTACCATGGGCGCCACTGATTCAAGGCGTATGTGCCAACTACAAATGTTTTGTTGTTTCCATTCTAATAACAAATTGATCAGTGTTGCCAGGTCAGTACAAGTCAAAACACCATGAAGCGGCGCTTCAGGGCTCGTTTTCACATAAAAATAATAAAAAAATGATATTTAGACCAATAATATTATAAAAATTAAAAAAAGAAATATTAACCTTGAGACCATGATTCATGTAATGAAGCTTTCATATAACAAATACCTTCATTCTACATTGAATTATGCCACTTCAAACTCAACATTTCCCTTAAACTGTTTCAAACTGGTGAATCTGCCCTATGGGGATTATTTATTCATTTGAAAAAAATGACAAAATGTTTTAAAATATGTTTTGTTTAAAAACCAAAATATATTTTAAAACATATTTGAGGATGTTAGTTTTTTCTTCTAAATAAAATTAGGTTCTATGAAACTAAGTATAATGAATTTTTGGGCTGTCCAGGTTTGCTCTAACAATATTGGTGATGAGGACCAGATGCAGAAAGTTATACTTTTCAAAAGCATTTCAGACTTATTATAAGTGTTTACGTTCTCCTTGAAAATTGTTGATAATTTTTACTATAGATAAAATGAGACAAACCGATTCATGAAACGCTTTTTCGGAATACTAAAAACTTCCGGGCGTTTTATTTGTTGTTGTTGAAAAAGGTCGATTAAGACCGGTATCTATGCAAATTCATTGCTCAACTTTAATTATTTAAATGAGAAAAGCTATATTGTTTCCCTGGCTATTAACTGTTTGGAAAAGAAAAAGAAAAAACACATTAGGCCTGCATGATGATATTTCTTTGCTTGCTCTGTGGAGATAGGTGCCATTCTAAAGAGTTTGTGTCCGCATTTCTGTCTGAAGTTGAATAATTCTCGCATTTTCATAAATTTATTGTTTCTTACCTTGAATTAAGATACATTTTAAGGTGACGCAACGTGAGAGGAGAGTCAGAGTGCTTACAATGTGGTTGATGATGTTTCTCTTCCAGAGGAAATCATTCGAATTTGTATTGTAAATTCTAGGAGAGCTCCAAAAAATACACTTATCAAATAATTTATTTGATTCAAGAAAGAATCGTTCCTTTTTGCGATTGTTTTTTTTTTCAGCGTAGAATCTATATTCCGTGTGATGAAAAAATGTTGCTCTCAGGATTCAGGTTCTGGGTTCGCGCCAAATTCTGCAAAATGTGAGTTCTCAGTTCATCCTCAAGGTTTTTGGTTCTGTGTGAATGCCTTGAAGTGACAAAAAACTCAAATAAATGCTATCTATATAGATTATTGAATAATTTGAAAAAAATTTTTGATAAAAGGAAATGAAAGGACAGAAAAAGGCATATGGCAATAACTTTTCATTAGAACCTCCACACCGACTCAGGAAGCTCTGAACTTTTTGAGATCCATAGACCATATATTTATTTTTTTAGTTCTAGGTACTCTACTCATAGAACGGCTTCTTCTGAGAATTAGTTCCACATTTTTCAAAATAGATCAGCCCGTCGTCGAAAATTGCCGAGAATTTTTTACTTCTTTCCGCATTGTATACATTTAGTGGGTTTTCTAATATAAACCTGGTAAAAAAAAAATGAAAGTTCTTGCGAGTAACTGACATGAATCCGTTACTATTGCTTCAACGTTGAACGACTTTTTAACGAAAAAAGTGAATCAGATTCGTTCATGGTTGCGTGAACAAATGATGAATAATAGTCGTCTAATAATTTTGTGAGTTTTCAATAACGTTCTTAGTAGTTTTATCGTATTTTATAAAGTATAAGCGCATATTATACTACCTACCAACTACTCAAGTTTATCGAAAAATTTCTGTTTCGAAGAGCAACAATAACGGAGATAAATCCCAATGACGAGTTTATAATTAACACCGGTTCACTTTCATCGGGCTTTCATCGTTTTATACATTTGTCAGTGTACCATCTTATCGACGATGATTATAATTCGACTTTTTATTTCATCATTAAAAAGATGAAAAAGTTGTTATTATTATCATCAGTCTTGAGGAGGATAAACGCGGCCATTATTGAACATTGATGTCGTATTTTTGTTAAGAATCGATGTTATGGTGGTGAAATAATGGAGAAATAGTCATGTTTCATCGGCCAAACTTTTTTTGTGAGAATGTCAATTCTTTCTTTGAATATTTATTTGAATTTTCAAATTCGAGAGAATTATTGTACTCTGTCTATGTATGGATGGATAGGATACGTCAGTATACTGGTTTTTCATATACATATAAGAATCTACTTATTTATTATATTATGTAGAGGAGAGGCCTTATCAGTGAGACACATTTTGAAATTTCTTTGATAATTTTGTTATTTTTGGTTATTCTTTAAAACAAATAAGTTCATTGGGAAGTATGAACCTTTAGCTTCAAAATGAACGGTCGTTTGCATATGTCATAATTAGAGGAAGTAACTTAAAAACTCTCTGAAAAAATGTCGACAATTGTCTTATTTTGGGACTGGTAGTCAACAGTGAGACATCGTCATTTTAACTATTAAATAAGCCTAACTAATGCTGAAATGACAATAACTTCGAATGAAATATAACATTATTAATTTGTTGTGGCAACCATTGCGCCTATACTAGTGCTCAAATGTTTATCTGACTATATGAAGCAGACCCGCAGCCTAATCTGTATGAAGGTCTGAGTTTCATAAACGGATTAATGTAGGTGTTGATGGTTCGATCCTCCAAGTTGCTGATACCTACATTGATGACCCCATTTGAAACGAAAGAATTGGCTTTCAGCACCATCTCTTAGGACACACCAATACTTTTGCCTGACTGCACATTAAGCCTCACTTTGCACCCACTGGGCCGAGGTTGCTGCAATAGCAGCAGTCTATGGTGGCTGCACTCAAGGTTGTTGCATTCAGAGGTATACAGCTAATGAGGTGTGCAATGCCCTATACTTTCTGGTGTACAAGAATATGTCAAAGATGAAAACGGAAATATCAAAGTTTTACATTCTGTGCATCCAAAGCTGCTGAAATTTCGTGAAATTTATCGTTTAATTTTTGTGGACGTCTATTTTCATGTCATTAGAGCCACACTATGCTTGCATAGTAACGAATATCTTGATTGGAAACCTTTCATTTTTAACGTGTTTTTGATCAGCTTGTTGGAGATCTCTTTAGTTGTATATCTCTGGTTGATTGTCCTATTCCATGCCCTGCACCACATTGCTTGTTGCGTCCTCTTACTCGAGCCTTCAGCACTGTGAGAAGGTGGCTGTGGTAACCTTTCTAGATTTTCTTCAGACTGTTTTTCCAAGCCGCTTTGGAGCTTTGATATGACATAATTTGTGGTGTCTTGACTCCCTACATTAATTACTGAAATTGAATTCAGATTGATTAAAGTATCTCGTTATCATTAGTTTAGTTAGACTGCTTTACTCGAAATACTTGGTTATTTCTAGTTTTGATAGTAATTAGAAGTACTGATGAAACTTGAATAGGTGTGTAAGAATTAAAATCTGTGTAAGGAAAGGAAAGATTTTCCCAAGGTATATGGACTTTTACTAGGTAGGATTTTCATTTTCCTGCATGTGACGTATTTCATATACACTAGCACACAAAACTAATTAAGTGTGAAGCAGAATAATATTTTGTGTATTTGGCTTCCTACGTGTGATGTCTTTTTACTCACACTAACACTCTAATAAAATGATTGAACGTACCTAGTATCAAAGTAGTATAATTATACACCTTAGATTTTCCATGTAGGTACTAGTAGCACGAAATATAAATATTTTTTCATATTGATGCCTATCGATATTTCAGGGAAAATATCGATTGCAAAATATTGATATTTAATCCAAAATTGTTGGGACCACCAATCCTCCTCCCTTCACACTCCTACGAACACTCGAAACTGTTTATCTGCGCACTTTATATCACTTATCTGTCTGGTAACACGAATTCTAAAATGATCTCACATTCGACTATACGCATGTACATTTGTCTCACACAACTGAAACACTTTATTATATGTTACGTAAATCTTTTGATAAATTTTATACCCTTCTGAGACGCAACTTCGTTTACACTTATTTTTTATCTTCCTTTTCTCTCCAGTTTGAGTCCTCAACTACTATAAAAATGTCTTCATTTATCGGGTAAATTAGGGATTAATTCAGTCAAATATTGATATTTTTCGATGTTTTTACAAATCGATACCTAAAATATCAATATTTTCTCCTAATTATTGGTACGTATCTAGTGATAGTAATAGTAGAAAATTTTTTACCACCGATTAATCAATGTTAAATAATAAAAACTATCGATGGACGATTATTATTTTACTTTACTTCTTGCTGCTTTTCCATTTTCATTTCAAGGTTCTTTTCGATAAAATTTTAATCGAAGTAGAACGAATAAATCAACTTGATTTTATGTAGATTGTGATCATGTTTGAACTTGTTTGAAAACAGAAAAATTTAATGTGTAATGAATTAAGAAAAAATAAATGATTGTTTTATTCACTAAACGAAAAACAAATATTGAAAACTGGTTGTTTTTGGAAGTAAAGTTTTCTCGTTATTGCGTTTCAGTAAAAATATTATGATTTCTAGCTTACTTACTAAAATGTTTGTTTCCTTTCCTTTATTTTCTACCTTTATTTTGCCTTGATGGAACGTCGAAAATTCAATTCTCCTTTGTTTAGTTTCTTTCGTTCTTTTTTTCCTTATTGTGTGCATTTACAGCCGGTTAGATTCTCCCTCATAAGTTGTCTCAGGGTTACAATCTTTATTCGCTAATATGTTAGTAAGTCGAGAATCATTTGAAAGAACGTATTATCTAACTTACGCAAGGATCTCTTATTTCAACTTGTAAGGGTAAATTGATGCATATTTTCCAATGAATGTCATAACAAGGTTAGCAGCTTAATGATTTTCAAACAATTTTCTGTGGTCTAAAAGCGATTTACTTAGTTTTTGCAAAAATATCCCACATCAATAAGTGATGTATCAGTATTTATTTAATTATTTATTTGGATTTTTTTGGTCGAGAAAACCTAAATTTTTTAGCCGTGGCTTGCTACTGTATACTTTTTTTTATTATTAATTTTGCGATTCCAGGCGCGGAGGTTCCTTCTGGTGGCTACCACATATCTGGATGACATCTTGTTTGTACTTTGCCAAATTTCCAACTTACGTTTCTACTTTTGCTCACTCTTTGTTTTGATGTATATGAAGTGTCCATCTGTCAGCACCCTCATTCTTTGGGTTGTGGGCGTAAAATTAAATTATTAAATTTTAACCTTTTATTTTTTCATCTAGTTTATTGAAGTATGTTTCTCAAGTTCTAACATGCGCTAACCGTTGGTTCTTTTTATTTGAATACATTTAGGTGTTTCATAATGACTGAATTATACTGAGCCTGATTAAAGTGTAAGTATATCGGAAGTGGGTTTGAGCGCTTGATTCTCCTTAATTTAGTTGTTTTGATCAAGAAATAAAGCGTATGTCCGATGAAATTTAATATTTTTGAATTTTTTTTTGTAAATTGTACACATGACGTAACTGTATGTGTGCTTTAGATGAGACTTTTTGGACAATATTTCATCCGCAAGAACTGTAAAACGGGAGTGTGAAGGTGACACGTGCATATATTAGGCTGGTGGTAAAATTTACCGTCTGTTGTATAAATTGCTTTGTTTTGATTTTATTTGTCAAAATTTCTTTGTTTTTTGTGTGTTGTAAAAATTGATTGATTACCTACGCCTTCCCCCTGATGACATCGCTATGGGTGGCTCCTCGTTACCCACACAAAATATTGAAGTATTTCGTGCATGTGTCAGTAATATTAATTTTTTTTACTGTGAAATTTCCAACTTCCTACTGTATAATATGTGAATCTGCAGAAGGTGGGGTATAAGTCTATGCTTTCATCTTATGAAGATTCAAAAATTATTTGCAAAATGTTTTATTGTAGGCTATAGAGAAGGATGAAAATTTAAGTCGCACAATAGGGAACGGATCAATTGATCCATTGTATGATGGCCCCAATAAGCATATTCTAGGCTTAGGATTTCCAGGTTTCTTTTCTTGGCCCAAAAGATGGTTTGGTGATTTTCCACGAGGTGTTTTTGTTTCAAGATCACCAATTTTTCATGACGAGCCACATCACGATAAGATGGCCCCAAAAATTATCAAACTTTTTATTTTGGTGACACAAGGTAAAAACTAGTTGGTATGAAAGAACCAGTGAGAAATGGAGATGTTACCTACCTTGCCGTGGAAAGTGAAATTCAGGCCGAAAAAATGAGAAACAACAATCTCCTATCCCAACTTTTTGGTAACTGGCAAATTGAATATTACATCGTGACCGTAATTGCGACCATTATTTTTGAATTCTCTTGAAAAAAGTTTGTTTCCATTGGCAACAAAAATGTCAACAGTAGGCACAATAATTGCATGTGGTTTCAACTTTCAGTTCGCCAAGAATGTGTGTGAAGTTTCAATCTTGGTTTCCTTCCGCAAGACTTGTTTTTTCCTTATGCCAATAAAATTTGGAGGAAATTTGATCGAAATAATTTCTGGTTTTGTCCGTCCTTTTTAGCCAACAAATTTTTTGTCTAGGAATATAGGAACTATAAATTAGCATGTTCAGTTATGCTACCGTGGAATGTTATTTACTAGTGAAGGGTGCTCGCCATTAGTACTTCGTGATCGCATTCTTCTGGTGTTGTGTTCACATGTTTCAAATTGCCGGCTGGGCTGATTGTTTTCTTTTTTTTTCTCTCCTTCTAAACAGTTTTCTCTTTACCTTCGTTTGTTTTTGTTTACATTTTACTTTGTTACTCGCGGTGAAGAAGATTTTCGCAGCTCCCTTCCCTCTCATAATGGGTATCGTGTTCCACGAACGATTTAATGTAGGCATTTCCACTTATCGTAACTATGCATTTTTTTATGATGACATCTCAATCTTAGCCGACGAACTTGGGTATGTTAGGCCGTATTTCTCAATAGTTTCAGCCGGAAATTCGTATTTAGACGTCACTTTTCATTCTTTTCCTTTGTGTTGTTTAATTGATCGCCATTCTTCGTTAATTGTAAACGCATAAATACGACGGTGGTGGGTATTCTATTATATTTTTTTCTTCTCATTTAGTATGCGGTAGAAGCGTACCTAGGTTCCATATATTCGCATTGCGAAGTCGCCTCTCGATGCCTTCCTGATACGGATGTTTTATTATGGTTAATTGTCGTTTATTTTTTATTTTTTGTTGCAAGTCCACATGGAGTGATCTGCTCTTGGTAATGAGGAGAAGTCTGAAAGAATTTACCGAACTTTTCCCCATGTTTCGCTCGGACGTATATGTCTCCAATGAGTTAGGCTTCAATTTTTCTCATATGTTGTATTTTTCTGCGACAGTTCCTATTCGGAGTGTGACGGTCACCGTGTCGTTTACGATCATTCCATTTAATATTGAAACATTTTTGAAATATCTCATATTTAGTTGAGAAAAAACTGTACTTACTTTTCACTATTGCCGTGGTTGTTTATGTTATTTAAATAAATGTACCCATAAAATGTCAGTATGGATATGGTTTTGCAAGGTTCGTGATAATATTTTGGCGTTTCGACGTACTCGAGTTTAATTAATGTAATTACGAATTGGTAGGTATATGTTGTGTAGCTCGCCAACGCATATAATGACGGCCCAAAATGTGAGGGCTTCATAAAGGGAAGGGAAGGGGTACTGAAGATATCGAGTCCGCATTTTTACAGAGCCCCCGGAAGGGCCCAAATTTCGTCAAAAATAACGATCTCAAGTAAATGTTTAAAGAAGACGTCAGGGCTGATCTATGGGATGAATTTTGGGTGTCAAATCCCCCAAGGATTAAGAACAAAACACTAAATTACATGTTCTAGGATGACGTAGAAAACTCATAAAATTTATTTTAACTCACTCCGTTCGCAAAATTATTTTCTTAATTTATAAACCCCTCCCAGAGGTTAATCCTGCAGTTGGCACTGAGAGGGCCCGTCAGTTTATTCCCACGGGCCTGAAATTTCTCATTAATATGAGCACATTAAAATATTTACCAAATTTTATTTATCCATTCTGGTTTTGTTTTTTCTGAGAACACATACACTCTAGTTTATCTTTCAGTCCATTTGCACATTAGGCTTGCTCCTACCAGGTGTACTTGACAATTTTGCTCTATGCTTCAATCACGCCTGTCAGTTAATGTCATCGGCCTTTACTTTTTCGAACGACAAATATTTAACTTCCGCGTTTGTGAGTTTTGTTTTCAATATTTGGGATCAACATTTTTTGTGTTTTCCAATTAATTTTGAAGTCAGGTCGATTGGTACTGAATACTTGTAACATTTTTCAAATTACTTCGTGGATTTCTTTAATTCTTCAGTTGGAGTAAGGCTTAATAATGGAAAATAATTCGAAAAATTTTGTTTAGATAGGAGAAAAATGGGCTGGTGACTTTTTTCCCCAGTTTTTCCGTTTCAGAATTTATTATTTCCAAATCTGTACTTACTTTTGTGTTATTGATTTTTTATACGCTTTTATTCTACTCACTCAATTTGTGGAAGTACATCGGATGACCAACTTCAGCACTGCTTTCACGTGTTGCGACACACGCACACATACACTTATATCCGTTTTATAATTTGTTTTTTTTTCTTTTTCACCAGTATTTCTGTCTTGTTATTATCAACTTTTATTTTACTCACTACTGCGATTTTAAAATATACCAATGTGGAATATCTTGTTGTGAGAGATATTCTCACCAGAAGGAAATTCTACAGAATTTAAGCGTGTTCAGCCACTTTGTACATAAGTACGGGTAAGCCAGAACCAGACCAAACACTGGCGATTTTAGAGTCGGTTTGGGCGGTTTATATACGGCTTATTTACACGCACACAAAGACACGTATGTTAGAATATACGTACGTCTGTGAGGGCGGGCAGGTCGCATCGTCCCCTATCGAGATAAGAGATGGCTGGCCAGTTTGTGTATGGATTGTGACATTGTCTCATTGTGTCACAATTTTGTACTCGTACATTACCTGCATGTACTTGTAGGTAATTACAATCGAATGTACTTAGTGCGTTTTACATCACGCAGATGGATAATTTGCCAGCCCTTTGGGGCAGCGACTGTCGTTGAGGGGTCCAAGCCCCTATACCTTATACGGGAGAGTCCCCACAGCTACTCCCCCCTAGTTTTTGCGACGCAAAAATGATCAAAAATGCGCAAGGCCTGGGGAGACATGCTGGTTTAATGCCGTTACTGATTGGCCTCCCATTTTGCCAGGGCGCTGCCTACCGTGGCCCTGACACACTCGTAAGATTCCTTATGAGCTTACATTTGGGCCAGGTAGTTTGCTAGGCTGTCCTCTCCCCTATGCCTTGGTGGTCGGTTTTTGATGTAGGCGTAGGGGTGATGGTGGGAGTGGGGGACAGTGTACGTCTAAACTGAGGCTGCCTGAGCATCAGGGAGTTTGAATTCCCCAATGTCAAGGCAGCCATCTTTGCCTTTTAATTGGCTGCCCTCTCCACTGTAAACAGGAACTTCATCGGTTCCCTGGTCTTCGGGGGTTCCGTCATCGGAGTTGGTTCCAGTGGTGTCCGGGGAGGAGAGATGATGGGCGGAAGAAGTAGTCGTCATTTCCGGGAGAACACTCTCCACAGCAGGTGCCGTGTCCATTAGGAGTTCCTCCTCAATTTGATCAAGTTCCGACTTCTATTCCGGAATTTGCCTAGTGTTCTTGGTGACTTCCGGAACTTTTAGGTTCTTGGTTGTGTTGAAGAATATTTGGGTTGGTAGCGACATTGGAATAGGTAAGCAAGGAAAACGGAGAGCCAAAAATATTGTTCAGAAAACACGTCCAAGTTATTAGACAGTTCTAAAACTGGTGAATTTACTGCTATTTTTGATTTACCATTACACTTTTGTTTTAGCTGTTTCACATCTTCATATCAGCTTGTAGAGGGGATAGCGCTTAAAATTCTCAACCGTATGCAAGTTTTCCGGTTAAGTTCTGATTGGTTTAAGCAAAGTTATGCCTGAAATAAACTCAGAGAATATATTTTTCGAATTTTATTACAAAGGAATCTCCACTTGTGATGTCACAACATTGAGATTATCTTTGTGTTTGACAATAAACGCACATTGCCTTGTTTATTTCTGTATTGCACGTGGATTTGTTTATTCCTGTCTTTTTCTTTTCGTTGGCATTCCTCGGATGCTTATCTCCTGAGTTTCTTTTGTCTCAAGGAATTCCGATTTTTGTCGCATATTTTTTAGCGGGTATAAACTTACGTAGCGGATATTACTTTTTCGGGAGTAAATTTTATTTTCTTCGCATTAACCTCTCAGACATGCGAGAAGGATGGGAATTTTTACATTTTTTACTGCCTAGGGGCCTGCCTCTTTTTTGTGGGCATATGGGGGCCTTGGGATCGAATGTTTTGGTAGTAACATCGTCCAAAAACTTTACAGACTTTTTATTTTTTGATGTTTTCTCTAATTGTGAATTTGTTGTTTCACATTTTAGGATGGATTCTTCTATGTTTGTTGGTGAATCCGTCTGGATATTTTCTATGTTTTCTCTCTGTAACTTCTTTATTCTTTTATCGTCGCTTACCATGTATGCAGGCTTCAATCTGTCGATTGAAATTGTTCGAGGTTTGCCTGCAATGAGTATCACAAAGTTTTTCTCATCTTGTGATACTACTTTGTAAGGACCGGCGTATGGTTTCTCCAGCGCAGATCTCATTTTTTTGTCTCTAACAAATACATGTGAGGTATTGGCCAAGTGTTTCAAGATGTAAATCTTGGGCTGGCCATGGCGAGCTGCCTGTTCTAGAAAATTGTTGGCATCATTTCTTATATTTTGTACCATAATTTCGGGGCTAACTTCCTTAGATTTTTAGAAGAAGTCCCCTGGGAGGTGTAGCTCTTCGCCGAACGCTAATTGCGCTGCAGAGTGACCTGCATCAGTTTGTAGGGTAGATTGAAGGCCTAAGAGGATGGTAGGGAGTACTTCTACCCATCTCTTTATATCATGTGACATGATAGAGGCTTTGAGAGCTCTATGCCATCTCTCAATTTTGCCATTGGCTTGAGGATGATAAGCTGTGGTATGACTGTGTTGAACACCAAGCTTATCTGCTAACTCTTTGAAGAGCGAGCTCTCAAATTGGCAACCTTGGTCTGTAATTATGACTTCTAGTACGCCATACCTCGCAATCCAGGTATCATATAACCTGGCAGCTACAGTTGGAGCTGTCATCTCATATAGAAGAATTGCTTCTGGCCATCGTGTTGCCCTGTCTATTATGGTTAACAGGTATCTGTGTCCTTGAGACGGTGGCAATGGGCCTACCAAGTCCATATGTACAGTTTTAAACCGCTCCGTTTGTTTGAAGGATTTGAGGGGCGAGGGAGTGTGTCTTCCTACTTTGGATTCTTGACAGTTCAGGCAACTGTGAGCCCATTTGTTGCAGTCAGACTTCATTCGTAGCCATACAAACCTTGCCAAAATCATATTAGCACTACATTTTGGCCCAGCATGTGACAGATTATGTACACTGTTGAAAGCCAACCTGTGATATTTTACCGGTAGAAATGGCCTATTCTTACCTGTACTGATGTCACATGTTAATAAAACATCAGTACTGGGAATTTTTCGCTGTCTCAATTTGAGAGTAGTATCATCGTTCGATAACAACTCGTGCAATTCTGCATCCTTAAGCTGTGCTTTAGCTATTTCAGCATAAGGTAATTGGACAGGAGCCGAGATAGCTTCGATTCTACTTAAGGCATTAGCTGGAGTGTTAAGTTCTCCACTTATATACTGAATGTCGGTAGTCAATTGACCAATATAGTCTAAATGTCGCGCTCTTCTCGGCGATGCCAGTTCTGCTTTTTGTGTGAAGGCATATGTTAGGGGTTTATGGTCAGTATACATAGAAAAACATCTACCCTCTAATTAGTGCCTGAAATGCTTCAACGCAGCAAACATTCTGAGCAATTCCCTATTGTATGTGCTATAGTTCTTTTCTGTTTTTGAGAGCTTCCTCGAGAAGAAAGCTAGCGGTAACTTCTTGTTGTCTTTATCCAATTGGTACAGGGTTGCACCAATAGCAAAATCAGATGCATTGGTACTCACGCATAATGGCAGACTTTTGTCTGGATGAACCAATAGAGTTGCATTTGCCAGTGTATCTTTGATTTTCTCAAAGGCCTGTTCAGGTTCTTCATTCCATTCGAGTGGAGTCTTATCTTTCTTTTTACTTGTCTTTATTAGTGCAAACAGCTTACTTTGTTTGGCTGCTGCATTCTTCATGCAACGTCTATAGAAGTTCACCATCCCTAAGAAACGTCTGAGTTCAGCAACAGTTGAGGGTTTCGGGAAGTTCAATATTGGCTCTACTTTGGTCTTCAAGGGGGAAATGCCTTTGGTCGAGACTTTGTAGCCGAGAAAGTCAATTTCGGTCTGTGCATATAAGCTTTTACCTAGTTGACAGTAAGCCCGGCAGCGTGTATACGCTGTATGACGGCTCTTACATTCTCCTCGTGCTGTTGCTCACTGCCCTCAGAGCAAATGTGGATATCATCCAAGTATGCATATGCAAACGGCAGTTCCCTAAACAGTCCATTGATAAATCTCTGGAAAGTTTGTGCTGAGTTGCAGAGTCCAAACTGCATTCGAAGGTATTCAAATAGCCCAAAGTGGGTTATAACCACTGTCTTTGGTACATCCTTGTCAGCCATAGGAATTTGGTGGAATGCCCAGTTGATGTCAATTTTGTTGAACATCGTTTTACCCTTCATATGTGCGTTGAAGTCCATTATATTGGGGACTGGGTAGCAATCAGGAACTGTTTTGGCATTTAAGGCCCTGTAGTCTCCAACAATTCGCCACTCTCCACTTGCTTTTTTGGTCATGTGGATAGGGGATCCCCATGAGCTTTTCAAGGGGGTGACATACACCCCCCTCGATGATGCAATGGAAGTACTCCCGTGCCACTTTGAGTTTTTCAAGCAGCAACCTTCTTGCTCTAGCATGGCAAGGAGGTCCTTTAGTCTCTATGTAATGAACAGTGTCATGTTTATAGGCAGGATTCCTGCGAATTGATGGTTGAGTGACTCCAGGATAGTCTGACAGGATCCGTAAGAGCTGTCCGTCGACTTTGGTACAGCTGGATATATTTGTGTCCAGTCTGTAAGCTAGCATTTTGCCATCCACACAATGTTTAGATTCGCTATTGATAAGGTCAATGATCAGGCCAAAATGTGCAAGGAAATCTGCACCCAGGATCGGGTTTGAAACATCTGCAACCGTGAAGGACCACGTCATGATTTTCTTGAGTCTGATGTCGACTTTGCTGGTTTCAAGTCCGTGAGCTGGAAGATTTTGACCATTCACAGTATGGAGGTAGTATTTTGGAGGGAGTACTTTTTGATTTCTACTTACTGGCAATATACTCAAGTCTGCACCTGAGTCTATCAAGTACCATCTCCTATTAGTCCTGTCCTTAATGAACAGGCGGCATGAGTGTTTTTCCAGGGGGTCTTTGGCCGCATAGATGGCCCCTTGTTCTAGTTTGACGCCTCCTTGGTATAGGATTTGCCCCACCATTTGTATCTGTTGTTGCATTTGGTGGCCCCTGAGCCAAACCTGTTGTGGAAGAAACAACATTTATCATCCCAATTTTGAAACTTGTTTTTGGGTGATGATGTTCTGGGGGGAGTTGAACTCTGACCCCTATTGTTGGAACTAGATCTGCGGTCTCTGGACTGGGGCTGTTGTCCTTTGCTGTTGCTACTGTTATTGTTGTTGTGTCTGCTTTTAGATCTTTGTCGCTAGCTACTATTGGATTTCGTTGAGCTTTGGCTTTTGTTCCGTTTCATTTCATCAGTCAACTGAGCTATTTGAGCTCGAAGTTGAGCTATCTCTCCAGTCTCTGCAGATACTGCACTTACTACAGGCTTTGACCTGGTATATTCCATCGCATTATCTGCTGATTTTGCAAGGAAGTCCAAGTCTGCGGATGTATTTATTACAGTTGAACCTACGGTGGCTAGGCATTGCACAACACTTTGAGGAAGTTGTTTGCAAAATTGGTTGCCTATGACAGAAGGGGTTACAATATTATCCGCCTTCTGCCTCAATTTTGCCATGAAGATTGATGTTTGTCATCCCCCATCTTCATACCACCCATCACATCATCAATAATTTCGTTCTTTGTTTTTCCGAATACATTTTTGATCTTCTTGACGAACCAGGCATATTTATCATCTTCTGTCGAAGGGCATTCCATGATATCTGGAATGTGGCGGATTATCTGTGGGGGCATGCCTCCACAGATGTGGAGATACCACTGGTTCAGTGTAATGTTTTCTGTCTTGAACCTGCCTTTCAATAGTGTCAACCACAAATCTACCTCATTGGGCAGAAATTACGGGATCTCTATCCTCCGTCTTTAGAAGTTGGGGTTCTGCCCTGGCTGTAACTGCAAAATCTGCATTATTTGTGCCAGGACTTCAGGCGTCAGCTGTGGCTGAGCACTACCTCCCTGAGATGGTTGTGTGTTTTCATTTCCATTTGGTGGTGGGACCATTGCTGTGTCTTTCTGATGACAAGCGTATTCCACAGAACTACTTCCTTCCTTGCTAGTCAAAAACACTGGCTCCTGTGTTTGTAGGACAGGTGTTTTTGGGTCAGAACTTTGGCTTAAAGTTTGACCACTACTAGTTGTTCTTTATTAATTGCAGTTCTCAGTCGTGCAAATTCTGGGTGTTGAGGACCTTCTTCCAGATTTGGTAAATTCTTAGAGTGTTGAGTCGAAGTTGGGGGGTTGGGGGATGATTCCAACCTTCTTCCTCCAGGTCTGTTGTCTGGTTTCTCTTTGTTTATATATTTTAAAGAGAGGGGTATGAATTCCCACTTCAGTAGACTCTACTTCAACAACCTAAAAGGTGTCTTAGTCTGCAAAAAAATATTTTTTTATTTGCTGAGCAAGCGAGTTTCTTGCCAGCACACCGCGCCAAATTTTTGTAAAAGCTCAACACGCCTCAAGACATCTCACGACATAGCCAAAAAATCACGTCGGGGTCACTACTGTGGAATACCTTGTCGTGAGAGATATTCTCACCAGAAGGAAATTCTACAGAATTTAAGCGTGTTCAGCCACTTCGTACACAAGTATTTGTAAGCCAGAACCAGAACGAACACTGGCGATTTTAGAGCCAGTTTGGGTGGTTCATATATGGCTTATTTACACGCACACAAAGACACGTACTTAAGAATATACGTACGTCTGTGAGGGCGGCCAGGTCGCATCATCCCCTATTGAGATAAGAGATGGCTGGCCAGTTTGTGTACGGATCGTGACATTGTCTCATTGTGTCACTGTACTCGTACATTACCTGCATGTACTTGCAGGTTATTACGATTGAACGTACTTAATGTGTTTTACGTCACATAGACGGATAATTTGCCTGCCCTTTGGGGCGGCGACTGTTGTCAAGGGGTCCAAGCCCCTATACCTTATACGGGAGAGTCCACACAACTAATATTGCAGCCAACCTTTTGCAACAAAATAATGTTTATTTCGCATGAAGCTAAAGCCAAAATAAAAAAAAAGCGTATCTTTTAAAAATTCGTTTTTAATCTAATTTATTTCAAAATCGTCAGTCGACCTTGTGGACCTTTTTTTTACTGGGTACTGCCTTCTACAGCGTCGATATTGTTGGTTTTTAATTCAACACAGAACGATTAAGATGAAACTACTTTACCCCATACCTTCTCGATAATACATATTTCCTGACTGTACTTCATTTTAATGAGATTTCTTCCATTTAGGAATTTATGGTGTTGTTATAAAAATAAATGAAGCTTTATTCGTGCTGCCTGACTAGATCCTCGTCTGATCTCTTCGCTCTGAAAAATTTTCTGTTTCTGAAGATTTTGAATTGAAAGTTTGTTGTAAATCCCCAAGAGAATTCATGAAAATATTTTCTTTTAGCAAAGGAATCAGAGTAGATGTTGGAATTCCGAGAAAATGTGATCTTCAGAGTTTTGCTCCTGTTCAAAGTTCCTTTATCTAAGATCTTATTATTTTAAGCTTTTATTCTACTCACTACTGTGATTTTAAAATACCAATACTGCAGCCAATCTTCAGCAACGAAATAATATTTATTTCGCATGAAGCTAAAGCTAAAAAAAATAAATAAAAGCTTATATTTTAAAAACGTGTTTTTAACGTAAACTTATTTATTTTTAACTTACGAACTAAAAAACAAAAAGAATTTGCAGGAAATGTGTATGATCGCAAACATATCAGTTTGGATTTAACTTGAGAGCAAGTTGGCACTTGGCAGCAACCGTGGCCACATGGATAAGTCTGCTGATTTTTCGTTCTTGTTCTCATGTAGTTGTTCCGATGGTTCAAACACTAGTGGAATTATAGCCTACGGAGTGTATTTGAATTTTTTGTGAGCATCACACAATCTTGTTGTGTTCCTCGTGGATATATACATTTATTTACCAAATTTGCTCCATTTATTACTCAATTTTTAATAATTTATTCGTGTTTTTTTTTGCCGTTACAGTTACGCATTCAGTTTAACGATACCTCCACAACTTTCGAATACCCATCCGAGGCTTCGTTACTAGAAGACGACTTTCAAAATATTTCGACATCGAGCGAACAGTCATTCTCGACGTCAGCAGATAATATGGTTAATGTTCCTTGTAGTTCGCCAAAAGTATCTCCCCTGAGTAAGTATTTTTTAACAAGGCTATAGGTTACTCATTATTGCGAATGTGTACTTAGCGTGGAGTCTGTGGTCAGTCGTCACGGTTTTATAGTACCAATTAAAATTTGTTATCACTGCACAACGATAAGTTAAAAACCAAAAAAGTATTCATTTACTCGGTAGGTATTACGCCGTACTGCTCAGGTAGCTGTAAATATTTCAGAAATTGTTAAGTGTGTCAGGTGGAATGTCCTTGCTGTAGATTGTTAAATTGGTCGAAGAACAAGCCTGGTTTATAATTTTATAACTATTTTCATTCTACTTTTTAAATCGCCTGTTTTTATTTTTGGATTTTTTGGTAAATTTTCAAATGTCTACGCCGTTTCAATTATTACTTCACGTAGATACGTTCAAATTGTTGTGCACGCAGAGCTGAAATAACTTTAGTTGCATTTCCAGTTGAACTATTATTCGTGACTAGCTTATCGATTGAAAGCCTATCAAACGTAATAATATTATTTTCTATTTCTCTCTCTCTCTCTCTCTCTCCCACTCTTTCTTTCGATTTTTTTTCCTTCTCTTCTGTTTGGTGAACCATAAATAGCGAAACTTTGACCCCTTTGAATACCAATGCGCCAAAGGGAAACCAGTTGGTCGGGCTGCAAAGAAAGCAGTCTGACCAACTGATGGTACAAGTTTCTCGTTTCGAAATTACGGGTTAGCCATCGTGTTACAGTCGTCTTGACTTTTATAGCCGATTTATAAGTTTTCTCGGTTGAAATTGAAAATTTACACTACTTGGTGCAAAGTCCACTTTCGCACGTACCTGTGGCTGTGTCATGTGCGTAAGTCTCCATTTTTCGAACAATAAGAATCGTCTGTCAAATGTCACGTGGCAGTTACGTTGTTTCAGCTTTTTATCATGAGAGTGTAATGTGCTTGTAATGTGCTCGCGCGTTGAGGGCAGATTTTTCTGGTTTCTTAGGGGGAAAAAAAAATGAAAATTTGAAGAAGGAAATTTTATGACATATTTAAGAGAAAATAGTAGGTATTAAATTGAAGATTAATTAATTGTGGTATTTACTCAAAATATGGATTTCTGTAATTTTGTGCCTACCTTTTCGGCTGATTGATTTTTTATTGATGTGTAAAAATCTTAGCGCTCGGTCTGTCTAGTAAGGGCTAAAACGTGAATTGCGATTGTAACTCGTACGTTTTACAATATTGTAACTGTTGGCTTGTAGGTGTGTGGTTGTGTGTGCGCATTGCGCACGCTCACAACCACACTATTATGTTTACACATTAATCTTTCACGAGTCTCTATTGGAACGCGCGCCTTTTATTTTTTTAAGTTCCAGTTGCCGTAGCTATTTTCCAGGCCATTTTAAAGTTGTATATGGTGGATATACCTATAAGTGGACAGGATAGATAGGATCTGGTGGTCATTGGTATTTCCAGTACGAATTTTCAAATTACATGTGGAAGCACCTACTTAAAATCTCATCATACTCATCGTCATTTGGGTTTGAAAATAAGATGTTCGCCAATTTCAAATTGATGATCGGGCGATTATTTTTTAACCACTACCCCACAGAGACTTCAGATGTCTAAGATTTTACAAAAAAACAACAACAACAACAGCTAAGAAGAAATTCTCTTATGCTTTATCAAAACATCAACTGCACTTTATTTTGAAAATAGAAAGAATTTGTAGATCATTGGAAAATATGGTTGGATGAAATTTGAAGGTAAACTGAGGTACTTAACTTAGTATTGGGTCACCAACTGGAAGAGTTCATTGATAAATTTTTATGAGTTCGCAAGAAACTTTCAGTGACAATAAGTATAAAAATTCTTCATGAAAGTTATGATGTTAGTAGACTTAACACAACCTCTACAAACTACTTACTTTAGGTAAAATCTCGTAATTAAGTAAGTATTTACTCGAGATACGACACTAAACTTATATCAAAAATTGAGTGGGTGAATCTACTCACGTTACTGGTTGAGTTACATCTGGGGTCTCTAACATGTGGCCCGCAAGGAAATATACAACAATTTTTTCAGTATAAAATACTAAACTGTTTCTGTTATCTATCTCGTGGTCATGAACAGTGGGGAGGTAGATAATTATTTTCGTATATTTTTGTCCATTCATGTCAAGTAATATTCTTTCCCTTTTCAATTCTGTTATAGGTTTAAGGGTTTGTGTGAATAAATCAATATAAACATTTTGTTGCTACTCGCGGGCCTATCAGAATAATGAAATTTAGCCATTGGATCAAACAAAAAGGTTGAAGATTACTGAGTTAGGTACTTGTCTCAGATTTTTTTTTTCAGTGTCACAATTTGCAATGAAGATTTATCCTTTCCTTTCAATTGTGGAATTATTCATTCATGCGCGATGTATGATATAACAACTTGAGGGTGAATTCGTGGACTTGTAGTCGCCTACCCCCCTCACTACTGAAGATAGATAACCCAAAAATGTCCCGGTTATTTTCCCATTTCTATAGCATTCTGCGATATTTTCTGGTAGTTTAACAATACCAAAAAATACTGTGCATAAAATTCATGTTGGTACATAGAGGCCTACTACACACTTATTTTATTCAAATTTTTCAAATTTGAATATTGTGGCTGCACTTTTGCTGATTGAACGTTTTTCTCAGAAGCTACTTTTTCACGATTTGTGTTGAAGGTTATTTTCTCTTCGTTTCAGTTATACTGGAAGGATTATACCCAGCCTGTGATACTTTCGACAAAATTACATCACTGTAAAGATACTCCGAATATTATACGCCATTTGTTATTATTTGTAGTTGAATTTGATTGGTCAACTGCCTCCATTTTCATATTAAAAAATTTGGAACAAGTTGCTGCGAGTAATTAAAATTAATTATTTCTGCCTTTTATTTCGCATTGGACCATCACACTGCCTACGAGGAACGTTTTGACCGCTTTTGTGGATTACATTTTTTGCATTTGTAGACATTTCAAATTGTGAATTTTAGTAATTTAAGCTAAAAAACATTTCGTCGACGCTTTCGTGACGAATTATTCGACTTCTGTAGTCACTACTTTGTCTCTTGTCAGAAATATCCTTGAAGAACAAGAAGGTAAAACGTACTATACATTAGACTCGTTTCGGTGATCATAAAAAAATCTCGTATTGTCACGTAGGTACTTTTTTTTTTTTTTTTTTTTTTTTTTTTTTTGCGCACAATGAAAACTGCGAAAAGAAAGAGGAAAAATTGATTCATCGACCTCTTTGGAGACTGTTATTATTCTCGTTGGGTATATGTATCTAAGGTTGATTGATTGTCCGTCTTTTTCTTTCACGTATCTTTGTCTCTCGTTACGATGATGAAACACCCTGTTCACAATAGATGCACACACATGCATGTAGGTATACGTATCTACATTTTATGGCAATAATATACGGTAATTCGGTGGAAAAAAGACAGAAGAAAAAAGTCAAAATATATTTAATAAAGTTTCTTCTCTATCCTTCTGTTCGGCTGTGTCGCTCTCCCTCTTTTACTTCTGTATTCTTTTGTATTCAGCAAATTGCTTTTTTGTTGTTGAATGGAGACACATTTTCGTGTAGGTAGGCAGCTGATTGGCCAACGTACAGTATTATAGCTCGGCCATATATACGATTACACGTATGCGATGCGAAAATTTTTCGCTTACCTATGTGTGCTGTGCATAACCCGTGCGAACTGATCGAAATTTCTGGATCTAGTAGATCGGAAATAACGAATAACTTTCCGATTTGTTCAAGACCCAAACATTGGTAGAATATTTTAAATCGAAAACGTGCGTTATTTTGGAAAAATTACTCCTTCAGTCGATTTCGGTGAAAAGTGCTCTTTGATGTGCCTGGAAAATGAAACAAGAAATTCTGTTTCTATAGAACCTGTGCTAAATATTTATTAAACAAATTTACTGAAAAATTAAGGGTTTTTGGATTTAAATAATTTTTTTTACAACTGTTTTCAATCTGAAAACCAGACGATGCCAAAAAAAATTTTATGCACTATAAAAAATTGTGAAATTTTTTTTTTGCAACAGAATTGCTGATAAAATAATTTTTTAGTTGAGGATTGTTGGTACTGTGGGTAGGTTATACTTAATACGTTTGTGTTTCAATATATATGAATTCTTGCTATCGAAATTATGGCTGTAATTTTTATCGAATAGGTCTGGAATTTAGCAGATATGCAACTAGACTCTGCCTTTTGTAAATATATTTTGCAAAATTGCAAGTCAGTTGGATGCATGGTGCAGGAGCAATGTCCGATTTTGTTGTTTTTTAGTAATGCTGCGTACAAAGTGCAGCTTTCTTTCGGTATAATTGAAATTTATTACATGAATAAGCTGTTTAATGTAGTGAATTCAATTCATTCTGACTTGAATTGGTTTATTTGTTCTTAAATTATTATTGGTGGGGTGTAATTTTTACCTAGTTTGCTCACAAACGGGGTGTTGAAATTGCCTTCATAAAAGGGTTAGGGATAGGGTTGTCCGTTTCACGAGAAAATGAAACGATTGGTACCATTATTCTATTTTGACCTAATTATTACTTTTTTGTGTAGGGATAATATAATATTATGTTTGTTCCTATGTATTGCCCAACATTTTGTGTTCATGGTTTTGAAAAAATTACAAAACTGATGGAGTTGAAATTGTTTGTTTAACAACAGATACACGTTGCGATGTTTTGTTGTCATCGAGCGCACGTGGGTTTGTTGATACCTGTCATTGTTTTATTGTTCACGCACTTTTTCTTATCAAGGGATTCCACAGTCGTCGTTTTTAGTGGGTTTTCAATTTTGTATTGTATATTAATTTTTCGAAAGATTTTTATTTTCTTTGTGCTAATCGCTCAGATCTTCGACATGGATGTTGGTTTTTTGCTTTTTTACTTCTTAGGGGCCTGCCTCTTTTACGGGGGCTTATGGGGTCCGTAGGGTCATAGTTTATTGTAATGACGTCGTCTGAAAATTTTACTGTCTTTTTCTTCTTTGCTAATTTATTTGTTTGTGAATTTTCTTTTTGTATATTTTGTGTTTCATTGTGAGTTTCGACTAAATTTTCTTGCACTATCTGTGTATTAGTGTTTTCGGAAGAAGTTGTCTGTGTGTTTCCTTTTATTTTCCTAATTATTTTCTTGTCGTCTGTTACCAAATATGCAGGTTTCAATCTATCGATTGATATTGTTTTATATTCACCTGCTATGGATATCACGAAGTTTTTGTTATCACATGATATCACTTTATAAGGACCGGCGTAGGGTTTTTCCAGTGAAGATCTTATTTTTTCGTCTCTGACAAATACGTGTGAGGTAGTGGCCAAATGTTTTGAGACATAGATCTTTGGCTGGCCATGGCAAGCTGCCTGTGTTAGAAATTTATTTGCATCAGTTCGTATGTTCTGAACTAGGATTTCAGGGCTAGTTTCTATCGGATTTGTGAAAAAGTCCCCTGGAACGCGTAGCTCTTCGCCAAATGCTAATTGCGCTGCAGAATGTCCTGTGTCTGATTGGAGAGCTGATCCTAGGCCTAAGAGGATGGTTGGAAGTACATCCACCCATCTTTTTGTGTCATGAGCCATTATTGAGGCTTTTAAAGCTCTGTGCCATCTCTCAACTTTTCCGTTTGCTTGAGGATGGTAGGCTGTGGTATAACTGTGTTGAATACCAAGCTTTTTTGATAACTCTTGAAAGAGTGAGCTTTCAAATTGGCGACCCTGGTCTGTTATTATAACTTCAGTTACGCCATATCAGGCAATCCAGTTTTCATATAATTTGGCAGCTATTGTTGGTGCTGTCATTTCATATAATGGTATTGCCTCGGGCCAACGAGTTGCTCTGTCAATCATAGTGAGGAGGTATCTGTGTCCTTGTGAAGGGGGCAATGGGTCCACTAAATCAATATGGATTGTTTTGAACCACTCCGTTTGTTTGAAAGATTTGAGTGGTGATGGAGTATGTCTTCCTACCTTGGACTCTTGGCAATTCAGGCAAGTGCGAGCCCAGTTGTTGCAGTCGGACTTAAGTCGAGGCCAGATAAAACTTGCTGATTTTAAATTAGCAGTACTTTTGGGGCCAGAGTGCGATAAATTGTGCACGCTGTTGAATGCCAATTTACGATATTTTTTTGGTAAGAATGGCCTATTCTTACCTGTACTGATGTCACATGTAAGTAAGACATCAGTACCGGGAATTTTTCTTTGCCTCAATTTAAGAGATGTGTCTTCATTTGACAATAACTCTTGCAATTCTGCATCCTTAAGCTGTTCTTTAGCAATTTCAGCATAAGGTAATTGGGCAGGGGCCGAGATAGCTTTGATTCTACTGAGTGCATCAGCTGGAGTGTTAAGTTCTCCACTTATATACTGGATGTCAGTAGTTAGTTGACCTATGTAGTCTAACTGTCGTGCTCTTCTTGGTGATGCTGGCTCTGCTTTCTGCATGAAGGCATGTATTAGGGGTTTATGGTCTGTATACACAGTAAAGCATCTACCCTCTAGTTGGTGCCTGAAATGCTTCAGCGCAGTGAAGATTGCCAGTAATTCCCTATCGTAAGTACTGTAATTTCTTTCTGTTTTAGATAGCTTTCTGGAGAAAAAAGCGAGTGGAAATTTTTGGTCCTTTTCCTTTTGGTACAGTGTTGCACCAATTGCAAAGTCAGAGGCATCGGATGTGACACACAATGGCAGACTTTTGTCTGGGTGAGTCAAGAGGGCTGCATTGGCCAGCAAATTTTTTATATTTTCAAATGCTTTTTCAGCCTCTTTATTCCATTTGAGTGGAATTTTATCTCTTTTCTTTGATGTTTTTATTAAAGCAAACAGCTTACTTTGTTCAGCTGCTGCGTTTTTTATGCAGCGCCTGTTAAAATTTACCATCCCTAAGAAACGTCTGAGTTCTGCTACGTTTGAGGGTTTTGGAAAATTTAATATTGGCTCAACTTTGGTCTTTAGTGGGGCTATGCCTTTGGTTGAGACTTTGTAGCCAAGAAAGTCAATTTTGGTTTGTGCATATAAGCTTTTACCTACGTTGATAGTAAGGCCGGCAGCATGTATACGTTGTATAATGGCTCTTACATTCTTCTCATGCTGTTGCTCACCGCCTTCTGAGCATATGCAAATGTCATCCGGATATGCATATGCAAATGGTGAATCCCTAAACAATCCATTGATGAATCTTTGGAAAGTTTGAGCTGAATTACGGAGTTCAAAAGGCATTCGAAGGTATTCGAATAGTCCAAAAGCCGTTATGAGTGCCGTTTTTGGGATATCCTGTTCGGCCATTGGTATTTGGTGAAATGCCAAGTTGAGGCCTATTTTGGAGAACATAGTTTTACCCTTCATATTTGCATTAAAGTCCATTATGTTTGGGACTGGATAAAGTTCGGGAACTGTTTTGGCATTTAAGGGTCTGTAGTCTCCAACAATTCGCCATTCTCCACTTGCCTTTTTAGTCATGTGGATAGGGGAACTCCATGAACTGTTTGAAGGTCTGCAAATACCTTCTTTAATTATTTGATCATAGTATTCCCTGGCTGCTTTGAGCTTGTCTGGCAGAAGCCTTCTTGCTCTAGCATGGCATGGCAGCCCCTTTGTTTCTATATAATGAACTGTGTCATGTTTATAGGTTGAGTGCCGGCAAATTGATGGTTCTGTGACTCCAGAATAGTCTGACAGGATCCGTAAGAATTATTCGTCAACTTTACTACAACTGGAAATAGCTGTGTCCAGTTGAGACACTAATGTTTTACCGTCCACACAAAGTTTTGTTTCATTATCAATCAATTTACCATTTTTCAGGTCAATGATTAGGCCGCAGTGGGCTAAGAAGTCAGCACCCAGGATTGGATTTGGAACATCCGCAATTGTAAAAGACCAAGTCATGTCTCTTCGCAGTCCGATGTTGACTTTGATTGTTTCAAGTCCGTATGCTGGAAGGTTTTGACTGTTCACAGTACTGAGATAGTATTTTGGAGTATGTATCTTGTGTTTTTTGTTTGCTGGCAATATACTTAGGTCAGCGCCTGAGTCTATTAGATACTTTCTCCTGCTTGTCCTATGAGTAGTTTTCTGAGGGGTTTTTGGCCGTGTGGATGGTCCCTTGTTTTAGTTTGACGCTTCGGACTTGTAGGTCCTGCCCCACCATTGACATTTGTTATTGCATTTGGTGGCGACCTTGCCAAATCTATTAAGGAAGAAGCAGTTCTTTTCATCCCAGTTTCAAGAAGGAGATTTGGATGAAGTTTTTTGTTTTTAGGGGGAGTTGGACTCTGACCCCTGCGAGAATTAACGTCTCTTCAATCGTTTGATCGGCTTTGTCGGTTTTTGTCATTTCTGCTTCTAGACCGGTTATTTCGCTGATTGTTATTTTTGTTTTTGTTATTGTTTTTGTTGTTATTTTGCACTTGTGTAGTAAGCTGGGCTATTTGTGCTCTCAGCTGTGCAAGTTCTCCTGTCTCTACTGACACTGCACTAATTGAAGGTGAATTCTTCGAGTATTGTAGTGCATTGTTAGCACTTTTGGCTAAGTAATCTAGATCAGCAGATTTGTTTATTATTGTTGATCCTACTGCTGCCAATGCCTGTACAACATGTTGTGGAAGTTGCTTACAGAATTGGTTTCCGATTACCGAAGGGGCTACTATGTGGTCAGCCTTCTTTCGTAGTTTAGCCATGAAGATAGAGGGTTTGTCATCCCCTATCTTCATTCCACCCATTATTTTGTCAATTATTTCGTTTTTTGTTTTGCCAAATACATTTCTAACTTGTTTGCAGAACCAAGCATATTTATCGGTTTCTGCTGGAGGGCAATCCATGATATTTGGAATTCCTCTTATTATTTGTGGGGGCATGCCTCCACAAATGTGTGTGTATCGTTGGTTGGCTTGAATGTTTTCGGTTTTGAATCTACCATCGAGAAGGGTCAGCTGGACATCGACTTCATTTGGGAGGAATTCTGGTATATCGATCCTCCATCTATAGAATTCTGGATTTTGCTCAGTTCTTATATTTAATAACTGTACTATTTGAGCTATTAGTTCCGGGGTTAGCGTTTGTTGTGAGGATCCGGTTGCTACATGGTGGGTGGGTTTTCGGTTGGCTGTGCCATTGAACCTTCTTGGCTAATATTTTCGGAAGATCTTGATGATTTGCCAAAAGTTGGGGCAGATCGTGTTTGCTGATCTGTTGGAGGAGTCAGTATGTTTCTACTCCTCAGAGATTTGGTGGACAATTTGTGTTGGTCAATTGTCACACCTAGACATTCAAGTTTGGGACGTCTATTCCTCTTCTTATTTTCTGAGAGGTTGAGGTCTTCGAATTCTCTTTGGTGTGTCAAAGGTGGAGGAGTTGGTGGATGAGGCCAACTAGGTCCTTCCAGGGTCTGGTGTGTCTCCTTCTGGTGAGTATACTCAACAAGGGGGTGTAAATTCCCACTTAGCAGACACCTTCGAGAGCTCCTGGTCTCTTTGTAAAAATAAAATTTCTAGTTAAAAAATTTTATTTTTACTTTAATTAGATAGCGAGTTGCTCGCCAGCTCACTGCGCCACTAGCATAAGCGAGCCGTGCCAAAAGACACCACAACGTGGCCAATAAATCACGTCGGGGTCACCACTGTGGAATACCTTACGTCGTGGAAAGTAAAACCAACAAATAAGGTGTTCAACAGAACAATTTGCGTGTTTATACCAAAATACCAGAAAGGTATAAGGGAGCCAAGACCTCGGCAAACACTGGCAATTTAGTCTATGATCTTCTGGTCTTATATACCCGGCTCCCTACATGCACACATACACACCTATGTAATATTTACATAGGTATAGTGTAGATAATTTATTTGAACTTTACAGTTGCTATGGCAATGGTAAGGTACGGAGAATGCATCTTTGTATCAGTCTGTGACATCGCCGAGATCGTTATCTATTGATTCGTCACGGTCCGAGATTTGTAACTTGTCTATCTGCATAAGTAGACAAGCACAAACAAACATACATTTGTATTTGGTTTAACGTGCAAGGCACGAATAATTGTCACCAAAGGTGATGAATGTCGTCGATAGGCCGAGCCTATTTCTTCATACGAGTTATGGTCTAATCCCCACAGGAATACCTATGCCTAAAATTTTCATCGATGATAATCTTACCAAATCACCAATAATTTAAGAACAAATAAACCAATAATAGTCAAAATCCTTAGAATTTATACTTTATGTCGTCTTTATTGCGAGAAACTTGTTTCCTGTATCGGATTAAGAGAAAACTGCCAAAAAAATGACATATCTACAATCAGACGCATTCGATTGGCATCAAATTTTATATGGTTCATGTTTGATTTGAATTCTGTCTGTTTATCGAATTTACGTCCTCTCGCATGAAAATTGCTGTCATTTTCGTGCTAAGAATAATTTACATATACACACTCATACAGGATGTCCTGCGAGTTGTGATCGTTATATTAATAAAAGATAGTTTCCGATATTAGAACACTTTTTTTGCTCGCGTTTGTTCGATTTTCAAGAGTACCTGAAGAGTGGGAAAATAGTTATTTGTGTACAATATTTTTTGCAACAGCCCCTCGGCCCCAAAAAAAAGAAAAGAAAAAGGCAGAATTTTTTTTTTTAAGCTAAACAATAATTTTATTAATAATTTTACTTTTTTTTTAAATTGAAAAATTTCTAAACCCCTCTCATCTCCTACCAAACAATGACTAAATTTTTTTTTTTTAAAAACCGAATAATTAACTTAATAATTTTACTTTAGAAACAATAAAAATCTGAGAAAGTAGTCAAGCCGTGCAAGAAAGTGATCGAGTTGTTTGAAATTCGCTACTTTTTGTTTAGTCAAATAGCATTAAAAAACGTATTTTTCGGTTGGGTGTTGCAAAAAATAAATTATTTTGGAAGATGGGGGAATGGGTGTAGGAAATTTATTTTTATTTTTTTCTAATTTTGTTCAAGGTAAGTAACGAGTAGGATAATATTTTATTGAAATTGAAGATTTTGGTCGCAGAAAAAGAAGTTAGATGACTATTAACCCAAACTTTTCTCTTTTGTTAAAATATAAATTTTCAAGATAGGAGAAAGGGTGCTAAAGCTTTTTTTAACGAAAATAATGAGCAAAATGACTTCCGTTAATTCAATTACCAAATTTAAGCTATATTTTTGGTGGTAAAATAAACATATTTAGTTTTTCTTCTGATTGAAAATTGAAGTTCGGTAATGTACCCATCGACATCTAAAGTTCAGACCGCTACTCCTGCAGGGACACCCATAAATCATCATTTGAAAAATTATAGTGTCTAAAATATTTTATCCTGACCAACATTTTCAATAGGTACTAAATACCAATACAGGTAGGTGCCAATTTTTCATGTTGAAAATTTTTTTCTTTCGTTTGGAATAATCCATTTGCGAGGGGGAGGGGTGGACGAGGAATGAAAAAATGCGAATTAAAAATTTTTTCTTAAGAAAATCTTTATTTATTTTTTGTGGTGAAATTTATTTGACAAAAAATTAGGCGCGTGCGAGGTAGACTTTCTCGTTTCATTTTCATGATACGTCCAAGAATGCACTTTCTATCAAAACTGACTCTTGACTGGAGAAATTGTTTTGAAGCAAAATTCCTAATATTCTTCCACGACTTTGAGTGCTGTTCCTCACATCCTTGAAGAGGCGGTAAGCATACGCTTACTTCAGATATAGGTACTTACATAAGTTTTTAAAAATTCCGATTTGTGCTGAGGATTTTATTTCGAAGCTATTATTCACGATGCATTAAGGGCGTCTTGAATTTGTTGCAAACGGAATTATCTCAACTTACTTCTACTAAAGATGTTGAATTTCACGCATAAAAAATTTATGATCCAATGCATACTTTCTTTGTGGCTTACAACCTATATTTTGCATTGCATCGATATTTATGTTAATTCGGCGAAAAACAATTTATTTTCGTCGGTTCAAGTTTCGAATGTGTTCCTCAATTTCCTGCATTACTGCCGAAAAATATTCACGTTTTGCTGCCAGCCAGTAGAAAGATGTGGGGAGTCGTGTGTATAGGTTATCATCGTTTGACGATAATATTTTTATTAATCACAAATAATTGTTTTTTTATTCGCTTATCAAGCGAACTTTACCTCTTTTATCACTTTGACATTAACAAAAAGCTCTAAAACCGTGCGTTTGTTGAATTATTGATAGTTCTTCTTTTTGCGTTCCCCCACCCATTTTCGTTCAAGTAGCCTACCGTACCGACCATTTAGGTGGGCAATCGTTTTCAAGTTCGTGGAACTTCGAACTTCCGCACTGAACGATTTTATTCGTGAGTAGGTACTTAAATTAATCTGAGAGGTAAAACCGGTCATTAGCACTGTTTCGCTGTAGAATTTTTTTTCCTCTCTCTCTCTCCGCTGATGTTGAAGCAAACTGTAAAATTATTTTATTTCCGTTTTTCTAGCAGACGATAACTGGTTCTGTGTCCACATGCCGTGAAACTGTTCCTTTTTTTACGTTTACAATATTATTATGTTCGTAATGCGAGATTTTGTTAGGTTTTCTCATCCGTTTATGTTCGTTATTGTCGAATTTTTTCTCTCGAATGATTTGCTTCTTCCTCTTTTTCAATATGAAGTATTTTTTGCTTTAATATTGTGCATTAGTAATTTCGAAAAATCATTGTTTTAGTGGTCCGATATCGTGCATTGGAATTGGTTTATGTTTTTTCCCTTTTGTCCTCATTAGTGAGCACTAAAAATTGATCAAATTCAACGATGAATAGCGCTTACTTGAACTTTAGGAGCATTGGAACTTTCTCGTATTTTGTAGTCGTTTTTCATGGCTAAATTTCGAGAAAGTTTAATTCCCTTGCGTCTCTCACCAAGTTATTAACCTCACACTCATTGAATTCTGTGCATCAAAAATACTTCATTCTTCCTTTTTGGTTGCCTTTATCTCACGCTTCTATTATAAAGTGGCATTTTTGATGACTCTTCCCAGCGATTCTATGATGAAAAATTCTACAACAAGTAAAAAAATAAAGCTGTTTTGCAACGTATGTACGAAATTCTGTATTTTCGAGAAATGTATTGCGTAATGAAAGTGGCCGATTTCAGACTTCTTACTTTTCTTACCCCTCAGTTTCGTTTTCGCACATCTTAACTTCTTTTTTTCACTTCTTAATTTTTTTTTTCTCACTCCTTAATTCTTCTTCTCATTCTTTTATTATTTTTCTATCTACTTAATTCTTTTCTCACCACTTAATTTTTTTTCTAACGTTTGATTGGTTCTCTTCAGTTTCCGCTCACACTTTTAAATGTCTTATATTTTATTTTATTTAAATTAATTCCTTTTTTTTTTCTTACAAATTATTTTGGTCATAACTAGGATTCGACTCAGTAACTCGCAGGTATTAAGTTGTCCTTGGTTCAAATACAGTATTTCATACCCTCCTAACGAAAAATATTGTAGGCAACTTGGACGGAATGAGAAATTTTTCAACTCGTGCTATTACCGCACTCGTCCGCATTCGTTGAAAAATAGCTCTTTTCTACCTAGTTGCTTAATAATATACTTTTTTCTTTTGTTTTACGTGGAACTAATGGTGGTTAGCCGGCACTTTGATATGAGGCAAAAATACATTTTTCAGGTTTTCAATAATGTTTTTCTGAATGTATTGTGAAATGTCAAGGTGTTTGAGAAGCATCCGAAAAATAAAATTCATTACATGAAAATTTCCTTTTTCTTTCTGTCTTATTTTCTTGAATTTTAAATCCAGAAATCCCACATCTGCCAACACATAAGTTTAGCTGTACTTTCATCGAATCTCTTCTCCCACATGACATACAGATTTAACCTCGAATAAATTTTCTTTGTACGGTATTTTAGTAATTAATATCCTCCAAGCTTTGTAGTCCGTTCAATTTGCAATTGGCGACTATTCGTGTTTGAAATTTTTATTGTTCGTGTACCGAGTTCTTCAGATATTTGGCTGCTCTCCAAACAAAATTCAAACACCCTGTATAGACTCTTGCAAAAAAATTGAATTAGGGATTCTCTCCAGTTTTCCATCTTTTTATTTCGAGGTTTTATTTTTATTTAGCAAGTGTATTTGCGGAGCGAATAATAAAATTTGTGGGTATTGTATTGCAGATTGATTACCTGTAAAAACTTTATTGGTTGCGTGCGTACTCAATTGGAGCAATAATTTCTTGTCACCAATCCGATTACCAAATGTTTGTTTGGGTCTTTTTCTATAATTTTATTAAATGAAAAGATGAAATTTCTTCTATAGAGGAAGCAAATTAAATATCACGCCTACTCCTTGGTTTAAATTGAGACCAATAACAGTTATTTGCGTTAATCAAGTGTTCAAATAAATGAAAAAGACAAAAAGGTACAAAAAAATCGTTTAAGATTCCTATATTATACTTTTTGAGGTACTGTATTTTGAGAAATGCTTGAAAAACTCCATTGAAGTGTGGAATAGAAGTGTTAGAATGCTTTCTGTCTGAATATTGCGATTCTCTTCATTATTTGAAACAAAGAACCAAACTATTTTTTTTTTTTTCAAATGTTATATCGTGTTTTCTGTGCATTATTTTTATTCGTGTCCATCGTTCATTTTTTGTAAAACTTGAATGAAGTTCGAGTAATTTGCAAATAATAAAAAAATACGCATAAATGAGTATGATGCGCTGTTAAATTTGATTAACGCTCCGTTTTTTTCGTGCGTAATCTGACGTTAAGAAAAAAAATACAATTCGTTTGCATTCATTATCTCAAATGATTAAAAAATGTGTAGCATAAAAGCATGAAGAGGAAAAAAGTTCGAAAACTATGATAACAGGCCCGGATTTAGGATTTCTTCTTGGGCCCCTTGGACAAATCGCATCATGAAATTCGTGAATTTTTATGGGAGGGGGTAGTAATTTTTTTCATAAATAATGATATCGCTAATTAGATACGGACGTAAAATTTGATAAACCGATTTTAAATTATTTTTAGCCTGCTCGTCGTTCAAATGAATTGCCTATTAGGTACTTCCCGACTGATGGCTGCTTTGTTTTAAAATTAATTTTTTTTTTTTTTTGTTATGAAGATTATACCCCAAATCCTCACCTTAAAAACGGCCTGATATGTTAAAATGATAATATTTTGTTACATTTTTTCTGCAGAATTTAATGTTATTCCTTGCATATTTTTTGAAATAATCATTTTAAAACATAATACTTATTAAAATATTATTTTTCTGACGGTTTTAAACGATTTCCGTTGTAGTTTTATGAACGTTTAACTGTCGTAATTAGCTGTTAATGGCCTTAATTGTGAGCCGGAGCATGCTTTTCGATTTTTTCCCTAAAAGAAGTGATTATACATAATATTTTTATATCGAAGAAGGATTAAAAAAAAGCTCTGGCGTAACAAGCCATGCTAGAGAATGTAGATTTTCTCAATCAAAAAAAAAAAAAAATCAAAATAAATAAGTAAAACTATACCTACTATGATAAAAATGAAAATATCAAAAGTACTTGTCAGAATTCTGAGTAAAAATTACGTTTAATGAAATGTCACGGAAATTCATAATGAATAATTGTATTACGAAGTTATAAAATACGTGCCCAAGTTGACAGCAAGCTAGATTTACAGGCAGCTTTTTTGTTTCATCTGGAATTGTCTTCTTTTCGTAGCAATAGTTGAATGCCCCTAGGTCACAATACCGGAATAGTTTTAATACATAGATTTTCTTCGATAACCTACATGAAGTTATTTGGCAGACTGATGGTGGCAAAAAGTAAAACGTCATCGCTCGACATGTCGTTTCCAACTCCAATACCGAATTCTAGTGGGGTATGCAACCAACAAGACTTGCGTGTATTATTTACGTTTATGTCTGCGCTGAAGTTTTATCGTTTAGGTGCTTCAGAAACACCCTTTGTCCCTTTACGAAGAAAAAATAAAATATCTATAACTATATTTTTGAAATTTGTCAAGTGCTAAAATGGAGAGACGGAATTATCGCTATTTTGACACTTGGGGGATATTATGTAAACTATAACTCCCTTTGGTGCTACCTCTGCTCCTCTCCTGTAACAGTCCATGACATCTCTGTGACGTTACATTTTTTTCTTTTCTATTTCACCGCAAATAATTGTTTTTTAGGAGCTCAATGGAGCCCCAAAATTTTAATTCGGTGATACTGCATTCTTTGTCCTCCTGCCTCAAATCCATCTCTTGGGATTATTGTCTGAATTGTGTAAATTTAAATTGTTCGTAATTCGCTGTAATATTATTTTCTTCTGCATTTGCTACCGTGAGGATTCATTTTCGCCAAATGGAGATAAGAAAGTGAAAAACTTGAACCGTTATGACTGCTTTTTTTTTTTTTTTATATTTCACTTTCGGCAAAAATTTCTCCGAATATTATCGTCTTCGATGAAACGAGTGTAATAATTATTGTCAAATATTTAGTCGTCTGTGCTGTTGGTAAATGCTCTACGTCGTTGTTTATTCTCTTCGCACTCTTTCGGCTTTACCCTGGTCTCGCACCGTTAATTAGGCACATGTTAATTAGTCTATGGTATTATCGTGCTGTAATTTACCAAAAATATTAATCGAATTTTTGTACTTATTACAGAGGGGCAACATGTCATTATTACAGTTAAAAATTTTATTACAAGATATAAATAACGCAAGAAAAAAACAAAATTCGCACAAAAATTCGCAAATACAAGGCAAAAATATTCGGATCCTGATTTGACGATTTCTCAGTTTATTCTCTTAAACTGATTAAAAATGGCGGCCATTAATCTTCTAAATTTACGACGTATTTAAATGCACATTTACGTGTTTTCTCAATTTTTTTTTTCTCTTTCGGTGGTTTTATTTTTATTTACTCGTATTTACTGGCAAAATTATGGCCATAAAGTTGGCACCGTACTAATGCGTTATTTAGGTGGCTTTTATCGGCTATTGCTCTCTCCGAATCCAGGATAAAAGTGATATTTTGGAACGGAACTGAGAAAAGCATAATCTTATAGACATTGTTTGGTAGAAAATTTCGATTTCATTAATCGACGATCGCGTAGGTAAGTCGCGTCTCAATAAATTACGCATTAAACCGGTAGTTATATTGGCTGTTGTTGTGGCGCAGCAATGGCTTCCTCGTGCCAGATGTTTGTGGAATTCGTTCTTCTAACAAACTCCAAATTTATGGCCATCGTTGGTCGATTTTGTTTTTTTATCGCGTTCAAGTGCGAAATCAGGCGAGAACATCCGCCGTGAACATTGAGAAATGAAAACTTTCGTGTCTCGATCGAAATTATTGTCGAATTTATAGATCGTTAAATATCGATTTTTTTCCATCAAAAGTGCTGCTTACGTCCGCGTAGGTTTTTTTTTCTTCGGGATATAGCTGTTTAGCTTTGGGATTCCCTTCATCTTTGAACAGGATGTCAGTCCCCCTTTTCTGTGGTTTGGTAGGGGTAAAAAAAGATCACTGGCTTTCTCGATTTTTCGGCTCCTCATCAAATTTTCCCCTCGACTAGGTACTTAGTACTGGACCACCAAAGCTCCATAAGCCCAATCTAATTCGTAATGTACAGACACGATGGCATAAAAGTAGGCAACCATAGAGTGTACTTCGTGCGTACTTTCTATGTTTTGCTCGAGTTCAACAATTTAGAATACATTTGATAAGGGTCGTCTCTTAAATTCACAAGGATAGCGTACATAAACGTAGTTTGAAGCAATGAGCATGTGAATTATTCTGGAGGCACAATACGCTACGTTTTACATGGCGTTCAGTAAGGCCGGACATCACTCTTCCATAAACCAAACTCCACGTTATTAAAAAAAATTGTTGGTCGAATTTTTGGTTCTAATTGTCTTAAAATGGAAAGAGATTAGAGGATACTTTCATAAATAAAATGAGTCGAAGAACGAGAAATTTGAGCCCTTAGAAGCTGAGAAAATTGAAGAAGAAGATGAAATTGTGCATCAAATGGGCTTAATTTAATGTAAACTTTATCTCAAAGACAATTAATTAAAACTTTTTATTTTTACGAATACGCTGTTTTTGAACCTTGCCATTTGTTGTCTTTAGGTAAAAGTTTACTGATAACATTAAATTAAATCAATTTGATTTATGATCTTATCTTCCTCAGTTTTGTCGGCTTCTAATGGATTGAATTTCTTTTTTCTAAGCTTATTTTACTTTTTGAAGCCTTCTCAAAAACGTCATTAATGTTAAAAAAGTAGATATCTCTTCGAATAAAAAAACTCGGACCAAAATTCGTGTAAAGGAGCATATGTCTTATGCATTTCGAGGGTTTAATGGAGTGGGGCTAGCAACCTCATTGAAAATGACCGAATTCTGCTTCTAGTATAATTCATAATATGCTGGTTGGTTTAAAGTACGTTATGTGGTACACCATGGTTGTCTACTTAGAGCCAGCATGTTTAACCTGAAATCAATGTTCTGTACTAATCCAGTACCATACATACAGTCGAGAGTTTTATCACAAAAACTGAAACTCTTAGTCTTTATTAAAGTATTTTGCCCAATACCAAGCTTTCAAATTGTTCGTTTTCACCGAGAAATAAAAAATAAGTTGAAAACTTGCTTTTTTAACTGAGATTTTCAACATTTGAATTTCGAAGCGTATATGACTTTTATGTTTGGGCAGTTTGCGTGATGTAGTATAGTTAAGTGCTTGGTTTTGCAATCGAAAGGTTACGAGTTCAAGACCGTCCATTGTCCCGGTCTCGACCTAAAATGGCGGTGTTTTTGGTTTGGTTCTGTTGGTGTTTCAGTGCGTGAGATTGAAAACTTCATGCTGATAGACCCTTGGTTTTCACTGTCATCAGATACCGCAGCTATCCTCTCCATCAAATATATACCTTTATACTCCAGACGTTGGGTAAAATGACCTTATAAATAAAGTCCAATAAAAAAATGAAAAAAATAAAATCTATTGCCGAATAATTGTTTAAAACAGCATGAGTTTTAGTCAAAATGTTCAGTACGTTTCGCCAATCAGACGATATTGATACTGAATTCATTATGAATACATTGAGCACACATGAGTAATAAGCGACAGAAAATGATGATTTGCTTGCTCTATAAAAATTTTAAAAACCCCATCCGAAATCTTTTATTTTGCCTCCGTACATGACATGTATTTTTCGAATTTAGGTAGGTACTTTATTCTGTTTTCAATTTTTACTTCGAAGAACAGAATGGAATCGTTACCTAAAATGCCAGTAGGTTCGTGTTTGCACCTTTTACTGCATGCACACAAAAAAATAGCAGCTAACAAGGTGATTTTTGTGATAGATTTAAATGCCAAATTTTTCTTCCACACCTATTCTCAGTTTATGGCTGTGTAGTGTGTACACAATGTGCGTGACAGATGCCTGCCTAATTGATGAATATGTAGCTGCATCGAGATTCTGAATCTAATTCATTATTTTATACCGATGCATTATCTATTGTAAATTTCGTAATACCTATTTTGACAAATACAGAAGTGTTCTGACAAATTACGGTGGTTGGTTGGTAGTACTGCTCGTTGAAAAAAGTAACAAAATACCTACGTGAAAGAAATACTCTATATTTTATGTATCCGTGTACACAAAGTTGCATAGCATTATTTGGTAGGGATGGTCTCAAAACGTTAGAAATCGACTGCTAAATTTCAGTGGCGTGTAGTACTCGATAATACGAATTAGACGGTGATGTTAACATGTATTGAAGGAGCTATGACTGTTTGATTATCTGTAATTTTTTCAAAACAGCATTATAGGCCATATTATTATAACTGTTGTAATTAACGTTTTTTACGTATTTCATCAAGTACCAATATTATAGATACTTGTATCCACAGTTTAATTCGCATAACCCTATCAAAATTTCAGCTTTATCTCAAGAATTAACGGTACAAATTCATAAAAATTTTCACCGAATTTTTAGCAAACATATGTTAATGTTCCACTAAAATCTCAGCTTTCTACAAGCAATGATTCTCTTACAGTCACATTCGATAACTATGATTGCATAGTTTGATCCCATAAAATTGTGTATGATAAGAACCTTCTTTCTTAGGCAATCGTAGATTTCAAGTGAAACAATGAAAAAGAACTATAAAATTAATATAAAAATTTAAAACCATAAGACTTATTGAATTTAACATAAATATTAATAAATTTACTTATGAGCTGTTGGATACAAAATGGCGTATTGCCATACTCGTATCTGAAGGTCTATCAATACGACCAAAGTTTAACAGTTGATTTTCAGGATACCTTGTAAATAA
This sequence comes from Ericerus pela, assembly GCA_011428145.1. Lineage (NCBI taxonomy): Eukaryota > Metazoa > Arthropoda > Insecta > Hemiptera > Coccidae > Ericerus > Ericerus pela. The sequence goes on along the minus strand of WOFM01000261.1, from coordinate 1,003,654 downwards.
GGGCAGTGTCTTCTTTCATTGTCAGTGTGGTGTTGTGGGTAGGGAGTTTTAATAGACTGTGATGTTCTCATGAGGTGATGGGAAAAAAGTGATTTGGGATTTCATTTTTTTTTTACTGAGGAAAAAAAATTAATAAAATATCTGTATTTGGGTCAGTCAGATTAGATTAAAAAGGGATGTATCATTTCATAAAATAAGGGAAAAAATTTTTCTTCGGAACCGGTAGTTTTAAGTGCCTTTTTGAACTTATTGAAAATCCTCCAAAATCTGATTGCGCCTTTGTTCCTAAAAGTCAACTTTTTATGACCACCAGCAGGTTTTTATTGGTTTACTCATTTTCTGGTAGCGTTAACCAGAAAATTATTCAAACAAACAATATAGTATATGTGGCAACTTCCTACCAGTGGTGATGAGTGTACTACAGCACTCGCTGATTGGTTGCTTGGCCAGTCCCTACATCATGTAGGGTGAAAACACTTTTTGGTTCACAGGCTATTAGTTCACCACCACTAGTCTAATTTTATTACTGAGCTAGGCTCACACATACGAGTTTAAATTGTAGACATGCGCATGCGCTAACCACCACACCCTACAAGTGGTGACCTCGACGTGATACCAGGCATATGGTAAGCAGCACTATTTCTCGGACACTTTGGGGACTCACTGGTTGCACACCCTCATCTCCTCCTGCCACTTTCTGGCAATGGGTTGAGTGGGGCGCCAACTCGAGTGATGGTAACTGTGCACAAGGTTTGGCTGTGTCTTCACGCATACTCCACCGCTGCTTGTTGGCAATCCTGCTTCTCATACCATTGGTACTGGGGGGGTGGTGTAGCAAATTACATGCGCCTATAATCTCGGTGCTGTGGACACTGTAGTGCGATTTTATAGGAGAATGTAATATAGGTGACGCTGGTTTGAATCTCGAAGCTGGCCAAACCTATAGTATATAAAATTTCTAACAACAAAGATATATGTTGACATTGTTTTGTTAGTGTCATAAAAATCTTAGAAAATGACTCGGAAGTTTGCACATACCACTAATAAAGGGTATTGTACTGGATGAGGCCATTTTCCTCTATACATACTGCATCAGTATACCCGGTAAATTTAATAGGCTCACCATATATCTAATACATACAAATAAAGAAATGTTTATTTTTCTGTTTGTATAATTTTGTGTGCACGTATGTTATTTGCAACACCATAATTTCAGAAACACTCCATAAAACAAGCATTAAATTTTTATGCATATTTGTTTGATTCCGAGAGAAGTTTTATGATAACTCCGAACTGCGTAGCTTCCTTTGAAGCTAAGTAGTGGAGAAAAATGAAAAATTTTATTTATGTGTTTTAGTCAGAATGTCAATGAAAGAGACGCATTTCTGAATAAACGAAGTTTATTATTTTTATTCAAAACTTAGCCTCCGAGGGAGTTGTGGACTTCAAGTTATTGTAAAACCTTTCTTTGAATAAAGCTATATTGGTATGTGTAAGGAGACTGGGCCTCATCCATTACAGTACCCTTTATTGGTGGTATGTGCAAATTTTTGAGTCGTTTTCTGAGCTTTCTATGACACTTACAAAAAAATGTCAACATATATTTGTCGTTGGAAGTTTTGTAAACTATATTATTTGTTTGAACAATTTTTTGGTTTCACGAGTGAATCGCTAAAAACCCGATGGAAGGCACAAAAAGTGGATTTTTAAGGGGCGAAGCCGCGGTCGAATTTTGGGTGATTTTGAGCGCGTTCAAAAGTGCATTTAAAACTACCGTATTCCAAAGGAAAATCCTTTTCCCGATTTCATCAAGTGATAAACATCTAATTTGTCTGGCCTAATTATTATCAATTAATTTGTTCGACCTAATCTTTAGAAAAATGGTAAATCATTGCAGACCACTTTCGTTGGGAATACAAGAATAATTTCTGCTGTTTTGTCAAATCATCTCGTCCTGGTTCTAAAAATGATTCACACTCGTCCGAGTGGTTGGCCTAATGAAAACGACAAATGAATATGTACGAATAAATGGCCCTTCGGGATGGACGTCGTTGTTTATAATTTGCGTGATCGCGTAATTGTACCCACTCGCCAGTAACGTATCGTGAATTATTTTGCTTCTTGCAGGTGGCAGTGGTTTGGCTAGTTACGTACCGTGTAAGCTTAGCATGGGCGAATCCTTCGAATTGGGCGTAACGAAAACCAATTGCTGTTCGTTCAGTTTGGTGCAAAGTGCGAAATCGTCGTCGAATGTGCAGAGCTGCGCCAGCAGCGGCGCTGCGTGCGTCGACCGTGTCGAAAATTTGGATTACCTGAAGCCGGCCGCTGAAAACGATAACGTTGCTTGGAGCGAAGAGTCCATCCCCGATCTTCTGTTTTGATACTCAGTTACACGTGTGTAGTTACTAAGAAAAAATAAGCTTAAACTTGTGCGTCTGTAGTGAAACATTTTTATTTATTTTGCGTCAACTGTGTTATTTTCCAGTCCCTTCGTCCCGTCAACAATTTTTTTATAAGATAGCCTATACACGAAGGCCTGTCAATTTTTTTGTATTTTATATTTTTTTATTATTATTATTATTTTGCTTTCATGTACATATTTGGTTTTTTCCATATTTTATACTTCGTCGTTAAGTGTCGTCGTTTTGAAATTAATTAAAAAAGACGACTTTTTTTTTTTTTTTTTTTTTTTACATCTTTTTCGTGTACGATGAAAGCGATAAAAGGCCGAATGTAAGAAGAATACCTGAGTAACCACTAATGCTGAGGTATTAGTTTTATTAGTCTTTCCATTTGGGGTATTGCCGACAAGCGAACAAGAGCATTTTTTGCGGCTTGATTCTGTAAAAAAAAAAATATGAGCATTCTTTTGGTTGCGAAAAACCGTTTGTAAGAATTGCAATTGTGCACACATTTCAAATGTGCAGAATCGAATTACAAAAAATGCTCGCCTGTTGTGAAATGTACAAACTAATACAGTGCCTTGAGTATTGGTTGTTACTGGAGTATCGTTCGTACGTTCGACTTCCGACTTTTATAATATTAGTTTCCACTGCAAATTTAATTCGACGATAACTTATTCGTTATTTTAAATAATAAAAAAAAAAGTTTTTGTATTTGTTTTTTTCTTCTTTTCTCTCGATAGTGTTGGTCCCCTCGGCAGTAATGGTCGCTGTTATTATTTCGATTTTGTAGCGTTCGTTTACCCTGTAAAAAAATGTTAAAATTGTTGCTGTCTTGATGAGTGTATATACAGGATCGTCTTATTGTTCGTTTCTTGCTTTTAAATGACGCAAAATTTCATTCTGAGTGCTTTTTACAAATTTTTTTCAGGTACCTATTGAAAAATCATGAATGAATATTTGTGTCATTTATCAGTTTATTGTATTAGAAGAAAATATTAGCCCATTTTGTCGAACTCGTCAAGATTGTAATCTTCTTAACGAATTTTTTTCAGTAGTTTTTTTAATTTTTTTGGCAGGTACCTATTTTAAATTCTTTTTGTTGGTTTACTAAGCTAGTGCAATACCGTCGCTTTCTATTTGCGAATTTATAGGGCGGAAATGAAAATTTTCTGAAACTTTCTCTTTCAAATTAATTTGTAGGTGTACCATTTTACTTTTTTTTTTTTTTTTTTTTTTTTAAATTTGGTCTAAAGTTTTGAAATTTCTGAGAAAAATAGTGCTCATTTATGTGTTCAACCTTCTTCTTTATTTTTATATTATTATTATTTTTATTATTATTATTATTATTTTTTTTTAACCTCAACATTCGATACGATATTTGTGATAACATTGAAATACTTATTGTTGTATATATCCTTCGTCGTTTTTACTATATTTTTAATTTTTTATCTTAACGTGAGAAATATAATATACATCTTGCTCCCTGTTTTCTACCGTATTAATTAAGTACTTGAGTTTACCTTTATTTGAGTTCCACTGTCCGAATTTTTTCCACCTCTCAAAATAACCTTTTACACAATTGGAATACCTACTCCAAAGTTTTTGATTAAGATTTTTGATTTCTTTTGGTAACCCGTCACATTCTAAAAATTAGGGTGAGTGAAGCGTTGATAAAATCATGTAACTTAATTAAGATTTTTGTTTAAATCAAAAAATGAATTAAGAAATTCCATATTTCGCCGAATTCACCGAATAAATTTCGCCTAATTCCTTGTATTCTTATTATTCTCGGAGAGTGAAAAAAAAAAAAAAAAAAACTAGCGCAGCAATACTTCGCTACAAAACCCAGAGGGATAATTTTCATCCACAATATTAAAAATAAATAAATAAAAAAAAAAACTAAATTAATGCAATGCGGAAAAGACGCTCGTGAGATCTTGCGCCATAAATAAGAAAAAGATACTTCAAGCAATACAGTCGAGTTGTTTTACTCTTGAAATTTTTTATTTTTGCTTTACATTTTTCTCGAAAGTTATTTAACCAATACGTAACAAACCTCTATTAGATTTTCTCTTATAAAATATTACCTTCGTGAAAATTTCAGCCCTATTAATTTCGTAGTTTTTCCAAAACCATGAAAGCAAAATTTCCTCCAAAAATTTTTATTTTCCATTTTCTTCGATAAACTACTAAACTAGGTAATAGAAACAAAACTTCTTTCAAACCTGGCTCTATATCGATAAATGCTACGTGTGGTGAAAATTTCAACCCTATCCCTTTGATACTTTTCTCGAAACCGTGAACCAAATATTTAGGCAGCACATATATGTATATAAATACATTTATATTTTTCATGAAATGAAAAACAAACTCCAAACTTCCTTGACTCACGATCTTTCGGTAAAAGCAAATATGAAAACCTGTTAAAATCCAAACCTAAATATTTTGCTCAGAACTTTGAGCCAGTTAAAACAAAATATGATGAACATTCATTTTTAGCTTGTTTGCTTACTTATGGAGTATTGAAATTGACTTCACAAGAGTTAATGATGGGGATGATGAACATTATCCGTTTCATGAAAGAAGAAAACGATTGGTATTTTTATCTTTTTTTATTTTTTAATATATATTATATAATTATAATATTATAATGAATAATATACATATATTTATCTATATCTTAAATTGAAGTTGCTGTTTTTTGTCGTAGCAACACGCCTCTATCACTCGAAGAATTTTCTGAAAATTTTAGCCTCATGTGGATGCCTGTTCTTTTATGGTTTGTGCGAAGTTTCGTTTCGAAAGTTTAAGTTCGATACCTTTTCTTTTCAAAGTTAGTTCTCAATTCTACTTAATGGTTTTTATGTCAGTGTCAGTTCTGAGAAGTCAAAATTTAAAACTTCGAAATTCAAATACCGAATTTTACCATATCGATTAATCTACTCAGTGTCAGAGAAAAAAAAATTTGGTAAAATTCAGAATCATATTATAGTTTTATACCCTTACCTAACATAAATTAAGTTGTTTCCCATTCCTGCATGCTGTCACTCCAACTTTACTGATTTTCACTGAATTCCAATTCCCGATTAGGTTATTTTTTCCAAGTTTTGGTTCCGATTCTCTGTTCTCATTGTTGTAATCAAGTTCGAAAGTTATCAATAGATGTTTTGGTTCTGGAACTGTTCTGTTGGAAAGTTGGTTTTCAGTTCTACTTCTGAGTTTCAGTGTTCGTGCAGAGAAATGAAAATTAAAAAAACTTAAGTTGGAATGAGGTTCAGATGTTTTCATGATAAGTTTTACTTCTGCACTTGTTTTATTACATGTTGATTCTCAATTCTGCTTAAGGTTTTAGTTCAGTGTTAGTTCTGAGAAGTCAAAATTCAAAGAACTGAGAGCTGTAATTAAGTTTGAATATTTTCATTTTTATTTTTATTTCTGGACCTGTGCTGTTTGAATGTTAGAAGTTCTCAATTCTACTTCAAGGTTTTATTTCTGGGTCGGTTCTGAAAAATTGAAAACTTTAAAAAAATAAAAGCTGTATTATGTTCGAAAGTTTTCAATAAATTTTAGTTCTGGGCCAGTTATCTTGCAATTTTTTATGTCATAACTACCCGAAGGGCGGGTAATTCAGCTTGCATATTTATGTATAATATATACATAATTTTATTACATGTATCAACGAAAATTTGTGTTCATGACTGTGAGATAACTACCTAAGCGGGAAATAAAAAATTTCTGGAAAAGCAGTTTTTCAAGAATTTTGAGGAGACTACATAAAGAATTAACCTGAAATTCTTAGGTACAATATATTGTTTTTATCCATGAGCAAGTCTCATAAAAGTTTGGTGCTTATTTGTTCAATTGTTTTTTAGAAAACAGAAAAAGAAAAATTGTTGAAGAAAATTTTTTGTTTGAAAAAACTACGAAGGGGATGAAGCCTAAACTTTCATGAAAGGTGGTCTTTATTATAGGACCAGATTTATATGATATTAATGTCTATTGGTTCAAAGGGGCGTAGCTAGAATTTCTTCAATGGGGAAAACAATTTGATAAATTTTGAAAATTTGAGAAATTTAGCATTTATGGAATCCACTGTAGCATATTTATTACTGAAAGTTTTTCTAAATTTAAAAAGTGACGAGTAAAAGAAAGTAAAAAAAGGTGATTATGGGGGCAATCATCCCCTTTGCCCCCCATCGAGTACGCTCTTGTTGATTCAGTAGTTTCCAAGGAAACTGGAGAACAAAATATTCTTGGAAAAAAGGTTTCTTCAGGATTTTGAGGAAATTACTAAATGGATAGGGCTGAAAATTTCACGATACATTTTTTTTTATGTATGTGGAAGGCTGTTTGGTGCTTATTAATTCAGCAGTTTCAAAGAAAAATGAAAAACAAAAAAAAAAAAATTTTGGAAAAAAGAAAGTCACCTGCGTAACTTGAAGTATCTGTTTGGTATGTACGATGTAAGGGGTTATCTCACTAATTTAACTTAGAACTGTAACAACAAAATTTTGATAGATCGATAATTATGTTTGTTGAATATCGATGACTGTCGATAGTTTTTTTTAAATTTTCAAGTAATTTGGATTCTGGATTGTTTGTTTGAATTGTAGATGTAAAATTGGAAAACTGGAATTTCTAATTAAGTATTGTTGCGCTAGTGTTTTTTTTTTTTTTTTTTTTTTAATTTTTAATTTTAATTAAATGATGAATCAGAATTTATGTTTTTTAAGGCTCCGAGTTCAAATATTCAGTTCATTCTTGGACTGAACCACTCATTGGCCCCCTGTAACCAAAAAAGTGTGAGTTAGGCAAATTTTTTACTATTTTAAGTACTATGATACATCCTCAGATACGTTTATTGAAGTGCAAAGTTTCACTTCAAACATATGTGACATGGTCCAGGTAGGTACCCATTTTTGGGGGGAGTAGGGTTGTTCTGGGTAACCGATTTCACTTTAGTTATGGTTATAGGGCTTTCCTGCTACCCACGAATTCTACCTTAGTAACTTTTTGTGAAGCAAGATTACATTTGGGAATATTAAAATTTATTCAGTACTTCATTTTGGTGCCAAAACCTAGCACATAGATCTTTTATCAAGAATTTAAAGAAATCTATGATACGGAAAAATCTGGAATTTTGAATTTAATATACCTACTTACTGATAGGCAACACTGAAATCTACAAAAAAAAAAAGCATGAGTTCTGCTGGGACATACTTATGGGAGATTGATGCGTAAACATAAAATAGTGTGGTTGTGTATGTGTGTGTGTATGCGCGCGCGCACGCGTGCACAATGCGTAGCGCATGCACACAACCACACAACTATATGTCATGAGAATTACAATTGTAAGGGTTATAGTTATGCAAATCTGACAATTGTAATTCTCGTTTAACTGCTACTGTATATACCAAGCACTAAGATGTTTATACATCAAAAAATCAAAAAACAAAAGTAACTCAATCGATGAAAAAAAAGCGTCTGAGTATGGGCTATACTCATGAAGGATTGATGTATAAACTTGATAATATTGTGGTTGTCTGTTTGTGCAATGCGTTGTGCACGCACACAACCACCCACCTACATGTCAGATAACGACGATTGTAATTCTCATTTAGCCCCTACCGGAGATTGAGCGCTAAGATTTTTACACATCAAAAATCATATCAGTTATTACTAAGTATAGATTTTTCCATACAATGCAGGTTTTGCTAATAAACGATTCATTTTTATACGCCTGCGTTTATAAGGGGCAGCAAGTCACGTTCATTGTCGTGAAAATTAATTTTACAGTTTTATAATTTATACGTAATAGTGATATCAAATTTGATTCAGTGGCGTAGGTAATTGTAAAGTTCAGATGATTATCAACTCTGTAACCTATAAAAATTGGGACGAATCAACGAAAAAAAAAATATATATATATATTTACAGTACAAATAAATATCTATATTTTCTGGTTATTGAAAAATCTAACTGGTATTTATGTTAAACGACATTATTATGCAATGAAATACAGAAAATATTAATACTCGAAGAATAATATTACCAAAATATGAAAACGAAAAATAAAATAAAATAAAACACGTCCAGAAGTATTTACTACCTACCTACGTGTACTGTAGACTATATATGTCTGGACTTTGTTTGGATGGATAAAACTCGATAAAACAAAAAAAATACAGATACTAAAAATTGCATCCAAACTGAAGGGGTTTATTGTGTTTCTAATGTTGAAAAATCACATTTTTCCAATTCACGACAACGGATCAATGTTAATTAGCAAAATTCAATTTTGACTGGAACAAATGGTAGTACTAGCTTGGAAGAAAAACAACCATACCACCATGTTTTGCCTATTCTCAAAATTGACGGAGCTGGAACTCATTAAAAATTCAGACAACTAAATTGTCAGCTTTTTAGTTTGTGAAAAATTTTTTTTTTGAATTTTCAATGAGCTCCGACTCGATTAATTCCGTAAATACGTAAAACGTGGAGATATGATTTTGTACCGTTCAGAAAATAATATTTTTTAAATTCAGTTTTATTCCATTTTTTATCCCACATCCTCCTTCGCATTTCTTGAATGATGGGTGGTTTTGTCCTCTAATCTTTCAATCTTCTTGGCTTCGAATGATATGATGACGCTTCCAGACGTTACATCATGGTAAATATTATTCTTAAAAATAGGGGGCAGGGAGGTGGGACAACTTACGTTGAACTGATATGTTTAAAAGAAGTGGAATAAAAATACTTGGCACATAAAATGAGAAAACAAATTTTTGCAAATATGTCGTTCTGTAAAGCTTTGTGTAATTTAAATCATTTCATTGTAACGAGAATATTGGTTACAAAATAATTAAATACTCGTAAATGTTAAATGGTTGTATTGAACAAGATATAAAACAGTGAAATACTAAAAAGTAAGTTACGTATGAATAATAAGGTTAACATAAAAGGTAAAGATGATAAGGTAAAATGTACATGGTTACATGAGTTTTTATATTTAGAAGTTTTGGGAGGAGAATATGGCGATTTCTTGGAGAGTGGAAATGGTGGTGATATGATTGGAGAGTTATGACAATACAAGTTTAGATATTGTCCAATAGGAGTTTAAGGAAATGACATAAATGGTGATTTTGGGTATTTGCAATATCTGCAGAATGGTTTCATAGAAAAGAGTTGTTATGAAAAGTGTATTTAAGTTTGTTTATAAACATTGAAAGTAGAATAAATGAGTCAGTAAAGGCAAGTAAAGACTTGTTTACATGATGTCAATATAATGAGAATTGTTTTAGGTGATTGATATATATGTGAAATATATATATAAGAGAGAGATATTATGAATGATACGAAATTATCATTACATTCATAAAAACTCCTTTATTGAGACTGTTCAAGTTGTAATCGTGAACATACAACATTCATTCGAAAATAACATATTCAAGAGAAAAAATTCTATGGTAGAAACACTCTGCTAGAATACCCAGTTTGTGGCAATTCATCCGTAGGTAATTCAAAATCTTGAAATTATAAAAAATTCAATGCACATTGAATAAACTGTCTTCAGAATATAATATATAGGTATGTTATTGACAAGGGTTTAGACTCTAATATATCCAAAAAAAGTAGAGTTTTAATAATTTGAATTGAGGTTATGGTGACTTAACCACTAGGGGGGCGAACTTACAAACCTTTACACTACTCTTGTAATGCTTTCCCCATTGAGGATTCTGTCAATAGTTGAATTCAATTGGCTGAATCAATTGTAAATGTGACCTGTTAATTTGTTTCTCTGAAGAATTATGTTTGCTCTGATCCTTGTCACATTTCTCCATAGACAGTAGTGAAAAAAAAATATATAGATAAAATGTAGAATGCAACATTATTATATGGTACCTATGTGTGCAATCTTACAGACTTATGACTTGAATTTTTTAAAGTTATTTTTCTCCATCATAAATAAGCATACAATTGAACTAAATTATATTAGTATCTAAAAACTTATTAAATGTATTTTCCATCAGTAGAAAGTTACTTACCATTAGAATTTTACAAAAGTCATAAATTACTCTGAGGAAGTTTGAATAAATTATAATTTTATGGACTAAAAACTTCAAATGTGAATATCTTTTGAATGAGAAGTAGTAAAATCATATTTTTGTATCAAAATCCATGATATTTGTCGAGACAATACTCATATGAGTTATCGGGACTTTTACCTCTTGACAAAAGTCACCGCTGAAAAGCTTGCTTATTTTTGCCTCAATGACATTAAACAAATATATGCACATGCGTTTGTATGTTCTTACCTGTATGTACATACAGGTAAGATACATTATATGAACCATGACAAATTACTTGATAAAGATCTCGATGATGCCATAGCCCAGTACCAAACGCGTTGCATTGTTTCTTATCACCTTATGGAATAGGAAACAACGTAAGATTATGACATAATACCATATGTATAGGTACATATGTGAATATGTGTGCATGTGCAAAATCCCCTATATAAACTCACAGAACTGGCTACAAAATCGCCAGTGTTTGCCTATGATTTGGCTCTCCCATACATTCGTGTATGATGTGGCAGAACACACAAAGCTGTTGATTATCTTCTATGTGTGAATATTTCTCACAACAATGTATTCCACAATATTGTTATGACAATGTTACATCCAAGAATTGTTATGACAATGTTACATCCAAGAATTGTTATATAAGCTTTTTAGTTTTGAGAAGAGGTCAGTGTGCGATCTTAGGAACTGTGCAATCTCACAGACCTTTACCCTCATCAAAAACATTTTCAAGAACCTATATTAAAAAAAAAAAAAAAAGTAAAAATTGGAAAATGGCGTCGGTAATTTTTTTTTTTTTCATAATTTTCATTTCTCAATTTTTGTGAAAACTGGTTAAAAACATTTTTAACAGAATTTCTTAACTTACCTACTCATTTAAAGGCAAACATAATAAATTATTATGACGAAAACAAAAACTACCAGCAAGTTGCTGAACTATTTTCTCCGCCAACGCTGATATTAGCCGAGAAAACTGCGAAACACTGATTTAGGGGGTATATTTCAGCTCATTTCCGCTGAAGCAAGCGAGACAGGGGTTGAGACTTTAAATATGTTATTTAAGACGCTCGTGCCTAACGAACTGTGAAAAAAATAAGAGAATATGGCAAGTTTCCGTAATAAAATGTCTTTCTTTATCGGACTATACTGCGTAGTAAAAGTATAATTTTCTTGACATTGATTTTTCAAGATGATTTTTCGTAAGTGAAAAGAGTTTGCACCAGTGAAAGCTAACCGAAGGTCGTCCAGTAGCTTCTTCTCCTTTTTGGAAGGTCGTCGTGCAGCGGCATCGTATTCCGAAATACGACCGAGATACACAGAGACATAAACTTGAAGAGTCAAACATTATTTTATGAAATAGGAAAAAAAAAAAAAAAATAGAGAGACGAGTGTGCAAACAACAGGTACCTAAATTGCTTGAATAAGTGAGCCAAGAGACCAAAAAAGAGAAACATACATACAGACAGACAGACGGAAACTCACATAGACGGGCGAAGGGGGCAAAAAGTAATTTCTTCTATATTAGCTCCAGCAACCCACTCCTACTTTTGGACAAAATCTATAGGTACCTACGTTAAGTTTGTATGTGAATGAATTATATGACTGATAAACCGGTTGCGAATAGTTTTTTTTTTTTTAAGGTAATTCACGGTTTTCTGTCATTCTTTGATATCGAACTGTCATACAAATCGTCGTTTTACTTTCTGCCCTCTTTTATATTAATTTGTATCTACAATATTAATTAACATTAGGTAGGTAATCGTTTTGTGTAATCGTTTTGAAAACTATTTTGAAATATTCATTAAAAAACAAGTTCTACTGGTGTTTTGATTATAGTTCACGTGCGTTTCTATGGTCGTACATTTCGATTTTGTGCTGAATTTTGCTTAAAAAGTAAGTAATTTTTTACATTAAACTTTTCCCAAGTTCGGTTATAGTCTTTTTCGTCGAAACCGTCATCAAAGTTTGTTGTTGTTAGGTCTAAGTATCATTGGATGGTACCTATTTGATCGACGAAGTCCTGAAATCGAAAGGTATATTTTCTTAATGTTCTAATTTTTTGGTCAAAATCGGTTTGTTCTGCCTCTGTAGCATTCAATGAAACTTAGCTTGAGGTGCACGTTTTTAAAAAATTCATGATCGACAGACGCGTCCAGCTTGTGCCATTTATTATTCTGCAAATACATTGTAGTTTATGTGAAGAAAAAATTTCAGCGAACGAAGATACTCGAGAAAAGTTATCAATGAAAATATAAAAATTTTTGGTCAAAAAATGGCCTAAATTTTTAGTACTAATTTGACACGCTTGAAATTTGGTAATTCTGCCTTGGTACGAAAGGGTACGCAACTTGTTTGTCACACGGATATTTTGCCATTTTGTCAATAGATCGTGGTTAAAAGTTTTCGTCACCTGTAATTAGAACTCTAATTAGATCCAAAATTTTGGAATTTTACAGTTATCAGACATAATATTGTTTCCATATATTATATTTTGGTAGACTATAATAAATAATTTCGCCATCTGGAGTTGAATTTTGTATCAAATTTTACACCGATTCCTTACGCATTCCTGCATCGATAGGACAGTGACTTTGATAGGAAAGACCAACATGAATCCATTTGAAATTTTGAGCCTTAATTTGTTATTTGGGGGTTCTGGTGTTTTGAAATTGTATATTGTTTTAATGTGTTTTGGTGTAATATGTTACCCATTCAAAGTTGTAAAGAGTGCTATATAGTCCAAGTTTGTGTGAAAGTTAGCACAAGAAAGTAAGCCTACAAACTGATAATTATTAGTTGCTCGAAGAAGTAAGTTAAAAATTAAAAAAAAAAAACAAAAAAAAACAAAAAAAAACGAAAACAGTTAGGACAAGTAAGCATAAATTCAGATAAAATAATGAGCAAAATTTTCCATCAAAATTCCAGAAAAGAACTAAGACAAAATCTCCATCACCCTTTATTTTATATAGTAATTAAGTACAAATTCTGAAATATTTGGCACAAAGTAGAACAAATTGAGCACAATTAGTACGTAACGTTTTGAGTCAACATTAAAAATGGGGAGTTGCTTTTTATCAACTACACTAAGCAAAATTTTGTAGCAAAATTCAATAATGGGGGCTAGGGGAAAATCTTTCATGCTCTCTGTTTCAGTTTGGAAGTGAGCACAAATTCTGAAATTGTTAGCACAGATTAGCACAAATTGAGCACAATTTTTATGCAAAGTTTCGACTGAAATTCAAAATGGAGGGCTAGAATTTCTTCAGTCTCCCATAGACTTTTTTTATATCTCGGAAAGGGGGTGACAATTAATTCCAATATTGTTCGCATAACTTAGCACAAATTAAACCCAGTTAGTTGAAAAAATTTTGGGTCAAAATTTGAGATGGTAGGTAACGAAGGGGAGACATCAAACCACAAATATTTTGTAAGGGAACGAGTATCAAACTTTCAATTCACGGATAAATTAGCACAAATTGAGCTCAACTAGCTAGTAAAGTTGTAACTCAAAATAGGGTGAAGGCTGATACATAACGTTCCGTGACCCCTACCTTAGCCGAAAAATGAGCACAAATTCTAAAATTAATGGCACCAATTACCAGAAATTGAGCACAATTAGTACGCAAAATTTTTTGTCAAAATCAGAAATGGGGGGTTACATTTCTTTGGCCTCCCAGACTCTTGTTCATATCTGCGTAAAGGGGTGAGCACAAATTCTGAAATCGATGGCACAAATTCGCATAAATTAAGCCCAAGTAGACCATAAATTTTCATTTCCAACTTTAAAAAAAGGGGAACCAGGGAAGTACATCTAAGACAGTAGTCTACCTATAGGGGTTCGAGTTACTTTCTTGATACAGCAATACCATAAAAAATATACCTATTATCATAAAAAACATTACATTTTAGGTAGATCGATTTTATTCTACACGCTTTATCTGTTCATATTTGGAACGAAGATATGCCTACAGTTTTTGTGGTCTCGGTTCGACAGACTACATGATTAGTATAGGCTAGGCTGAATCTATCATAATCTACCTTAGACAATTGGATGTGTTTCTATATGATATTTTTTTTTTTTTTTTTTTTTTTTTTTTTTTTTTTTTTGGCATTCGAAATAATAGTTAATCGAATCGAACTTTTACGTAATTTTTCCTCCTGGTACAGAAAATTAAATGAAAATCAATAAATTTGTGAGAAAAAATTCGAACATTTTCAAGAGAAAAATCTATATATAGACTTTATAGGACATTTACCTGTTGTGTTGGTCTTGAATGCGTAGCAAAAACCGCAAATTCTTTATTATTGATAAAATTATAGGTACCTACACTGTATCATATCAGAGTACGAACAAAATGCGTTAATATTTAAGTTATCTTTTCTCTTTCACACATAATTTAATCTTTCTAATTTGTAAGTAGATTTAAAAAAAAATGTATTCATTAAAATTGTCCGAGTATTTGGACATAATGGTGGGAGTGAATATGTTTATCGTTTTATAATCTTCTGAGCATTTTGGCACATTTTTTGAGAATTTTTTTTTTATATATACTCCCTTTTGCATTGAGTCTGTTTCCAGGTGTAATTTTATTAGATGAATTCGAAATTTGAAACACATATTCGGATCTACTTACGGAAAAACCATATTGTTTTTAGTCCATATCTGGGGCACGGTTTGTCCGGTAGGTCAGTTTATATGCATTTTTTATTGAACAGCGTACAGATCGCAATGTTTAGTCAATAGGTCTGAAAGTTGGTATATATTTGTGTTTTAGATTAAGGACCATGCCTACCAACTTTGGTGCGGATAAGCCTTGCGGTACGTCTGGTAGGGGCGATTTTGTTGCACTTTTGGCAGCCTAATGGCTGTAAAAGGAGTAATTTTCAAGTAATAGTCAAAAAATTTGGTGCAGGTATTGATTTAAAGCATGTCTAAACACGATTCTGAATTTGGTTCCTATTGATATTATTGTTCATTCCCTGGGGCTGTTAGAGGTGTTCATTTTTCATGTTATCTCAATAAAAATTGCAATTCTCCTCCAATAGTCACAAAATTTAGTACAAACAGTATCTCTAAAACAAGAACCACACCTACTAATTCTGGTTTCGATTGGTCAATTTTTTTCCAACTTATTAGCTATTCAGTATAATTTTCCTTATTTTACCCCTCCGATAATGGTTCTGAAGAATTCATTTTCTAGCCTTCATCGAGAAAAACACTCTTTTTAACATAAAAACAACCCGATCTCAGAAAAATATCTATTTTTGCCTAACCCCGCTTGTTGACGTACACTAGACTTAAACAGGGACACTAAAATCTCTTTATATTTTTGTAACCAGCACGTAGGCAACTGCGCTATACTTCGTTTTGCAACATAGGATATTTTTTTCTTATATACTTAATCTTTTTTTTTTTTTTTTTAATATAATTCACAATTTTTATCACTGCAAGAAAGAAAATAATCGAATTATTTCCTAAAATTGTGCTTATTAGAACTTTGAATAATTTTTCATTTTACAAAAAAATAATGATATTTAACACAAAAATTAAAAATTTATTTATAAAAAATTTTGAAAACATGATACTTAATCAATATATTTTATCGTATGCATCGTATTTGTGGGATATTGGTAATTTTCTGCAGAAAATATAAATATGTGGAATACCTTACGTTGTGGAAAGCAAACCAATAACAGAAGGTGTTCAACAGAAAAATTTGCATGTTTATAGCCGAAATACCAAGAAGGTATGAGGGAGTCAAGACCTCGACAAACACTGGCAATTTAGCCTAAGATTTCCTGGTCTTATATATCTAGCTCCCTACACGCACACATACACACCTATATACTAATTACATAGGCTAACGTGTAGATTATTCATCGTACTTTACGGTTGCTATGCCAATGGTAAAGTACAGAGAATGCATCTCTGTATCAGTTTGTGACATCGCGGAGATTGTTATCTCTCAATTTGTCATGGACCGAGATTTGTAACTTGTCTACTTAAAAAGATAGACAAGTACAAAAAAACATACATTTTTTTTAACGTGCAATGCCTTTTTCTTGCAATGCTTGCTGCGTAAGAGATTTTTTTTTAAATTTAAATGGTGAATCGACTTTATTCGAAAACGTATTTTTCGGTAGTTACCTCCTTATATTGTAACACAAATTTCATTACAACTGGGGTTAAACGTTCCGATTATGGGGTATGCACCACATGGAGTATCATTGTTTCTCTTAAACTATTAACTGTAGTCTGGTGAAAATAAATTGAGGATCCTTAGTAAAACTTTTCTATTATATCAATCTACAAAAACAGTCGAAAGAACACGCCCAACATTAGTTTTTCTCTCTTATTTTTTGCAATTTTTCGTAACTTTTGGACAAATTACTAATTGATATTTTGAAATATGTTCTATATCAACAGAAAATTCGAACTTATGGTTTCTAATTTAAAGTATTTTCAATCCTGTAAGTTGACTCATTCCGTTTTAGAAATTTGTTATTTTCATCACATCCAAATTTAGTGGCAGAACCCAACAAGGGGTACCAATTATTTACGTTTAAAACAACAAATAATGGAATCAGAATGTGTTTGTCAGAGACGACGATATTTATGAAATAATTATGAATAATTATTCAATTCTTTTCTATTATTTCGAATTCGAGTTTATTCGATGCGACGTAAAACATAAATACGGTATCGGTTACGAAAATTTTGAATATGCTGTTCGTTTTATCAAGGAAATAAATGACAAAACTGGGTTTCTTTACAAAGTTGGTTGGATTCGAATTTTACCAACTTTTGTATCAAATAAATGAACGGTAGCGATCGCGTACACTTCTCAGAGTGTAAAAAAATATTTTCGTCATTGAAACGTCACTGAATGGCGATGCATTATGCAAAACTCTGGGCAAACGTCTACTCGCCGTCAGCACGAAAACTGGCTAAAATAGCCGGTTAATATAGAGGATAGACCGTACCGAAAACGACGACTTTTAATCTGATAATAATTATTACCAAGCCTAAATCAGTGTGCGAATATTATGTAACCACCATCCGCTTCGAAAGTATAATTAATATTCGGTACCAGTTTAATTGCACTCAAGGATATTCATAATTTGCTGCAGATGAAAACCATAAGCGGTATATGAAAATTTTTCCACGCTCCACCCTTACGAATATTTTGACTCCACAGGGTGCCGGAGTTTTAAATGTCAGTGAAGTGAATCTACGAATTATTTGTAACCATAAATGACCTGCTGCAGCAATTTTTCGAATTCTCAACCGATTTCTGTAAAAATTTACATTTTTCTTATTTTTCTTGATTAAGTACACCACCTTTCTTCAGAAACAAGAACAATCCATATCCTCCATGACTTGAGTAATACCCATGACTTAAGAATGACCTAGCCATGTACAAGTACTGGTCCGATTAGTACTTCAGTATTAAGTAGGTGCCTATACTAAGAAGAATCGACATGGATTCCTATATGGATCACAAAAACTCCAAAAACGGGGTCTAAAAAAATATGAATAATTAAAACCTGCGGTTATTTTCAAAAAGCTGTTATGTCACTTTTTCCCATTTTTTAGCATACAAAAAATAAAGTTTGCCTGCAAGTGTAAATTCAGTAAATTAAGAAAATTGCAATATGAAGTGGTGGAATTATGTTCTGAGAGGTCGAGTTTCAGTTAATCATGAGTTTAACCTGAAATAGGGAGCAGATGATTGAACAATGCTGGGAGAGGGGAAAGATTCCATAGCATATCAAGTTTTGTCAGGTGACATTATCATATTTTGGCAAAAAATTATTCTGTCATATCCTGTTTTAGAGTGTGTGTGTTGCCAGTGTGGGGAATTGAACTGGTAATCTACAGATTAAAATAGCGGTGGCGCTAACGTATGACAATGACACTGCCAATAGCCCATGAAGATGGAGCGTATAGTATTGATTCATTTCCCCACAACTACTCTTCCTCAGTGTTGTGGCCACAGTTGCAGCATAACAGCACACAGGGGGCGGAGCTAGGCTGCTGCTATGGGAGAAAATTGACAAACAAGCAATACAGGCTTACACTGTTATGGCTCAATGTCACTCTGTGGAGGGGTCCGTGAAATTGTAGAGAGATGCCCTTCAATCATGTCGAGGTCACCATTTCTGTAGGTTGCCAGTATGGGAAATAAAACTATATTGGCAATGCTACTGTATGGCTATGACACTGCCAATAGTCTTTGCAGGTGCAGGTGCATAGTATAGGATCATTTCCACACAGAGTGATAATATATTTATCATGTTTTGGCAAAAAGTAACTTGAAATTAGTGAGAAATCAAAGGCATATAAAGTTTCTTTAATACTTATCAATGTTTGGCTGAGAATTAAATGCATCTGCGGACACATCACATATTTTAAAAACCAAATTTGATGTTGAAGAATGATCAATTGAGATATCATCTTTTGCCAGCTTCTAGAATTGGTCTTCTATCATAGGTACCCAATTTTTAACTCAAAACTGCCAAAAACTGACATAATGTAAAGGTATAAAAGAGATCTGTTAGAAAGAGATTAGACTACTTTATGTGTTACACCTTACACTGGTATATCAATATTATACTGAATATTAATAACTCTAAATATGAATTGTTTTAATGAACTTATCATCCACACTCATATGGTGAACCTTAACTTTTCTGGATTCAGTCTTTGAATACAATATAACAACATAATTGATGCTTTAAAATATAATAAGTTTGTACATACAGAACAGATAATTTTACATTGTAAAATTTCACGTAATAAGTGATTGAATGAGTTCCTTTTAATAATCAGCATCATCTACACGAAAACGTGAGTTTATATACACAATTAGGAATGTTAGTGTGCACTGTAATTAGTGTAAAATAGGTATTAGTGTGCGTGTAAAAATGGTAAGAAAGAAAAAGAAGAGTTTATTGGAAAATGAAGAAGAGTGACGAAGAAGAAGAAGAGTCTAATTTATAAACAATACATTATAGTTTACATAATTCCTTCAATTTTTGTTCGCGTATACGAATGTATTCGTCAATTAAATAACATATGAATATATCTGTTACACATATCAGCTTTTTGAAAATAACAACAGTAAAGAAGAATTGTCAATCATTATAGAAGATAATGTTGCAACGTAGTACATTTCTTTAAGAATTGTTGTTTTTTAGGAGAATGAGATTTGGGTAGATCCTGCATATAATTATCAGAATTTGGGTCCCCACAAAGTTGAAACAAAGCCTAATTATATTCATATACCTAAGTAATATCATTCTTAAATTCGCACTATGTTGATAGTTTGCTTCTAATAATATATATGGGTAAAGATAGTTGTTTTTGATGAGTAAAAATTTTAGCACTTGGTCTATGATAGGGGAGAATTACGATAATAACTTGTACAAGTTATGCTATGGTTGGGTGCATGAGCAATGCGCGTGCTCACAACCACACTATTATGTTTACATATCAATTCATCATGAGTATCAGCTCCTGTGGAACTCACACTTTTTTTTTTTAATCAGCGAAAAGGTTTAAGGGGAGGCAACAATTGGGTCAAAATATGCAGCATGTTATTTTAATCATATAATTTAATTTTTTCAATGAAATGAATAGCAAAAAAATGTGAAAAAATAGTTAAGACTGGCTAAAGTTGGTAGTTTCCATTTTCTTTGTGCCCTTTGATATATGCAACTGAATTTTTGTAAATATATCATGTAGTAGTACATTATTGGCCGATACTTTTGATAATCATTAAAATGTGGTCCAACTCTTTTCAGATAGGTTCTTGCCCCCTTGAAAATTTGAACAGTAAAATTTTCTGTAAAAGAATACGTTAAAAATTTTGAAAAAATTGTCAAAGATGTATCTTAGTATCTATAGTTGTCAGAAATTTCGAAATTTTTGACTCGTTTTATACGAAGAAAATTGATTTAAATAAAAAAACACATTAACCCATATTCTGTGGGAGTTGGTAGGGTGCGGGTTCAAAATTTTGGTATAAATTGTTTTCATTATAGGGCGTCTTTTGTCGTGATTTTTATCAAAATCCGAGTGAGGGCCGTAAACGCCTTCTTATTTTCCTAAAGCCTTTGAACTACCCATCTAATTTTAAACTTTAGTTGCTTTATAAAATCATACAGGCTACCCACATATAAGTGATATTATATCTAGGATGCATGGTTTTTTTTTTTTTTTCGAATTTTTATCATAAGTTATATTGCTGACACAAGAGATAAAGCACAGAAGTCATTAAGGACTAATCCACTCCAAAATCTGGTGAATATCCCTCCCCAAAAAATCGAAAATAGATGCTGTTTTAAATAAAACAGAAAGTCCACTGATTTTAAGACGAGGAAGAAAATAACTGGACATCGAGCCCACCTATAAATTCTATCCTATCTTTGTCTGTGGCTGACGCGAGTAATCACTGCCCACCTCTCACGGATTCCACACTGGGAACATATTTTCAATAATTACGACCTCCGTTAGCATTATATAGCTTATAGGGTATTGGTATTTATTTTTTTTGTTTTCAGATGTTTCTGACGTCGTATTTGGTGGCCCTAACATACCTCGCCACCTGTTTGGTTGCTCTTTTAATCTACGTTCATGCAGATGTTCACGACCCCGGAAACAGCAAACCGAATGATCGGCCAACCCGTTTACTGTCGCAACCCATTCCCGAAAAATGCAGTCAAAGTAATTATTTTTTGATGATATCATCTTATTCAATAGGCTATTAGTAAACTGTTATGAAAGAGGGTATCGACTACATTAGCATAGATTTAGGCCTGACAAAATAATTCATAATTTTTCATTTTGCTACTTCGACAACTGCAACATGTCTCGTATAGAATTTAACAAAGCTCCTGCACAAATAAATTGTCTACCGAAGATGGCTCCAACGTACAATAGTACTGGAATGACTCAATATAATCGTACAAGAATCGTGCGAAAGAAGGAAAGTACAAAATTAGGAACTGTCTAAAGAGTTCCATTCATCTACTAACCGAAGACGAGTTTGGTTTCCCCTTTTCTACCATTAGACTGCTTTTATGGGACATAGGTACCTGACCAACATAATCAACTGCTTTTGTTTTATTGGTTCTGGGAGACATTTTTACTCCTGGAAATTTCGCCTTTCTTGGGCTGTTACAGTGTACCTATAGAATAGTTTTTTTTATTTTATGCATCTTTAAACTCATTTAAAGTTTAAGGAATGAGTTCCTTTCCAATAGATGGGAAGACTCTTTTCCAGTTAAAACCACGTATGCCTCAAAAATGTGGAATGAATCAATTTTTGAAATGGCAGATTCAAATGAAACAATCAAAAACAAAATCAGTGGGGGTTCTTCTGAATTGTAATGCCCATCTCTGTTCTATAATTTTTCGGAAATTGTTAAAATATTGTTTATTTCCTTATAGTAATGAAAAAAATATTAAAAAAAAAGACAAAACAAAAAATTAAACTTAGCATATGGGGCATATGTTCGATTTCCAGAAAACATCATAATCTGTGGCGTAGAATATATTTATAAACTAAATTTTAGATTTATTGTCTGAAAATTACAACTGTTTGGGGTTAAAATAGTAGGTATACCAAATATTACGCACTAAGGTACAAAAGTGAGCATTTACATGTGAGGGTAAAATATTGAAAAAATCAAAACTAATCAACAATTATGGTCTAAATTCTAAACATAAACATATCTTAGGTTACCTAGGATGGTAAATTTGGTCCAGTTAAATAAGATATGAAGTAAAGAAGAAACATCAGACAATGAATAATAAAATTTTAAAATATTGATAGGCGAATTATGCGCGTAGGTAATGGCTAATACAATATTAAATAACTAAGCAATTAATAAAATTATAGAATCCAGTGTCGAAGCTTTGTAACAAATCCACGAGACAGAATTACGCGCATAAATTGAATAGTTGACAGAATTTGCAGAAAATGGTCATTCTGGGTTTGAATTCGTAGCATATAGTTACATTTTTATGCGGTGATGAAGTGTTTTCAATTATTATATTGCATTTTTATCACTTCTTATTGTTTATGAAGGAGCCCTAATCGGAAAAATGGCATTAATTTCATCCGAAAAAAAAAAATTTATAAACCATTGATAAAATTTTTCCAACTACAACGAAATAAAACTACGCACTTACCTAAATATTTACTCATATATCGTTCAAATTATTTCTAATTGATTGTAAGACACGTTTTCATGTCGTAGGACCAAAAGAATTCTTTTACAAAGGCCATAATTACTTCTTCACTGGTCATCTAGTTGAGCTTAAGGACAAAAAATTTGACTGGTTAGATGGAAGAAACCTTTGCCGCGAATATTGCATGGATTTGATAACACTGGAGACTCAAGAAGAGAATAACCAAATTTTCAAACTGATTCAACAAAGTAAGTCAACTTTTCTTTTCGACAACATACAAAGTTTTTTTTTTTGCAAAGAACTCCATATAATAAACCCTAATCAATCTGAGTGCATTCCAAGTAAACCAATGGAGAATTCCATGAAAAGTTTCCATTTTTTTTGTAATTAAAAAAAAATTATCCGAAAATACAGGTAATAACTTATAATAAGAACAGTAGGTATTTATTTATATACAGGGTGTCCAAAAACCATCGCCCATGCCAAATGGGTCTTGTAGAACTCAGAGAGATAAGCAAAAAAGTTACGAGCCTATAAATATATACTTGCATGTGGTGGAAATATTTCTGGCAAATAGTTTTAGGCAAATTAATAATTCGAATAGTCAAATAATATCATGTATTTGTTTCTCAACATTTGTTCAGCTACCCTGTGGTAATGACGCCGCTTGTCATCCCAATAATTATAGTGGTAGGTTCAAATCCGATCAAGACCAAAATTTTAAAGAATTTTTTTTTTTCTTAGAATAATTTGTTTGGTTCTCCATATTTTTTAAAATATTTTTAAAAATTATTATTTTTATATTTGACCTGTTTTTCGTTAAAATAAGCTCAAATACTAGGTTCACTCATTACATAGTTGGTGGGATCTTTCAAGCAGATGTGGTGGGGGTCCAAGGTATGTCACTTTGAAGGTAACAAAAGTGGGGGGACGAAGTAGGTGGAGCAAAGCTCCGTCCCCTGTAGTTCATCTTGCCATTGCTGACATACAAAGAGGGCATGTCTTGGCGAAGGCCCCTCTCATTGCTTGAAAGATCCCTCTGCCAGTACTGTGCTGGCATTTACTATGCTTATGAACACATGTAAGAAATAGTAAAAAAATTTTTCCCAAAAGTATTTTTCCAAAATCTTTTCGCCGCATATAGATGTGTATTTATAGGCATGTAAAAAAGTTTTTATAACATGGACTTTGAAATTGGTTGTTTCAGAGATACTGGGCTTTGTATGCGTATGTCGAATAGGTTGCATGTTCATTCATTCAAAGGCAAAATGTACTAACGATGGCAGTACACATCGTACAAAAGTTGCTGGTTTAAATCCAAGCAGCAGAGCATTTTTTTTTTTCAGAATTTAAAAAAAATGAACGCTAGAGACGTGCTAAAAGTTCAACAAATTTCTTCTGCTTTCAAATAAATTTCACTTTATAAATATTGACGATAGGGACATGGACAAAAGAATGTTTTTTTAATGACCAAATGAGTACAATAAGATACACTAATCGAAAATCAAAGTTGAAGAATTTTTTGAACTTCCTCATTCAACGATGAAAATTTTGAAAATTTGAGTATTGTATCTCTGAAACAACCAGTTTAAAAGGCCATGCTAATAGGAACTTCTTGTTTTTCTCGATGAGTTCTACAAGATCATTTGGCTTAGGAGATGATTTTTGGACACCCTATATAAAGAATGGAAGTACGTTAATAAAATGAAATATTATCACTATGCTGTATTCTTTATCAGCATCAGCAGTTATCCAACAGAATGAAGGCATGGGAACATTACACTATGGGTTACTGATTTAACAAAAAATTGTGTTAAAAATGTTGAAATTGGATACCTACTTGAAAGGACAAAATTTGATACAGTTGAAAGAGGAGTTACAAAGGTGTTAAAATAGCACACATGGTCTCCAACAAAAGACATGTTACCATATTTGAATCAGGTAAAATGTAATCAAGTCCACCAGAAAATCATATTTCAACTTTCAAGGTCACAATTCTGCCAATAGCTGAAGTTTCTGTGGACGAATGTTTTGCTCAACTTGAATTAATTGATATAATTTTTGCGTATACAGGCGATGTACCTTTCATCTGGACAAGCGGACGACTGTGCGACTTCAAAGGTTGTGAGAATCGAACTGATTTGGAGCCAAAGAATGTAAATGGCTGGTTCTGGTCGGGTACCCGTGCAAAAGTCTTCCCCACAAATCGTATCCCACTTGGATGGGGCTACAATCCGTGGAGTCAGAGTGGCCACAAGAAGGTACCGCAACCGGATAATGCCGAATTCGACATCAATCGCACCGTAGAATCATGTATGGCCATCCTTAACAACGTCTACGGCGATGGTATCTCATGGCACGATGTGGCCTGCTACCATGAGAAACCGGTTGTATGCGAAGACAATGACGAGCTACTGAACTATGTTGCCTCCAGTAATCCAGGCATTCAGCTTTAAAGGGGAACTGGCCCATCCATCAAATGGTTAGCACACAAAAATGATTAGTTTGGTGCTAACCACCACCAACATACTGGTGGCATTCCAATTATCACATTGCTAGTTGCTAGTCTCAGGCTTCCATTGAGGATAAAGCTGTTTCCACAACAGGGTGGGCATTGACGCTGTTTCGGCTTTCATTATCTACAATTCTCTCGTCTATCCTATTCTAGGTATTATTCTTTTTTCCGATCCCTTATTCTGGTTTTGGGCTCCAAATTGCATTCAACTCCGTTGCATTTCTTATCGTATAATTATGGTATTCTCCACACCAGTAACACTCGTTGATAAGAATGAATATATTAACATTTACCTACCTAAGTGAAAATATTTCACATCAAATATTTTGGTAACACGTCATCAGTTTGGTGATCCAGTTTTGCCACTGGTTGTTGGTCGAGTATAAAACCTCCATTTAATTGTTCTACGAAAGTGTCGCTTCTTCGTATGTTTTCCATGATGTGTTATTAAATTAATATTACGCTGTAAACGTCATTATAAAATATTTTCAGATATGTGAATTAATATTAGAATACTTCATCTTGTGAGGACGGTGGTTTCCAATCATGAATACTCTAGTCATAAATAGTTTAATGTTGGAATTTTGAAAGGAAAAATAAATCACATAATTATGTCTGAGAAAATGAGAAGAAAAAAATCTGGAAAGATATGCAAATACTCTGTAAGCCATCACTGATAGTAATATTTGATGGTATACCCATGGTACAATGTTATACTTATTAGAAGATATTATTGAATACCATGAATCGATTAGGTAGTTATATCAAAAATTTAATTAATGGAGAAAAAAAAAGTTTGGGAAATTCGATGAACACTAATGTGGTCTGTCTGATCATGGAATATCATATAGAGTTAGTAATTCATTTTAATCTTATGGATAAATGATCACCTAGTTCAGAAAATAATATTGTGCAAATCCTATGTTTCCCTATTAACACCGGTGTAGTGTAGAAAAGTCAACTGGAAGCGCATAGTATAAGTAAAGCAACAGGTCAAAAGTAAAATCGAAGAGAATATGTTTGTCTGGATGTACATTTTATTTTACAACCGAAACAATCAAATTAAATGGGATCAAGGGCACAAGTATTTACCTTATACACATACTTACATATGAAGAGACTCAAAAAGGAAATTAATACATTTTAAAGAACATAATTATTTTATTAGAAAAATATGTACAAACAAGAACTTGAGATGCTCGACCTTTAGTTTTTTTCTATCCAATAAAAATGTCTCTTCCCTTCACTATTCCCCTGTTTTTTTTCTAAATATCCGTTCTCATGTGGACAAAGGAAGACGTCGAGTTGTTTTTCTTCTGCAATATAAATTTTCTCTTCATAGTGAAAAACGATCGACGAATTGTTTTGTGAATTACTGTATACAAATTTGATGTTTGAAAATTGTATATTTCGCTACGTATTTTCTCTTGTGCGCGGCTAGGCTACATAGTTTCAACTTGTTAGCCTGTCCGTATTCTTTTTATTCACCACTTAGCCTAGCCGTGGATCTCGTTCACTTATACAATAGCCTATACCATATACCTGTATTTGCTTGCCTAACATTCGGCGGTCCGTTCGGTTGCTCGCCTAACGGACTGAAAAAGTCGTTAAAGTTTAAATTCGAATGCAGCTGCCGAAATATTTTATCTTCTTTTACAGGATTGGCTGTATTTTCGTGGTATGAGAATGTACGAGGCGATGCAATTGGTGGTGAGTTCTGGGGGGAATTTCTCTCGATGCCTGGCGCGATCCTTATAGTTTAGCCTAGAGTTAGTTGAAGTTTAGCAGTCAGATCGTGCCGTGTAGAGGTTTTCGCCTCGAAAGTGTTTTTTTTCAGCCACTAAATTTTCAATTCAAAAGTAGAAAACTTACTCGGAGGGGCCTGCCCTCACCGTTTAATGTTACAATAATAAATCGAGAATTGTGTGTATAAAATTTTCCCTTGATTTCAAGGTTTCATGCCTATTTTTGGAGGTCACGAAATATTTGAAATTTAACACTTTTCTCATAAATTCGTCCAATAAGGTGGCCAATTCGTAAGATATTTTTGTGTTAATCGAAATAAAAAATACTTTGACCTTCAAGGTCAAATTTGAATTCTGGTCATTTCAAAATTCGAAAAAGGCCACAGAGGGGTGCAGAAACCGCACCTCCACAGTGGACCTGCCTTCAACCAGATAGAGCAGCGGAAGCAGAGCAGAGGATCCAGTCAGTTGCAATTCGTTTCAACTTTTTGCTGTTTTCATCTGTACCAGTGTTTGTCAGCGGGGCTACAACAGCCGGGGCGACGAGAGACACTCCAGAACCACACCACCTGAATTTGCATCGTCTCAAGGCCGCTGCGGAGCTGTCACGGAGGATCAGTAAATATATGGTTTTTTCTATTACTCTGTTTCGGTCACTTTTTTTTTGGGAATCGAAATTCAATATGATAGCCTAATAATCAGGCATGCGGTGGGAGGGGGGTGGTTGATTATTCTGGCAATTGGGGTGTCTGCTTTAAAGTGGTGAATTTTCCTTTTTCTTCCTTTTTGTCTATTCCTACACTTGGCCATGCAGGAGTTCCTATAATCTACCTGCCTTTCTGTTGGCTCTTTTTTTTTGTTTGTTGTGTGTTTCGTTTTTGTGATATTTTTGGACGTCACAAACTGAGCGCAAGTTGGACATATTAATCATAATAATAGTGTAAAAAATATATTAATTTATGTTCAAAAGAAAAAAATTACTTCCAATCATACACAAAAATACTTAGAGAAACGGAGGTGCTAACATACGCTATTTGATGTAATTATCACAAACTCGACCACAATTAGAAAAGAAACTTTCGAGAGAACAGAAAAAATGAATTTAATGATTTCATTTTATGGTTAATCGAGAACAGAAAACGAATTTAAAATTAATGAAAAAGAAGACGATGGCATCCAAAACGAGAGTTTCGAAAGAAGAATTTAAAAGTCGAGAGCTTAAGACTAGAAGAAAATATGGTGGTCAAGTTAGTAGGTAGCCAGGAGTAGGTACCTCCGTTTTTCTAATATGAGCCCAAGAAAGCCAGAAATAAAAATAAAGAAAAACAAAACGTGAATAATAAAAGAAAAAGTAATGGAAATCTGCTCCACACTATACATCCTCCCCATACTTCTGGAATTCTATGCAACCCCAAAATAACTTGAAGCATTTTCCTTCGACGACATGGCCTTTTTAACGTCATAAGAAGTGGTCAACACCAAAATGACTTAATAAGAGTGGGTATAGGCTCTTACAATGACATATGAGATGGCGAATCAATGAAAATAATAAAATTGACTGAAAATATGCGAAACTGCTAAAGTTCATTTTCTTAATTTTAAATTGAATTTCTTGTGTTAGTCGAATTAGCACCAGTAGGTCATAAATTAAAAATAGAGTTGAAAGAGGGGAGGATAGTGTTGATGAATGGTGGAAATAATTATACGTTGCAGTCAAAATCAAAAATCATGAAAATTGGCAAATTTCTAGTGCGAAGGAAAAAGGCTGGAAAGACTCGATATTCCGATTTTGTACATTTGCCTGATAAATTTCTGTTAGAAATGTAAATTCTTCTGGATTCCCATCGTTTATTGGATTCTAAAATGTTTTGTAACTGAAATTGAGTCAATCAAAATTATAATATGTACCTAATCACTTAATACTTAAATTTATATTAATTCTTAGGCAAGTGCGTTAAATCCGTCAAATTCAATAATCAATTCACCAATTATCCTTATTTGACTGAGACTGGAAAATTACGTAAAAAATTAATGAAATTGATTTCTTTAACTTTTAGGGTGTAGTGGGAGATTAGGTGAATCGGATTATATTTTTTTGAGAAAAGAATTTACCATAAATACTTATCTTGTATGTTTGGGTGTAGTGAGAAATTTGAAACTTAGTCTACAAAGACTTAGTAGCGTTATTCGTCATTCGCATTTTGTTTTTGTTCTTCATTTTTTTATTTTAACTACTTAAATTCATCAAAATGGAAAAATAAAATCCTTTAGAAGGGGGGAAGGTGAAACTATGCTCCCGGTCATAATATTTTATGAATGAGTCAAAAATTATTATTTTTTTGTGAAATGAAAATTTATTTCGAGTTCTAATGAGCACAGTTTTAGGAAATAATTCGATGATTTTCTTTCCTGCAGTAAGGAGAATTGTGGATTATATAAAAAAAAAACAAAAAAAAAACAATACTCATATGAGAAAAAATATCCCTCATTGCAAAACGAAGTATAATGAAGTTAAGTTTAGTGAAGTTGTCTACGTTCTGGTTACGAAAATATTAACTGAGATTTTAATGTACGTGTTCAAATTTAGTGTATTACAGCGAGTGAGGGGTGGGTGAAAATAGACTTTTTCTGAAATCTTGTTGGTTTTAGGTTAAAATGAGTGGTTTTGTCGATGAAGCTTAGAAAATTAATTTTTCAGGACAATTATCAGAAGGGTAAAATCGGGAAAATCACACTGAATAACTAATAAGTTGGCAACAAACTGACTAATCAAAACCAAAATTGGTAGGTCTGATCGTCATTTTTAATACTAGGGTTTCACTGCTAAATTTGTTGAGTGGGGGAAACAAGGAATTCGGTTTTATGTTAGTGTGCCCGGGTTAAACCATGAACACACGCACACTAACAAAACAATCATGATTTTTCATATTGTTTAAATTTTTTACTCTTCGTTGCACATGACGTCATCTTTTTGCTATGTACCTCAGGTTAAACATTTCTTACGTTAAAAGACTCGTTGGAATGTGGTGAATGTTGAAAGTACCTACATACTCAGAGAATTCATGTATTTCCATAAATTCAGAAAATTATTCTAACCTGACTAATTAGACACAGCATTCTGATAGATTTACATTACGTTAGTCTAATGAGCAGTGCCAGTTTCACAATTTACCGCTTTTAATATTTCTTAAAAAAAAAAAATTATCTAATTAAGTTCCGCTTAGAAAAGAAGTTCGTAAGTCATATAAATTTAAAAATTCAATGTAGATAGCTTCTCTAGAAAAGAGTTCTCTTCGTTTGAAAACTATAGCAAAGCTTGCTATTGTGTTTTCTTAACATTTTTTCTACATGAAAATACCTACTATATAAATTAAATTTATGGTGGACTAGTTTAGCTGGGAATGAGATTATTATTTTATTTTTCAGCATAACTTACTGTCTTTGGACTTCGAAATTTTCATGACTTGAGAACTTTTGTTTCCTAGTAGAACTTTCTGGGTAAGAATTTTGAGATTTTCATGATTTTTAAAAACCTGAGTTTCTATCAGAGATTGGTTGGCTAAAATTTTCGAATTCCAGAAAAGTATATACTAGTATAATTGAAGTATTTAAACTTTTTTGCTTTCAAATTTTCTACAATTTCACCATTACACAACTATTTTATGGCCTACTCAGCTTAGTCTTGACGCAGGATGACAGCAGCAACACTCTGCCTGCAGAGTTCTCCGATGTTACTCGCAGATCTTATTAAAGGTGTGTATCATGGAGAACGCTGTCTATTCGTTTTTTTGTTCGATTCTTTTCAAATTCAATAGCCAAGCCGTTGGAGATAGTTTAGGCTTATATTTTTGGAGGTGTTTCTCTCATTCTGGATACCTAATAACATAACTAGTGTAACGTATATTTTCGTCTATTTTTAGAAATGACAAACATATTCGTTCACACATTTTCGAATACCAAAAATGTAGATATTTATCAACAATTATCATCCTATAACTCTTTGTAAACAACCACCAATTTATTCGTATTTAATTTTACATATACAGATATACCTTCTGTATATTTATGACCTAGTTGTACCTGTCCCTCGAGTACTCGACGAGTCAGCACAACCCTATAATAACAACACCCTACCTCACTTTACCTATCCGACACGTACGTTTCCATACCCTGAACGAGTATATAATCCCTCGATTCAGTTGTATAATTGTTCAGTTTAGTTCAGTTCTCCAACAGCTACTTCTAAGTACCTGGAACCTCTCTTGTAGAAGTCTCTAGTGAACAGATAGTCTTGCTTGTTGAATTGTGATCTAATATGTATTAATATTAACGTAGAAATATGTACTGTGTTGTACAGAATATTATTTTATTAAATGTGTAAACTCACTCATGTGTTTGAAATATTATTGAGTCTCATAGTAATGTTAAGGTCCACAATAGTACGTGGATGATAAACTTGAAATTATTTTAGAAGTATTACTGCTTTTAAAGTACGTGATATTTCGTGTATGGTGTACTCCCGAAAGTGGTCGTAAATAGGTACTTCACAACCTCTTTTGGCCGTTACAACTAGTATTATTTCAGTTACCTTTCGCTATATATCTTCTTTATTTGGTATTCATATTATCATAAGTTTTTATGATAAGCTTTTTAGATATCTCAAAACTTCAGAGTTCGACTTGCAGAAGCCTATGTTCTGATGAATATTTTAAATGAAGTAAAGTCAATATTCTGTCAATCAACTACATATAAGCTTACCAATTAGCTGGTATTAAAATTGGTTGTAGCAAATTGTTGTCCTTTGAACTTGGTTTTTGAATATTTCTGTGAAGCTTATTGTCTGTATTTTCATACAGTTCATAATTTTTTCTGCTTGGAACTACCCCCCTTTTTGGGCCTTTCAATCAGCTGCAGTGCAACATTATTTAAAAGGTCATTCGCACTACATAGGAATGCGATTGGTGGAGATTTTGGACATATCGTTGCCTGTCATCATATTATTCTATGTGTATAAAATGTGTTTATTCTTTACAGGTGCGTAACCCTGGTGCCATGTTTTTTATGCATTGTTTTTAAGTATAGGCAAAGGCTGAATCGTAGGAAACCCATCGATACAGGTGTGCTGATCTTTATACTTAGCCAATACAATGGCACATGCAGCTGTAAGAAAATTTTATTTTCCACTTTTTCTCATATCTCCTAATAGATTTTCTTTCTACTTCTTTTTTCGCACCCCTTTTTTTTGGTCTCCTATGTTTAAAATTAAAATTTTCACAAAAAATCGAACCAAAATGAACAAATGTAATAAAAATTATGCATCAACAAGATGAAAAAATACACTTCAAATTTGTCCAGAAACATGTACAAAAATTATTGAAGGAATGCTAAATTTTAAAAACCTGTTAAAAGTTTCAGAGAAAATGGACATAATTATAGCCTTCACAATGAAGGAAAGAAGTACCAACTTCAAAAGTTCCAGTAGGTACATCTTACAGCAGAAATTTTAAAATGGTTATTATTATATTGAGTGCATTTTTGAATAGTAAATAATAAAAAGCTGACCTTTCAAAATTTTTCAACTAGTTGGTCTGTATGTATCTAAATATGCCACAGTTAATACATTAGACATTGTATTCAAATAAATTTATTATACTTAACACTGAGTTTACAGTGTGATTCTTGAATTAAAATAAATCATAATACAAGAGTAACATTTGCTATAGTGAGAGTTACTGCTCGGTTTTTGTAATTCACTGCTGCAAAATCTTAACCCTATAAATTTTTATTTAAGAAAAACAATAATATACAAAACCAACTTGTCTGTCGAATTTTTTTTAATAAGGTACACATTTTTATTTTCACCACAGAGTAAAAACAGAAAGGTGACGGCGACTAACATAAATCTTGATGCAAGTTTTGGTATAAGTTTTGGTGCAAATTTTGGCACAAGAATAGCAGAAATTACCCCCCCACAACAAAAATCACCGAAACTGATAAAAATATACAATTTTTAGACGTCAAGCTGTTTTCTTGGTTAAGAGGTGGTGAAAACCCCCAAGATCTCCCTAATATGTGCCCTTGAAATTAATAATCCATCATCATACTCTCTGACTCCAGTTGCAGGTTGATTTCGTAGAATTTACATATAGCGGAGGATGTCATGTTACAATTTTGGGAAAATTTCATTATATTTTTTCCGATCATAGTTCCTACATCCCAAAAACACAGTCCGCTCAAAATTTTATCCGTTTTATTATATAATATATACCTCTATATGTATATTCGATATTACAAAATTTGTCAACAAACTGGGGAGGTGTAATTCTTTTCGGATAGGGATGAAACTTGGCAGATATATACTCTGGGTTTATATCTTACGTTAGTTGAGTTGGAAGATGGGTGGAATCCGTTCATTAGTTTCAAAATGGGGATTATTTGAATTTAAAATTATTAGATAACTAGAGCAAGTCGTAATTCCCTACGAATCGAAACAAAATTTGGCATGAGTAAACTATGGGTCTATATATCTCAGTCAGGTTCAATGATGGGTTAAGTCCGCTCGTTATTTTTCAAATTACGAATTTTTGAAATTTTCATTATAGTACAAAATTTTTAAAACCTATAATGAACGCAACCCTCTATACATGTAATTTAAAATTCTGTCCATTCTAAACGAAATCCATATTTCTGACTGGCATGCCACCGGGATTTTTTATTGTCAATTAGGAATATCAAACAAAAAAAAAAAAGGCGTGAATCGCAATGGAGTTTCATGAAGGACTGATGTGTAAACATAATAGTGTGGTTGTGAGCGTGCGCACAACTACACACCTACACATCTGTTATAATGTTGTAACTTGTAAAACGTACATACAATTTTTAATTCTCATTATAGCTCCAGCTGGAGTGTAAACCAAGCACTAAGATGTTTACATATCAAAAAAGAAAAAAGGAAAGAAAAAAACCAGTATCACTGTGGAATACCTTGTTGTGAGAGATATTCTCACCAGAAGGAAATTCAACAGAATTTAAGCGTGTTCAGCCATTTTGTACACAAGTACGGGTAAGCCAAAACCAAGGCGAACACTGGCGATTTTAGAGCCGGTTCGGGTGGTTTATATACAGATTATTTGCACGCACACAAACACACGTACGTAAGATAATACGTATGTGGGTGAGGGTGGCCAGGTTGCATCATCTCCTATCGTGATAAGAGATGGCTGGCCGGTTCGTGTACGGATTGTGACATTGTTTTATGATGTCACGATTTGGTACTCGTACATTACCTGCATGTACTTGCAGGTGATTACAATCAAACGTATTTTGTGTGGTTTAACGTCACGAGGACAATTATTTGCCTGCCCTCTGGGGCGGCAACTGTTGTCAAGGGGTCCGAGCCCCTTTACCTCATACTAGTGAGTCCCCACAGCTACTCCCCCCAGTTTTTGCGCCGCAAAAATTATCCAAAATGCGCAAGGCCTGGGGGACGTGCGGATTTATGAGCACCTTTTCTGGTCTGCCTCCCACTTAGCCAGTGCACTCCCAACTGCAGCGCCAACGCATTCATAGGATTGTCATCTTGCATCGGAGCTCGCCTGGTATTGGGCGCAACTATCTTCTCCCCTACGCCTAGGTGGACGGTTTTTTGTGTGGGTGTAGGGGTGTCGGCGGGAGTGAGGGGGCAGAGGTCGCTTAAAGAATGGCTTTCTTAGCATCGGGGAGTTTGATGTCTCCGATGCCAAGGCGGCCATCTTTGCCTTTTTGTTCGCTGCCCGCTCAGCCGTGAAAAGGAACTTCATTGGCTCCCTGGTCTCTGTAGGTTTGGGACCGATCTCGGGGATTCCATTATTGGGGCTGATTCCCGTGGTGACCGGGGAGGGGAGATGATTGGAGGAAGCGGAGTTGTCATCTCCGTCAGGACTTCATCAATGGGAGGAGCTGTATCCATGAGGAGCTCCTCCTCTATCCGGTCCAGCTCCGTTTTTTGCTTGGTCTGCTGAGTTTGTAAAGACTCAGCAGTTTTCCGGGTGAATTGGGAGGTGGCGGACTTTAGGATGGTATCGGTTGGCAGTGACATTAGAATGGGTTGTTTGAGGAAAAGGAACCAAAAATATTTCAGAAAACACGTCCAAGATCTCTGGCGGTTCTGAAGTGGGTGATTTTACTTCAGTTTTTGATTTACCATTACAGTTATGTTTTATTATTTTCGCATCTTCTTATCAGCATGTAGAGGCGATAGCGCTTAAAATTCTCGACCGTATGCAAGTTTTCCAGTTAAGTTCTGATCAGTTTAAGCAAAGTTATGCCTGAAATAAACTCATAGAATATATTTTTCAAATTTTTATTACAAAGGAATCTTTGCTTGTGACGTCACAATGTTGAGATTATCTTTGTGTTTTAACGGTAAACGCACGTTGCGATGTTTATTTCCGTATCGCACGTGGATTTGTTTATTCCTGTCATTTTATTTTTGTTGGCATTCCTCGTTTGCTTATCTCCAGAGTTTCTTTTGTCTCACTGAGTTCCGATTTTCGTCGCATATTTTTTAGCGGGTTTAAACTTACGTAGAGGATATTACTTTTTCGAGAGTAAATTTTATTTTCTTCGCATTAACCTCTCGGACATGCGAGAAGGGTGGGAATTTTTACGTTTTTTACTGCCAGGGGGCCTGCCTCTTTTTTGTGGACATAAGGGGGCCTCAGGATCGAATGTTTTGGTGGTAACATCGTCTGAAAATCTTACCAACTTTTTTAATGTTTTCTGTTGTGAATTATTTGTCTCACATTTTTCGACAGATTCTTCCATTTTTGTTTGGGAATCTGTCTGGATATTTTCTAGGTTCTCCCTTTGCAACCTTTTTATTCTTTTGTCGTCACTTACCATGTATGCAGGCTTCAATCTGTCGATTGAAATTGTTCGAGGTTCGCCTGCAATGAGTATCACAAAGTTTTTCTCATCTTGTGATACTACTTTGTAAGGACTGGCGTATGGTTTCTCCAGTGCAGATCTCATTTTTTCGTATCTAACAAATATGTGTGAAGTATTGGCCGAGTGTTTCAAGACGTAAATCTTGGGCTGGCCATGGCAAACTGCCTGTTTTAGGAAATTGTTGGCATCATCTCTTATATTTAGTACCATGATTTCGGGGCTAACTTCCTTCGATTCTGTGAAGAAGTCCCCTGGAAGGCGTAGCTCTTCGCCAAATGCTAATTGCGCTGCAGAGTGACCTTTATCAGTTTGTAGGGCAGATCAAAGGCCTAAGAGGATGGTAGGGAGTACGTCTACCCATATCTTTGTATCATGAGACATGATAGAGGCTTTGAGAGCTCTATGCCATCTCTTGATTTTGCCATTGGCTTGAGGATGGTAAGCTGTGGTATGACTGTGTTGAACACCAAGCTTATCTGCTAACTCTTTGAAGAGCGAGCTCTCAAATTGGCGACCTTGGTCTGTAATTATGACTTCTGGTACGCCATACCTCACAATCCAGGTATCATATAACCTTGCAGCTACTGTAGGAGCTGACATCTCATGTAGAGGGATTGCTTCTGGCCATCGTGTTGCCCTGTCTATTATTGTCAACAGGTATCTGTGACCTTGAGATGGTGGCAATGGGCCTACAAGTCCATATGTACAGTTTTAAACTGCTCCATTTGAAGGATTTGAGGGGCGAGCGAGTGTGTCTTCCTACTTTGGATTCTTGACAGTTCAGGTAACTGTGAGCCCATTTGTTGCTGACAGACTTCATTCGTGGCCATACAAACCTTGCCAAAATTAATTTAGCACTACATTTTGGCCCAGCATGTGACAGATTATGTACACTGTTGAAAGCCAACCTGCGATATTTTATCGGTAGAAATGGCCTATTCTTACCTGTACTGACATCACATGTAAATAAAACATCAGTACCGGGAATTTTTCGCTCTCTCAATTTGAGAGTAGTATCATCGTTCGATAACAACTCTTGAAATTCTGCATCCTTAAGCTGTGCTTTAGCTATTTCAGCATAAGGTAATTGGACAGGAGCCGAGATAGCTTCGATTCTACTCAAGGCATCAGCAGGAGTGTTAAGTTCTCCACTTATATACTGAATGTCGGTAGTCAATTGACCAATGTAGTCTAATTGTCGTGCTCTTCTTGGCGATGCCAGTTCTGCTTTTTGTGTGAAGGCATATGTTAGGGGTTTATGGTCAGTATACAGGGAGAAACATCCACCCTCTAATTGGTGCCTGAAATGCTTCAACGCAGCAAAAATTCCTAGCAATTCCCTATCGTATGTGCTATAGTTCTTTTCTGTTTTTGAGAGCTTAGAAAGCTAGTGGTAACTTCTTGTTGTCTTTATCCAATTGATACAGAGTTGCACCAATAGCAAAATCAGATGCATCGGTACTCACGCATAATGGCAGACTTTCGTCTGGATGAGCCAATAGAGTTGCATTTGCCAGTGTATCTTTGATTTTCTCAAAGGCCTGTTCGGGTTCTTCATTCCATTCGAGTTGTGTCTTATCTTTCTTTTTACTTGTCTTTATTAGTGCAAACAGCTTACTTTGTTCGGCTGCTGCATTCTTCATGCAACATCTATAGAAGTTCACCATCCCCAAGAAACACCTGAGTTCAGCGACATTTGAGGGTTTCGGGAAGTTCAGTATTGGCTCTACTTTGGTCTTCAAAGGGGAAATTCCTTCGGTCGAGACTTTGTAGCCGAGGAAGTCAATTTTGGTCTGTGCATATAAGCTTTTGCCTACGTTGATAGTAAGCCCGGCAGCGTGTATACGCTGTATGACGGCTCTTACATTCTCCTCGTGCTGTTGCTCACCACCTTCAGAGCAAATGCAGATATCATCCAAGTATGCATATGCAAATGGCAATTCCCTAAACAGTCCGTTGATAAATCTCTGGAAAGTTTGTTCTGAGTTGCGAAGTCTAAATGGCATTCGAAGGTATTCGAATAGTCCAAAGGGGGTTATAACCGCTGTCTTTGGTACATCCTGGTCAGATATAGGAATTTGGTGGAATGCCCAGTTGATGTCAATTTTGGTGAACATCGTTTTACCCTTCATGTTCACGTTGAAGTCCATTATATTGGGGACTGGGTAGCGATCAGGAACTGTTATGGCATTTAAGTCCCTGTAGTCTCCAACAATTCGCCACTCTCCACTTGCTTTTTTGGTCATGTGGATAGGGGAGCTCCATGAGCTTTTTGAAGGGCGACATACACCCTCCTCAATGATGCGATGAAAGTACTCCCGTGCCACTTTGAGTTTGTCAGGCAGTAACCTTCATGCTGTAGCATGGCAAGGTTGTCCTTTGCTTTCTATGTAATGAACTGTATCCTGTTTGTATGTAGGATGCTTGCGAATTGATGGTTGAGTGACTCCAGGATAGTCAGACAGGATTCGTAAGAGTTTTTGGTCGACTTTTGTACAGCTGGATATATTTGTGTCCAGTCTGTAAGCATGCGTTTTGCCATCCACACAATTTTTAGTTTCACTATTGATCAGTTTTCTGTTTTTGAGGTCAATGATCAGGCCATAATGTGCAATAAAATCTGCACCCAGGATCGGGTTTGGAACATCAGCAACTGTGAAGGACCACGTCATATTTTCCTTAAGTACGATGTCAACTTTGCTGGTCTTAAGTCCGTAAGCTGGAAGGTTTTGACCATTCACAGTACGGAGATAGTATTTCGGAGGAAGTACTTTTTGGTTTTTATTTACTGGCAATATACTCAAGTCTGCACCTGAGTCTATCAAGTACCATCTTCTATTTGTCCTGTCCTTTATGAACAGGTGGCATGAGTGTTTTTCCAAGGGGTCTTTGGCCGCATAGATGGCCCCTCGTTCTAGTTTGACGCCTCCTTGTTGTAGGATTTACCCCACAATTTGCACCTGTTGTTGCATTTGGTGGCTTCTGCAGCAAACCAGTTGTGAAAAAAGCAACTTTTATCATCCCAATTTTGAGACTGGTTTTTGGGAGATGATGTTCTTGGGGGAGTTGAACTTTGACCCCTGTTACTGGGACTAGATCTATGGTCTCTGGACCGGGACTGTCGTCCTTTGCTATTGCCGCTGTTGTTGTTGTTGCTTCTACTTTTAGATCTTTGTCGCCAGCTACTATTGGATTTTGTGGAGCTTTGGCCTTTGTTCCTTTTTACTTCATCAGTCAACTGAGCTATTTGAGCTCGAAGTTGAGCGATCTCTCCAGTCTCTGCAGATACTGAACTGACCACGGGCTTTGACCTGGTGTATTCGAGCGCATTATCTGTGGATTTTGCAAGGAAGTCCAAGTCTGTGGATGTGTTTATCACGGTCAAACCTACGGCGGCTAGGCATTGCACAACACTTTGGGGAAGTTGTTTGCAAAATTGATTGCTTATGACAGAAGGGGCTACTATGTTATCTGCCTTCTGCCTCAATTTTGCCATGAAGATTGAGGGTTTGTCATCCCCCATCTTCATACCACCCATCACATCATCAATAATTTCGTTCTTTGTTTTTCCGAATACATTTTTGATCTTCTTGACGAACCAGGCATATTTATCATCTTCTGTCAAAGGGCATTCCATGATGTCTGGAATGTGGCGGATTATCTGTTGGGGCATGCCTCCTCAGATATGTAGATACCGCTTGTTCAGAGTTACGTTCTCAGTCTTGAACCTGCCTTCTAATAGAGTCAACCATAAGTCTACCTCGTTGGGCAGAAATTCCAGGATCTCTATCCTCTGTCTGTAGAAGTTGGGGTTGTGCCCTGGCTGCAATTGCAAAAGTTGCATAATCTGCGCCAAGACCTCGGGTGTCAGCTGTGGCTGACTACTTCCTCCCTGCGATGGTTGTGGGTTTTCGGTTGGTGGTGGGACCATTGCTATGTCTTTCTGGTGACAAGCGTATTCCACAGAACTACTTCTTTCCTTGCTGGTTGAAAACACTGGCTCCTGTGTTTGTAGGACAGGTGTTTTTGGGTCAGAACTTTGGCTTAAAGTTCGACCACTTCTCAACATTTTAACTGCTAGTTGTTATTTATTTATTGCAGTTCCCAGTCGTGCTAATTCTGGATGTTGAGGGCCTTCTTCCAGATTTGCTAAATTCGTAGAGTGTCGAGTCAAAGTTGGGGGGTTGGGGGATGAGTCCAACCTTCTTCCTCCAGGTCTACTGTCTTGTTTCTCCTTGTTTGTATATTTTAAGGACAGGGGTATAAATTCCCACTTCAGCAGACTCCACTTCGACAACCTAAAAGGTGTCTTAGTCTGCAAAAAAAATTTTTTATTTGCCGAGCAAGCGAGTTTCTTTCCAGCGCACCGCGCTGAATTTTTATAATAGCGCAACGCTCCTCAAGACACCTCACGACGTAGCCAAATATCACGCCGGGGTCACCACTGTGGAATACCTTGTCGTGAGAGATATTCTCACCAGAAGGAAATTCAACAGAATTTAATCGTCTTCAGCCACTTTGTACACAAGTACGGGTAAGCCAAAACCAAGGCAAACATTGGTGATTTTAGAGCCAGTTCGGGTGGTTTATATACGGCTTATTTGCACGCACACAAACACACTTACGTAAGATAATACGTACGTCGGTGAGGGCGGCCAGGTTGCATCATCCCCTATCATGATAAGAGATGGCTGGCCGGTTCGTGTACGGATTGTGACATTGTTTTGTGATGTCACGATTCGGTACTCGTACATTACCTGCATATACTTGCAGGTAATTACGATCGAACGTATTTCGTGTGGTTTAACGTCACGAGGACGATTATTTGCCTGCCCTTTGGGGCGGCGACTGTTGTTGAGGGGTCTGAGCCCCTTTACCTCATACCAGTGAGTCCCCACAATCACTTTTGAAGAAGGGCGAGGAAGAAGGTTGGAACAATTACCTATTGTATCCTCAAAAGTTATAACACTGGCATTAAGTTATTAGTTATCTCTTTGGTATGCCAGTTTCTTCAATAAAATTCAATTCTCTCCTCTACCTTATATAACTCTAAAAATTTGGCTTTATTCGAAGAAATAATATGTCCAATTGTTCACACAATTTGTGTGCTAAACTGTGCCTACCTACAACTTTTGTGATATGCTAAGGGGGTCTCAATCGGACCTTACTACCCAACAATCCCAACAATATCTTCATCCTATAACACGCTCAGGTTGCCTAGGCGTTGATCATCTACATTGGATGATGCCCACAGAATCAGCACCATCTGACCCACATAGCTTGCCAGGAATTTGTGGAACTCGAATTCAGACCATGTCGTATTTTATAAAGATCAAAAACCTAGATATGTACCTTGGAATATGCATTACTTATGATATCATTGACAATTAGCAATACCTAGGAATTGACTCCACCAGTGGCCATTGCCACTAATAAAGTTCACCAAAACATATTTAAAAAATAACACAATATATTTGAAATGGAAAAAGAACACATACTTTGAAAGTTACAACATAAAACAGTACAAAAAACTGTTCCTGCCTGCACAAACAGATAATGCCAAGTGTGTCAAGCAACCAAGGACAGAGAATTAGAGAAAAAATGAATTTTGATGATTGATTGACTTGTGGAAAGAAGAGAGGGAAGAAAAAAACCTGACTAGAAATATAGGGAATATGATTTTATTATTAGATTCATACCTAGGGAAAAACCAAGAAATATGGTACAAATAGATCGAAAGAAAAGACGAAAGAGTGAATATCCTCGGTATTTCTGGTTCATACACGTAGAGATATTCGAACAGAGATTTTCAATTTTGAATTTTTATTTTGTATAATTTTGAATTAGCAAATGCGTCCCTTTAAACTTGTACTTTTACTTTACATTGGGTATAATCTCTTTTCCCTAAAAAATGTTCTTTCAGTGACAACTTTACTCGTTCGTTATAAACAACGAATATTAAAAATATAATCACTCCTTGAAATGTATTTACCAAATCCGTAACACTCCACAAGCCATATGTGCCCTTGAAATAATAAGACGCAGTCTCCGTAATCCAGTTCAGGCCCATCAATAGAAAACATTTGAAATACAGGAAAAACCTGAAGAAATTAAAAAATTCTGTTGGAATAAATGTGTCACATGCATTTGGAAAATGATACAGAAAATAAAGAAAATTATATTTTACATCTTTTGTTGTTTTCCATTTCGTTGGCTCTCTCGATTGTTTCCTGGCTTCCAGAATTTATTTCGAAAAAATAATATTAACGCGGAATCTACAAATGCGTACCAATTAATCAGTAAGGTAACCGAAATGACTCCATAAAAATACAAAAACGTGGGATCGAACCAGAATTCATCTGAAAATTAGACAGAGAGAGTCAATGTAGACTTCGTATTATTCCTAAAGAAATTTAAAATTTTACGTGAGAGTTACAGATACTTGGTAATTATGGCCTACGATCGTAAAGTTAATTTTTTTTTGTTTATTTATTTTTAAATTCATAGAAATCATCAACGCAGCTGTTTTCTGTCATACCAAGTAAATTCATTTTCAGCTGAGTACCGTTTAGGAGTTCATAGAACAGGGACGTAGTTTTGGAAGGATAGGGGTGGAATACATCTTCCAAAATCTTCCAAAATTTTTAGTCCTTTGGAAATTGTGGCGATTTTTAATATTTGGAAAAATCGTAACAACTAATAATCGAGTGTTAGAAAGTAGCCTAGTATAAAGTTATACAGAATACGTAGACAAGCTGATGCACTTCTATAAAGCTAATGTAATAAAATTGGCACCAGTTTTTAGTTGGGACAAATTATCCCACTAGCAGTGCACATGCATTAGCACTTCACATTGGAGCCAGTTGAAGAGAATTTGAATCTATTTTGTTACGAGAGCTCAAAGCGAGCAATCCTCGATGAGTTACAATTTACAACACTTGCCTGAGGCTTGTATTGCAAATTGTACGAATCAAGGTTACTCACCCGGCGCTTGAGTTGCAAATGCTATTTCTCACAATACATGCTCACACGTGACTAGGGAAGACGTCCGATTGGTTGGAAGAAGGAGTGTAACATTTTTGTCGCGGGAGCAAATACTTTTTTTGCTCCCTTGTCGAAAATTTCATTGTTTTGGGCCTTGAAAACGGGTACTTCATTGCGCCCTTTTGTGAAATGTATATCTACCGAAAAAAATTTTTCAACTTTTATTTGAAACCGTTTCTTATCAAAGTGCGTCAACTTGTCTACACAGTCTACACCTACCGTATTAACTTTAGCTTAATAGTTGTGATTTTATATTATTTTGAACCAAATTTTTAAACGTGCTATTTTAAAAGTTTCAAGTGACAATTTTCAACTTTTTCCTCTCGTAAAAAATTCTCTCACTATGTACCTGTCGTGCAGATTATGTTTTCCAGACGAAATTGCGTCTACCGAAACTGTACTCTAATCTTAATCAGGAGTAGAAATTTGAAATCTTACCATTGTACTGTTCGAACCAGCAAACATTTACTCCTAAATTTGGTCTCCAGCGACTGTCCAATGGTAAGAGGAACTGGGCTTCAAATGTGATACCAGATACTAGAAGTGGACATCCCCAAGCGTACAAACAATAGCTGATGAATGTACAATTTGGGTTCCGCTCCAGTGAATGCTTCAGCAGTTTATCAACGTTTATTTTGCGCCACATATGGATGCACAATACATTTAGCCAAAAAAAACAGGCTAATAACCAGAACTGTGTCATATATGCTGCAAAAAATGGTTCATGATAAATTTTTCCAGTTAAACTGTATAGGTGACTACAACACTATAAAAATGGTGTATTACATAACTGGAGAGGGAGGTGAACAATTTCTCAGCTAGTGCAATTTACGAACATGAGTCGTAGATTTGTAGGAGAGTGCGTGTGATTGCACAAGTCAATAAACTGCGTACAAAATTTGTATTTGAGCTTAGGGAAGGGATATAAAGCCTATAGAAGGAATTTTTCAGAATTAAAAAATTAAATTAATTTAAATAGAAGAAAATACGATATTGTATTTAAAGGTGTAGGGAAACTTAGGAACCAATTAGAAGCAAGAAAAAACTTGAGGTATGAGAGAAAGAAGCTAAGGTGTGAGAAAACGAAATTAAGTAGCGAGAAACGTAAAAGTTCTGAAATTGACCACTTTCATCAAATCATTCATGTCTTGAGAATACAACATTTCATACATGTGTTGCAAAATAATAGTATATTTCACTATGTTAGTTTAAAGTGAACAATCTTCAACGTGTTACAATTTGCATAAGATAAGGTTACTCACACTGCTCTCGAGTTACAACCTCTATTTTTTGCAATACATGCGCATGCATGATTAGGGAAGGCACCTGACTGGTTGAAAGGAGGAGCTTGTTTTGCTCCAGATGTAGACTTTTTCTCCCCCTAAAAGTTTTTGCTACTAGTTAGAAATTAAATATTTTGGGCTTTGAAAACCAAAACTTAATCACACATTTTGCAACATGTATTGGGAAAAATATATTTATTATTTATTACATGATAAGGATCTTATCTTTTCAAGAAGCAGGCAGCCAACTTGGTGAGCATTGGCAATTATAAATTGGAACTGGCATAATTTGTTTTGGGGTTTTATTGGCTTTTAAGGTAACTTTATTAGAAAGTGTCTAAGCAGTTATGTTCTATGTGGTAAGCTATACCTTGCTTAATACAAAATACATTCTCAAGTTATAGTCGACGGTGAGATACCCATGCGATTAAGT
Source organism: Ericerus pela (assembly GCA_011428145.1). NCBI lineage: Eukaryota > Metazoa > Arthropoda > Insecta > Hemiptera > Coccidae > Ericerus > Ericerus pela. Next base: position 959,018 of record WOFM01000261.1, on the reverse strand, counting down.
TCACTGCTTTTAGCTGGCAAATATGTAGGTCCCAGTTTTGATTCCCCAAACTGACAAAACCTACAGCTAGTGATCCTCAATGTGTGTTGGACATTCACACACCCCACTGGTGCATGGTGGAACTCACAACTTTCCTTCCTAACTTGAATTGACTTGAGTTGTCAATAGACAGCACCCTATAAAGGGGAAATAGAACCCATATAAGTAGTATAAGCCTGTGTGCATAAGTATAAAAGGCGTTTCTGGCTCCTCCCAACTTCCCACAGCATATAATGTTGTTCAACTCGTGTTGAGTCTCTCTAGGGGAAGTGTGTGTGAACCGCCAAACCTTGCTTAACACAAAATACATTCGCCAGTGATAGTCGGCCGTGAGATGGCCATGCAGTTAAGTTCACCACTTTTAGCTGGCAAATATGTAGGTCCCAAGTTCAATTCCCCAAACCAACAAACCTACATTCTTACTTATTATTCTTTTATGCAGATGACAAATTAATGCTTTATCTAATGTACTACAGCACAATTAGTTGGATCTAGGCATGAATTAGATCAGTCTATTGATGAGGGCCAAAACATTTATTTATTGAAGCATAAATGGCCACATAATCTCTCTTTATAGTTTTCCATTGGTAATATAAGTCCACAATTACCAGATGGTATTTAACTCATCTATTGTGGTCCTAGTTGGACTATGAAATTCAGATGTCTAAATAGTGCTAATTTTTAACTATGTCTCAAGGGATGTCTCAATAGATACTGGTTTGTGGAAACAAGTAATTCTACACTTACATTGCATAAAATTATGGACCCTGAAAGTTCTGATTTAGTGTCAAAAGTTTAGTATAATATAAAAAACTATTGGTAAATCTCAAAAGCTACTTTTATCTCCTAATAAATCTTCTTGCAAACAATATCTATAATTCGGTACTATAAATACACTTTATTATTAACTATACCCTAAGATATTATTACATATGTTCAATAGGTTTCATTTTTGTTCAGTTGAATTTTCCTTTTTCATCTCAGTAATGGAAACCACCCATTAGTGAACAAAATTCAGGCCCCCCCCTTGCGTCCATTATTGAGAGGTGTTGCCATAATTTGTACATTTCTTGTCAGTTCTGTTTTAGTCGTATTCACTCAATATAATATTCACTGTGAACCGTCGTCATCATCATCCCTGCTTGTGTCATGGCCAGTTTAAGATGATGATTTATTATGTTGCGGATGCTACATAGTGTTTATAATACAAGCATCTGTGATCAGAAAAAGAGGATATATATGTTCTTTTGTGTGTTTCTGGTTGCATTCATAAACAAATGACAAATGAAAAGTACTCAAGAGAATGAAAAGTAAGTCTTCTGCCCCTAAAAGTATTTTTATTTATTTTTTGTTTTTTAATATAATAAATGATCTGGCTAATTCACTCTGAAAGATACAATGTAAAAATAAAAAAAAAAAAAATTTAAATTAAAAAAAAAATTTATTTTTATAAGGATTTGAATACAGGTTTCCAGTGTGACAGTCTAAGTCATTAATAAGGAGTCATGATGAAACTTGCAAATTAGCTGATTTAAACATCACTTTATACAATACCACCCTAAAAACACCAATTATAATCCATGATAATGCAAATAAAATAATCCTCTTTGACTGAATAGACACTTCTTTCATAATTTTTTAGCAGATTTGCCAATTTCTCAAACGCATGTGAAATTATTTTAGTTTTAAGATGATGTAATTTATTTTAATCTGACTTTCTATCATATTTTTGTAATTTTTTTTTTTAATTATAAAAATGTGAGACCAAACATCCCCACCCATTACCACTTAAAAGTAGTGAAATGTAAATAATTTTTTGCAACATCCAACCAAAAAATATTGACTGAACAAAAAGTACCAAATTTCAGTACCATCCAAAAAATATGGTTGAGTGCGCGCGCACTTTTGAGTACTACTTTTTCAGTGTTTTATGTTTTCTAAAGTAAATTTATTAAGGCAACTAGGGTTATCAAAAAACATTTTTCAATCTTTTTTCTGGGGTCAGTAACCGTTTTTCTTCTTCTTTTTTTTGGGGCGGATGAGGGTATTGTAAAAAAAAAAAGTGAAACGCGTGCAAAAAGTAAGTGATTGATACACATGTGATTTGCAGCGCTCGTATCAAAATCACTTACATTTTGCATTCGTACCACAAATAACTATCCCAAAAACAAACGTTCTCCTACAACGGGGAAGTATTTTCGCCAAAATAAAGAAGGAAGGTGTCATAACCTTTCCACCCCGTTGCGTGCCTAATACCCGCCTATTATGGGGGAAAAACGATATTCTATACCATTTCATCCTTTTTTCGTGAACGTCGATAGATTTTTCTCACAAAAATACGAAGCCTTTACAGCCGGTATCCGGTACGATCTAATTAGGGTGCTTAACAGGTAGCCATAGCCCACTTACCTACAGGTACGTAGTAAAAGTTGACTTACCTAGTAAGGTACAGTAATCATTTGCGGGAGTAAGCTCTTTAATACCGATCAGAGAACTGAATCCAATAATGAGAGAGACCACGTGACACAAAAAGCATCTATCGTGCACGCTTTTTCGTAATTTGGGTGTGGCCAAGAACAAGCCTAAGGTAGCGATTAGAAATACAATCGACACGTTCAGCCCGTACTTTTGATATTTCATTAAATTGTAATAGGATTGTTGTTCCATGGAATCGAATTTTGGTTCTCCCTCCTCCGAACCACCGACGCATACCACCGGCATACATTTATGGTCTCGAACGAAGTACTCGAAGCAGTATTGTTCGTAGGGGTACGATAAATTATAGTTCCAATGGTAAATTGTTCCATTGCTGTAACGATCGTACACGTCACCGTGGGTCTCGTTCAAAGGCATCATAAAAGGAAAGCTATTGTTTGGACACGATAATTTGACATTGTATTCTGAAAATTGGGAAATCGAATTCGAAATGAGCTGGCCATCGGTTACGTTGACTGATAGGTTGACGCATTTAAGTTCAGACAGGAAAACTTCGTTCTTATGGCAGCATTTTCGCAGACCTCGACCTAAGGATAAGCAGTTGCCGCTAAGCGATGCGCACGTCGAGTGAGATAACTTTTCGGAACGGTTAATGTTAGGATGATGTTCAGCGAGTGAGTCTGCACGAAATAACTGAGCTGGAAGCAAAAAGAACAACAAACCGACGTATTTATACATGACGACGATGAGGGAACGCGAACTAACACTCACGCATGTGACACAAACATTAGCTGAATGGATTAGTAAAAAAAAAAACAAAGACAAAAAACTAGAATATTATAATCGATCGAAATATCTCATCAACTGAGTATAAAATATTTTAAGTTGTAGGCGAGTTATACCCGCACAGGTTAATCATACTGACTGACTCACACCATGATAAACATTTGAAATAAGATTGTAAAAAATAAAAAACTGTTGCGCAGCAAGCTTCGCAAGAAAAAGTAGATATTCTTTGTATGAAAATCACCTCCATCACCAACTTTCTTCTAATAAAGTAATACGTAAAATATTCCTATTTTTTACAAAAACTTAACAATGTCACACAAATAGGATTCATGCTATAAAATATACTGATTTAGTATAATGTTTTCAAAATATTTTATCAATGAATTTTTAATTTTCGTGTCAAAAATCATTATTATTTTTTTAAATGAAAAATTATTCCAATTTTGTTATATGACGATTGACCTTTTGCTGAGATTGGGGGTGTTTTTAGTTTAAAACGAGTGTTTTTATCGATAAAACTTCCAAAATTACTTTTTTAGAACTATTATGAGAAGGGTAAAAGAGGGAAAATCACACTGAATAGCTAATAAGTTGGAAACAAATTGACCAATAAAAACCAAAATTGGTAGGTCTGATTCTTATATGGCTGGTACTCTTTGCATCAAATTTCGTTGCTATTGTCAGAGAACTGCAACTTTTATTGAGACAACATGAAAAATTATCACCTCTAACAGCCCCACGGAATGAACCGTAATACCAATAGAAACCAAATTTGAAATCATATTAGATATACTTTGAATCAATACCTGTACCAAATTGTGTGACTATATCTTTAAAATTACTCCTTTTAGAATCATTAATCTTTCAAAACTGGAACCAAAATCGCCTTTATTAAACGTACCGTAAAGCCTATCCACACTGAAATTGGTAGGTATTATCCTTGACTTAAAACACATACGTATATCAAATTTCAGGCCTATGAATTGAAAATTTCGACCTGTGCGCTGTTCAATAAAAAATGTTTATAAACTGACCTAGCATAAGAACTATACGTCCGATTTGAACCAAAAATAATAGGGTTTTTTCTTCAGCGAATTCGAATACGTGTTTCAAATTTCGAAATCATCCGATCAAAATTATTCTTGGAAATGAATTCAACGCAAAAGGGAGTCCCCTTGGATTTGCCACTACAAGAAAAATGATGTCACTGGTTCCATTGTCTCTATTTCTTTTTCTGCCAAAGTGTTGAAAATGTCCACAGGTAAGCCAGGTTCGATACGAATAAAAATATAACCCATAAGACAAATGACGACGCTAGTTCTGTTGACGATATCTCATTTTCTATCGGCTGTTAATTCCGCACTATACTTAGACAAATTTTTGTTGCTCTCAGAGATTGGTAAGTAGTTTAATGTGTCCGCCATAGGTTCGATGGGAACAAAAATGTAAGACAAATGACGTCTTCGGTTCCATTGTCTCTATCTCATTATTAGCCAAAGTCTTTAAAATCTTTATAAGTGAGCCAGGTTCAACGTACACAAAAATACAACACTAACACATTAGCAGGCTAACTGAGAGCGTCGTTTTTTGGCCAACTTGTATGATTTTAAAGACTTTGTCTTTATCACCTTCCAATCAATAGGGAATATAGCTCCCATCCCCATTTTCACCTGTTTACAGCACGTTTTCAACGCCATCTATGGTTCCATCTTAAATTCCAACAGTGTAAAATAAATTCAGGTACCTACGTTCACAATTTTGTGCGTATTGCTCAAAAATTAATTATTTTACATCTTTTTTAACTGCCAAAAATCACAGTAATGTACCATGTGACCATTTCGCACAAAAACTATGTAAGCTTCTTCATCTTGCGGATTTGAATATGTGGTTCAAATTTTGAAACCATCCAAAAAAAATTGCTACTTTAAATGGATTCCAGACAAAAGGGATAAGTAGGTATATTTATTACGTGTACTCAACCGAATTTCAGTCAATGCTGCCGAAATTTTTTTGAGGTGATGAGACAAAAAATATACCCTTCGCCACCTCTGGGTCTAAATACCGGATCAATTTTAATAAGCAGATTTTCTTCGAAGACCTACTTAAAAAGCCAGAAGAAAATGTATAGATGTAGGACGTGAGAAAGCTTGTGAGCAAGGTTCACACGAATGAGTCACAGTTTCCTTTATAATATATACGGCAACGTGATAAGATAACCTTAAAAATTGTTTGGTGATATGGTTATCGAGCGATGATCGCAGGGGCGGACTGAATCGCCGCAATATCGGGAATCCCTCAAGCGTAACAATTATTAGGGAGGAAAAAATTTTATCAAAAAAAAAAATTATATTTTTTCGAGTAGGTATAATAATATTGAAATTTTATTGTTTGCGTACTTACCGCAACATTAAAAGCAACGATAATTTGCGAAACTTAAGTCAAGTAAATACGTAATTGGACTGATATTAAAATATTATGACGGTCTATTAGCTGTAACCGGTCTCTGAATTGGTGGTATGATATCCGCAGCATTCACGTGCCAAAGAATTTAAAAATATAACCCTGTAACCGCGGGTAATGGACTTTCAGATCGAAGCGGTTGATTTGATTTTTGAGTAGTTTCTCTCCCAATAAACTCAAATTGAACATCGGTTTTATCTATATCAGCTTCGAAATGTTCGTTTTTTTGCTGAACTAAATATAATTATTTGTAAGTGCCAGAAGTATGTGATTGCACGCGTTTTTTCTGTATGTTTTCGAAGAAAATCTACATATTAAAATTAAGCTGATATTAGGACCCAGGGGCGAGGGTAAGTTCGTCTTTCGTTTTATGGAACCAGGAAACTTTTGGCATTATTAGCTGAAATTCATGCGTATAATCTATACATATGTATATAAATGTGAATATTTGTCTGTCTGTCTGTCTGTTTGTCTGTATGCCCATCACTTCAAAACCGCTCAATTGATCGACTAAAATTTTTGGGACTTATTTATATTGTCTCAAGGAAGATTTTAAGATAAGTTCGAGGTCTGTATCTTCCCAAGGGCGAAGTGGATTTTGATCCAGTATGCCTGTTTCTATACAATTTTAATTTTGCCTAACAATATTAGTGGAATACCTTGTCGTGAGAGATATTCACACGTAGGTCTTCAACAGATATTGCATGTTCTGCCACTTCATACTGTAAAGTATGGGAGACCCAAATCCTCAGCAAACACTGGCGGTTTTGTAGCCAGTTTCGAGAGTTGATATACCAAATTTGGCACACTCACACACACAGACACACATATGTACATATACGTATATGATTATGTCATCCATTGCGTTGTTTCCTGCCTAAGGTGATAAGAAACAACGCAATGCGTTTGGTGTCAGGCTGTGACATCACCAAGATCGTTATCAGGTAATTGATCACAGCCCGTGCAATGTATCTTACCTGTACATATGTACAGGTATGAATATACAAATACACAAGTGTGTATGGTTTTAAGTCATTGAGACGATTAATTGCCAGCCTTTGGGTGGCAACTGTTATCGAGGGGTGCAAGCCCCCATAACCTCATACGAGTAATGTCCCCACAAAATTTAATTTAACTTCAATAACCTTTATCAGTTACGTTTGATCGTAATTACTTGCACACACATGCAAGTAATGTATGAGTACCAAATCATAACCAGTCTGAACAATATAATAATTCTGTACATGAACCGGTCCATCATTTCTTATCACCATGAGAAATGACATAACCAGGCCACTCACACAAACATACATATTTACTACGTATGTGTGTCAATGTGCGTGTAATTAAGTCCGTATATAAACTATCCGAACTGACTCTAAAATTGCCAGTGTTTGCCCAGGTTTTGGCTTACCCATATGTTTACATATGAAGTGGTCGAACAGGCAAAATCTGTAGATTTAATTTCTGGTGAGAATATTTTTTTTACGACAAGGTATTCCTTGCCATGTCCGTGATATGCGGCTCTAACTACGTCAACACCAAAACATAATTGCACCCCACAATGTTATAGACTGCTGATTACATCATCATTCCATACTACCGCTCAAAATCTCTCAGTTAGTTTATACTTACTTACTAGAGCTCATCTAACAATTTGCACAATTTTACATGTAGGCAAATGTTCATATATAAGTTTCTCATTGCTTAATGATCCTGCGATTATTTTTGAAGATTTTTATGCTTGTATTTATAGGAACATGATTTTAAGACATCATCGGAGTGATTCTCTTTTAAATGATAGTTATTTGTTTTTAACACAAAGAAGTTTTATTGTCTACTTTTTCCACTCTCTGACAGATAGCAGATGGTTGTTGGAGCAGTAAAAAAATCAATTTGTTCTAGTAATGTGTATCAAACTTGAATTCCTTTCTCATGTAGTACTTATATACATATAATATAAGAAGCCCTGAAGCACCATGTAGTGGCACTTTGGCTTGTGCTGTCTTTGGACTTTTTCTGGCATACCTGTAGGTAACACCATAGAATTTGTTGTTTCTGAGGAGACAACGAACATTTTTTTCTCGTGTCTGTGTAGGTAGTGGCGCATGTGTATTGAAGGAATAATTGGTGAAATAATATAGGGGAAATAATTGTAAAATAGTATCTGGGAAATAATTTTGTTAAATAATTAACGGTTTATAAGTTTATTATACTGATGTCACAAGTAAAAGAAAAAAAGAGTTAGTAGAGCCTTGATGACTGCTGAAAGTGGCATCTATTTACAATGTATCTATCCATTTGACCAAATGTATATAATTAAATGAATTAATTTGACTCGGTACTCTGATAAATTTACTAAATTATAAGTATTAATTACGTAGTTGTTTCCTTTGGTCTGATGCTTATTTTATAAAATTATATTTATTTACTTTAGGCTTTCTACTCTTATAAACCCACTTAATAATACTTTATATTTAGTATATGGAGTTTACAATAAACTTAGGTAGAGAGATATTCTTACCCTCCTGATTTAATTTAAATATTACCAGATGCATATTATAAATTGAGTTTTCTCAGCTTGGGGGGGGGTGACACGCATGTTTTTATGGGCACTGAACAACGAGATAAACTGTGGTAGGTACTTACTTATTAACTCGTTTCAATACAAAATTAAATAAGTTACTAATTTAGAGCTATTTGAATGAAAATAAATAAGTTTTTGTAAAATAATAGTATTAAAAAAATTTTAAAAATTAATAACGAGCATTATGCTTGGTGAAGGGAGGAGAAGAAATGTAGCACAATTCTAGAAAAGGCTTCAAAAGTTATGACAGTGGGGGTAAGTTGTAAATCCATTTTTGGTAATTAATGAAGTTTAATGGACAAGTAAAGGTTACCTACCCATTTCATACTCAATGTGAATTTCCATTTTTAGGTTCTGTTTCAGTTTTGTTGAAACCAATAAGAAACTGCATCACTTTTAAACTAATGTGCTCAATTGTTTTGCAGTTAAATTTGAAAATTAAATTTTATCCAAGGTAGTATTATGACTCATTAGTTGAAGAGGATGAGGGAGAATTATAGCCTCCAAACCAACACTTGTCCCGCAATCTTTGATATAATTCTCTTCTCCCAAACCAGAACCTTTTAATACTCATTACATTAAGCTTATTTCGATAGAATATCTATGATATGTGATAAAATTATTATTATAATTATTGTTAATGGGGTATGGTTTCAAAATGCTTATACTTTTTCAGTGTGTTGTCTTGACACTACTACCTACGTTCTTAGCATGTTTCTCTGGAATATTGTTTTTTTATGGAAAAAACGTTCTTTTAGCAATGCCATTACTCGTTTGTTACAAACAAATATTACAAAAATAAGAACTCCTTGCAAAAAATTTGCCAAATCCGAAGCAATCCATAAGCCATCCTCATTTTTGAAGTAATAAGATGCCAACTCCATAGTCCAATTCAGGCCCATGACCAGGAATAAATTCAAACATGAGAAAAACCTGAAGAAATTTGAAATAAAACAATATGTAAGAAGCATAAGTGTGGTGAAAGAAATAAAAATACTTATAATGGAAATGGAATTTTACATTGACTGTTGTCCGCCATGTCGTTGGCTGTCTTGATTTCCATTTGGTTTCCAGCCTTTGTTTCGAACGAACAATAAAGAAGCGGTATCAATAAATGTGTAAAAATTAATGAATAAGGAAATCGAAATAACTGCATAAAAATACAGGAATATGGGATCGAACCAAAATGGACCAGAGAATCAAACAATATAGATTTCTGATTATTTAAATGAAATACCTAAGTTAAACATTCATATTACAGTTATATTTTTCAGTTAAACTCCTCAGTGCTTACTTTTTTCTGAAGGGAGAAGTGAATTTAACAAGCGATTTGTGTAGTGGGTAGAAGCTTATAATTAGAGTGGTATAAGGTCCAAGAGATCATATAAAGCTGGTTGGAGTCACACACCTGTTTCACACGCCTTGTAACTCTCAATTGACATTGCCTCAACACCAATGTCTCCTCTACCACGAGGGAGTACTCTGACGCATTGCCCATGTGCAGGAGACCTATGGGCGGAGCCACAACACTAGGGGCGGTATGCAAGGGTAGTCTTTGGAGACTACCTTCTGAAGATAGACCTGAAATCTAAAATAGATTTGACATGACAAGTTCAAAAACCTAATATTTATTTAATAAAAATAAAAGAGTACATGTAACGGCCAAAAGAGGTGGTAATGTACCTAATTAGAACCACTTTCAGTGTTACACCATACACGAAATATCATGTACTTCAAGAGCAGTAATACTTCTAGAATAGATTCAAGTTTATCATCCACAGACTATCGTGGACCTTAACATTTGTTAGAGACTCAATAATATTTTAAACACACGAGTGAGTTTACACATTTAATAAAATAATAATTTGTACATCACAGTACATAAACATACGTTAGTATTTATACATATACAATCACAATTCAACAAGCAAGACTATCTGTTCACTAGAGACTTCTACTAGAGAGGTTCCAGGTACTTAGAAGTAGCTGTCGAGGAACTGTGTCTTATTCCACTGAATCGAGGGATTATATACTCGTTCAGGGTATGAAAACGTATGTGTCAGATAGGTAAAGTGAGGTAGGGTGTTGTTATTATAGGGTTGTGCTGACTCATCGAGTACTCAAGGGGCAGGCACAATTAGGTCATGAATATACAGAAAGTATATCTATATTCATAAAATCAAATACGGGTAATTTAGTGGTTGTTTATATAGAGTTATAGGATGATTATTGTTGATAAATATCTACGTTTTTGGTATTCGAAAATGTGTGGACGAATATGTTCGTCATTTCTAAAAATAGACGAAAATATACGTTGCAGTACAAACTGTAGGAGGAAAATTAAATAAAATAGGTAATATTTTAAAGAATCCATTAGTCTTCTTAGCAACTGCCAGATGTAGTAGAAGAGGAAGAAACAAATTATAATTGGCCATAGATAACAGATTCTGTGAAGGAATATTAGGAATTAGTGAGTTGCAAAACATTATAAATGTTTTAAAAATGTGTGCATGCTCTGTCAACAATTGTCCGTAATCCTTTGTGAGGTACTTGACAACAATAGTTTGGGACAAAAAATCAAAATGTTTTGAGGAGCATAATATTCGATTATGGTGCACCCTCAAGACAGTAAAAAGGTTTTATGAACATTTCCTACATATTTCATGTCCAGGTTGATCTTAGAAAGGAGAAGAAATATTATTTCTAATTTTGAGTAACCTTTGACTGCAGCTCCAACGGAGCCAAAAATTTCAATGGCAAAGAAGACTCTTTTTTACTAGAGAATTCAATTTTTGCATGTCTTATGTTTCCATCACCCAATTTCTCAAGACCAATGATTCTAGTGAGTTTATAGACACCAGGTTTAGATGTGTAATCTAACACATGAACTATGTCATTAACCTGTAATTGGTATGGAGCCGTATGATATGTATTTGGTAAGGCAGATGGGAGCCTATCACAAAGATATAGTAACTACTCTCTATTACAAGATGACCATAGTTTATTAAGGTAATCCTGATCCAATTTCCACATATTGATGATCTGTTTAGCTGTAGGAGTTGATTCCAATAGAGATAGATCAGAAGGCAAACTTAGTGTTCCTGAGTTCGTATGCTGAAAATGTACAGGTGTCAATGTATGTTGACCAGTATCATATGAAGATGGGCAAAGAGGTCTGTTATTAATCATAGTTTGAATATGTTTCAAACTAGCCTGAAAAGTATGGATGGGTATGGAGTTGTGTCCATGAACTCGGTAAAAGACTTGTTTTATAATTCCGATAATTTGTTCATAAACTCCATTATACTATGGTGCTTTTGCCAGTATGAAATGCCATTCAATGCCTTTCATATCGAGTCTGTTCTTAATTTTTGAGGTTTCAGAAAAAGTTGTCCAGTAATTTGGAAGGTATACCAAAAACAGCTGAAAGTGTGCTGCATTATTTGACAAGATTGCTTTAGGAGTTCCTTTGTCAGCAAAAAATGTCAGAAATGCTGTCTAAATTTTTGTTGTCATGAGAGACAAAATAGAAATTAGATACACAGCTCTTGTTGATAGACAAGTGAAAGTAAGAACAAATTTTTTATAAATGGGAGATGTTGGTGCAGCCAACTGGCTTTTCCATTTAGATTAGTATTTGTCAAATACAGGAAAAGGTTCAAAAATATCCACCCCCGTATATGAAAAGGGATGGGTATATGGAATAAGTCAAAAAATCTGGCAATGACGAGTTTGTTAGAAGCTTAAACAGTGTAGTTTCAGATTTTTTGCATAAAATGCAAGGCTTCTTTAAAATTTGAGGAAGGACTTTTAAGGCCTTAGGTATAAAATATTACCGATGAATATCCGCAAGTGTGAACTTACTACCCGTATGCACATTGGTGAGATGTGTATGCATTAAAATGAGTTCAGTCAAGTACCACTTAGGATGCAATAATATGGGCAAGAGCATATCTTTTGCATAAGGTATTTCTGGAAGGTAGTTTTTAGTACGCAAAATTCCAGATGGATCCATACAAAAATGAAATTTTCTATAAGAAACATAATTTGGTGGATTTTGTTTCATAAGTATGTCAAATATTTTGGGGAAATATTTCTTTTGATTGGCATATTTAATTTAGTAGGATTAGATTTATCTTTTCCATATCTATTGTCATTAGATGTAATGGCAAAATTTCTTCTCCCTTTAGGCTGATTATTATTTCTATTCCTAATAGATTGATTATTTCTATCATTATTAGGCTTATTTTGATTACACAATTTATCTAATTTTTTAGGTATAGTTGTATTAAGGTTATTAGTAAGTTCTCAAATTTTAATAAATTCACAAATTAATCTGGTGAAAAATGATTTATTCTTTCAGATAAAAATTTAGGTAGTGCACCCTGTAATAAATTTATTTTTTGGGGTATCACAATGTTGTTGCATTTATTGACGTAATTATTAAATCCATTAATAAAGCCAGGGTAACCCAAAATTTCTCCATTCCATCTTTCCAGATAAAATTTCAGAGGTTTGAGGTTGGTAAAACCCTTTTCTAATGGATTCTCATTTTGAGATTCCCAACATTTAGGAGTATATCAAAAAGATTGTTTTGATGGAACAGAAATGTTAGTTTCTGAAGAAGATTGGATTGGTTCAGAGATTCCCAATAATAAATTAGATTCCGTATTATTAACTATACGTATAGGATTATTAATAATAAGTACAGATGCTAACGAATGTTCTGATGGAATAAGTTGTAATTCACCTCTAGTTGTTTTAGAAAAGGTAGTAGCATCCTGTTCCACAGAATTTTCATCGGACATTTGTTCAAATGTATGTTTTTTAAAATTTGAAGACTCATTACTTTTTTCAATACGAGGTTGCTTCGATGAATAAGACTGTTCCATCGACTCAGTTTTGGTGGGATTGTCATCCATAGAGTGGCCTGGTTGTCCACCAGCTGCTTTTGAAGTTTGCCTTCAAGTACAGTCTTTTGAATTGTATAATATTCAGTTGGAATTCCTTGTTAATTGAAGTTTCAACATCCTTTGGGGTCTTCTCCCAATGTCTGTAGGACAGAAGGGACTTATTCAACTCTTCACGAGTTTGCACTAACCCTAACGTATCTGCTAATTCCTGACCTCGCGCTTCTTTACGAAGCTTTTCCTTTTCCTCATTCTTCTTTAGATTCTCCAACTCCTGATGGAAAGAAGTCGAGGAAGGTTGTGGTTGATTTGTCGGATCAACTAAGCCAAGTGAATATTTTTTGAGAATAATGGCTCTTTTGATGAGTAATTCTCACTCGCAATTGCGAGAAGCAATCAAAAATTCTATTATGTAGGCCTTTTAGTGGAACCTCCAGGTCTTGGAGGCACGAATCAATTGCGTTGATTTCCGATAAAATTTTATTGTAATTTTCACCTTGAACATAAGCCGTCTCAAGAAGTTTGTCAACTTCCTTGATGTACGATTGACAGTCTTCGACTATCACTATAAATTCAATGGCATCATCAGATAAATCTGAGTGTCAATGATGACATTAGTGATAATGTTCTGTGTGGAGCTGGCTTGTTGACTATAGCATCGGCTATCTTTAACTGTTCTTCTTCAGCAGCTTTTTTCATCCTTACTTCTTTTGCCAGACAAAGATTTTCAGCTTCTTGCTCTAGATGAATTTTATCTGCTTCTAGAGCTTTGTGAAATTTCTTGACTTCTTTAGCCTTTTGGGCTTTGTTGGGTTTGGCAGCCTTTTGGGCTTTCTCACTATCAGCGGCTTTTTTGGGTTGTTCAGCCTCTTGGGCTTTTTCAGCCTCATGTTTCTTCGCCAAATATTTTCAGATCTTCTCTTCATACTTTTTGAAGAGTAGCAGTTGCTCATCATCAATTGCTTTTTATTTAGCTTCTTCAGCTAATTTCTCAGCAGACTTGTTGATGTTCACATTCCACTTCTTTGTCCTAAGGAATGTTGTTGGGATTGTGAAGTCAATCCTCGTTGCAACTGTTGTTACTCGGTGCTTGTTGATTTTTGAGAAAAAGAGGCAGGCCCCTAGGAAGTAAAATGCCAAAAATCAGCACCCTAGTCGAAGATCTGAGCAATTAGCGTGGAGAAAATAAAAATCCTTCCCGAAAATTAAAAAACATGTGAAAACAGAAACTCGCTCAAAACAACAACTGTGGAATCCCTAGATAAGAAAAATGCAAGAACAATAAAATAACGACGGGTATCAACAAACCCACATGCACTCGATGACAACAAAACCATCGCAACGTGTATCTATTGTTAAACAAATGAAAATGAGATAAATAAAAACATCCATCTTGCCGATGACGTCAAAAGCTGAGATGAATTTCTATTTATCTGGAAATTCCAATAGCTTTAAAATATTCAAACACACTTGACTTTGCAGAAAATAGACAAAATTTTTTGGAAAAAGTTGCAAACGATAGAGAATTTTTATACCTATCCCCTCCATGGATGTACACACTCAAATAAATACCACGAAATAAAACTCACCATGTTTTCACTCGCTTTTTCTACTGTCGCCTTGACTGTCAAACTTTGCTTCTATTATTTCTCCTGTGTTTTTCCTTTTCTAAAATATTTTCGAACTATGTCGTCCATAAACCAGCCAATGTTATCCGCCAATTCTGACCCTCAAATTCCCTTGACTTCCAGAGACAATGTTACATGCCTAGAAAATATGCAGCAACAATGCCAACTGGAACATAAGAGAGACTTGGCCAGAATTGAGGAGGAACTATTCATGGATATGGACTTGTCCCCGGTGGAAAAAATTGTCACACACATGACAAAGGAACTGCCACCCCTTATTTTGCCTCCCAAAATGCCCGTCAAAAAGTAAGATGGCAACCCCAAAACTGATGATGCAGGAGCGAGCTGAGTTCCTGTTTACCAATGAGGACCCTGCATACTAGGCTGCCCCTCCTCCAGCTCAAAAACCTATCCTCACAAAGCAGTTCACGGCCTCCTCAAAATCCAACTTGCCACGGTTGACCACTTCTGGATATTTCAATCCCCGCCTCTCTCTTCACAACGTTCAAAACTACCCTTATCATTGCCCACAATACTGACTGCAACGACAAAGGGGACAAAGAAGCTGGGACAATTTCCAATGGCGGCAGGCCCAACGCATGGAATCCTACAAGTGTGTTAGAGCTGTCGTTGGAAGTGCCCTTGTAAAATGGGAGAGGGAGCAAAAACAGTGTTAAAAACCACTAATCCTCCAGGCATGCGATTAATCTTTTTTACGACGCAAAAACTGGGAGAGAGTAGTTGTGGGGATTAGAAGATTACTCGTATGAGGAAATAGGCTCAGCCTATCGACGACAGTTGTCACCTTTGGTGACCAATATTTGTGCCTTGCATGTTAAACCAAAACAGAATGTTTGTTTGTTTGTACTTGTCTATTTTTGCAGATAGACAAGTTACAAATCTCAGTCTGTGACAAATCAATAGATAACAATCTCGGAGATGTCACAAACCGATACAGAGATGCATTCTCCATACTTTACCTTTGCCATAGCAACCGTAAAGTACGATGAATAATCTACACTATACTTATGTAAATATTACATAAGTGTGTATGTGTGCGTGTAGGGAGCAGAGTATATAAGACCAGAAAATCGTAGGCTAAATCGCCAGTGTTTGCCGAGGTCTTGGCTCCCCTATACCTTTTAGGTATTTTGGCATAAGGTATTCCACAGAGAACTCCATATTGCAACGCATTTTCCAAAACCGCAGCAATCCACAAGTCATTCTCACTTTTTTGGTGAAATATAGAACGCCACCTAATTCTTAACCAGATGAAATGAAACATTATCGGATGCATGATTTTATTTCGTGTATAGATTGTTCAGTTAGTTATGTGTTTTCGGTTTTATAAAAAATTATTATGTATAGACGTTAATTTAATGTAATTACAGAAGACTGACAAACCTTATGGTGATAAGATATGTTCGCAGAAAATATGTAAACTTATAATTAGTTTTGTTTCGAAACATAGTGATTCGCTATATGATTATACGAATTGACTTGGATTTTCTTCTTCCCCCAAATTTTGCTTCAAATTGTTCTACTAGTATTTGTTGTGGTCATGATTTCCACGATTGACATTATTAACAATACTATAAGGCCTATAATAATATAATTATATGTATACTGTATACTATAACATTTGTTCTAAATTTCTTGACTATTGGATGCAAATTACAACATTTATCGAGTTTATATTCGAAATTAACCCCTCCAATGGTCCTAGAGCATCAACCAGAAAACTAATTATTGTAACCTGGAATAATGTTAGAATAGTGACAAATTCAATGTCTGTTTCAAATTTTGTAACCATATTTTACTTATATTGCTTCAAAATTAAGTATTTTAGGGATATTAAACTGGTAAAAATACAACATAATCGCGCCATCCAGACATACTAAAATTTATTCGCACCAGAATCAATAGATTGTGTTGTTTCCTCAGTACAAATGTATGAATCCAATTTTGCGACTTGAAAAATAATTGTGACCTAGCCTATATCGCGTTGGAAAGATCAATACGTATACAAATACAGGGAGTTTAGATTTTGTTCGACAAACTGGTAGAAATGGGTACCTACTATTTAATGGAACGAGAAAAAAATCTACCAGCGAAAAGTTTCATAATCTCAAATTGAAGGCTCTGTTGCGTTTTAATTGTTTAAAAATCAATATTTTCAACCCCTAAAAACAGAAATTCTAGTCAGCAGAATTCAATTTTTGATTTTGTGAAATAGTAGTACTCGTTAAATAAGAGAAAAATTCTATTACCATGTTTTGTCTGTTCTCAAAATTGAAGGCGCAGGAAGAAATTGAAAAATTAGAAAATTAAATTTTTCGTTAAACGTCCAAGAAGGACGGATTTTAAATTTTCTGAAATTTCCTTGTTTTCAGCTTTGTCAATTTTGAGAATGGGCAAAATATAGCGAAATAATTTTTTTTAATTTCCTCCAGTCAAAAGTTATGTTTTGGTTTTCACACCATAGTGACATTAAAAATGTGTTCCACATAAAAAATAATAATAATAATAATAATAATAATCCACCTCACCTAACCTCCCTCTATATCATCACCCAGTTTTTACGCTTACATTGTAAAGCAAAATTAAAGAAAAGAGAGCTAAATTTCTCAAGTATTGTCCATTTGGAAAATTGGTATTCCGGAAAAAAATTTTCGGGAAATTGTCCATTAGGTAAAATGGAATTTTGGAAAAATTAATTCGGGAAAATGTCCGGGAACCATTAAGAATATTGATTTTTTAACATTTTCAACACAACAGCACCTTTAACAAGAGATTTTTTTCTCTTTTCATCGAATTGTATTCGTTTTCACCGGTTTGCCGAACAAAATCCAAACACGGCCTGTTTATGAATTTCCGAAAATTAAGTTAAAATTTTGCGTGAGTCATGGAAACGAAATATACCTACGTTTCACGTCTCACACCTAAGGTCTTTTCGTGAAACCGAAATAAACAAGTAGATTTTCGTAGAAAACATACTTAAAAAGAGGGACGGAGTGAAAAAATAATTTGACTCTTGGCCAATAAGTATAACATAATTTTGGACCAGTACCTTCATAATTTTTGAACCAGCAATCTTCTTGAAAATCAGGTCTCAAATGATGGCTGGATGATACGAAGTATTGGACTCCCAAGTGTAATACCAGATACCAGAAACGGACATCCCCAAGCGTACAAATTGTAAATGATGAATGTCTGATCTGACGAATGCTGCAGAGGTTTACGTATATTGCGCCACATATCGATGCACATTACATTTAGCCAACTAAAACTGGCCAACAGCCAGAACTGAGTCATGTATGCTGCAAAAAATAGTTTACGAGAAATTAGCCGACTGGATAGATATAATTGCATAAAAAAAAAAGTGTCCGATTCACTCTTTCATTCACTCACTCATTCATCACCGCTCACCCAGAACCACTGCACAAGTTAAACTAAGAGGGTCGAAAGAGGTGAAATATGTTTTAAATTTTTTCTTCTAATGTATTTTCCACTGACGTATTCAGTGCAGTGGTGAGACCTGGAAGAGGGATCTGTAGAAAAGCACCAATTTTGAGTCGTAGATCACGAATATAAAGATCACTCAAATTCTTCTGTACACAATATATTTATCTAAAGTATTACTTCAGGTATTCCGAAGAAATTAATTTTGGAATTTTTGAAATTCATTTTATAGGAAGCGAAGGGGTCGAAATGGTTTTCTTTTTGATTTTTTCGAATGAGTATAAGAATTTCTTCAAGGTGATGCGATATTGAAAAAATTTTCGCTCGAAAATACATATACTATTCATTCATTAAAAATTAATTTCTGAATGTTTCAAAATTCCTCCCATAAAGAGGTAAAAACGTATCGTGGGCGAGGATGTGATGGATATTGTGGGTAAACCTCGATACTTACAGGCATTTAATACGGATTTGCATGTTTTTTCAACTATTTTGGTAAGGCAGCCAACCTTCATGACATATGAAACTGGCGAATGTATACTTGTTAGGCTGCACAGCACATTGTCCGCAACCATCGTAAGAATAGGCGCGTCTTCATTGCTTAGCATAGCGTTTAACCACCTTACACATATTTACGTAGACGTATTTATTCTAGGCTATGTTCGTAGCATCTAGGCTAAACAGTGAAGAAATTTATAGTTCGTCTGTTAGCCTATGTGCCACGAATGTGCATTTTTGTTTTAACCTCTGTAGACTAAAGTGTGTGGACTTGGTCCATCACCAAGTCCACAGTCTGTTGACTGGGGCCGAGCCCCAAGAGGAAAAGAGGAACATGGTCTCCACAGGTATGAAAGAGAATGGCTACAAATAGCAGTTTTATTAAACAAAAACAAAAAAAAATTATAAAAATTTGTTAATGATGAACAAAGTTTGAATTGTCTTTAAAGACAAATGTATAAGGTATTGATGCATAAAAAATTTACATTATATATATTGTTTTAGTATCGTCTTTACTTTATCACAAATGACCCAAAAATATATTTATCTTTGGGGTCTTTGTTATTTTACTTCATTCGAAAATTTGTAGAACCGAATTCCCAACAGAGGCTAAAAACATCTTTTTATATGGCTGCAAAATTATCGACATGATTCAACTTTTAATAGTCGGGACTTTTTAATGCGAGTTTTTTGCATATTCCCTTAAAAGATTTCTTTTTCAACAGTGACGTAACGAGAGGGTAATTTTTGGGTTCAAACGCTCCCCCTGCAGCTAAACCAAAAAGTGAAAAACCAAGAAAAAGAAGTTCCACCAAACACAAAAAAACCTTGCAGTGCCATAATTGTTTAGTTTAACGCACGCAGTCGATTTCAAAAGTGTTCATAATGATGGTGATAAGTCAGTTAGTTGATGAACGTTGAGAAATTGTTAAAGGAGAATATTAATTTGTATTGGGTATCTAATTTTTATATGCTGTCGTATTTTTTCATACCGGACAAACGAAAACGCCCAACATTCCACGGAAGAAAATTAGACTCTGATGAATAATTTGGCAATTACTACTTTTGGTATATTTTTGATTTATAAGAGACAATTTTAAAATTTTTCCAGCCTATGCTACAGGTACTTATCTAATAATTGAATTTTTCATACTTTAAAGGTAACATAACTGTGGGTATAAGTAAATTTTATATATATATTTTTTTTTATGTCCATTCCAGCGTAACTTCTCAACCTGGGAACCAATTTTAATGAACTTTTTTTTTGAGTCATAAAAGATGATCCCATGGTGACCCAATATTCTTTTTAGAATCGATGAGATTGGTGGTTTTTGAGTCATTTTTAGATGAAAAAATCTTAGTTATAAAGTAATATTGCGGCTAACGTCAGAAACAAAAAATCATTGAAAAAAATTTTTCCAGCAAACAAAAAAGAAAGAAAAAATTTTCAATTAAAAATAGAAAAATAATTCTTTTAAAATTTCTCCAGTAATATAAATAAAACCAAAAAAAGCGTCAAGTGCCTACAGTTAATTAATAATTTTATTCATGTAATGTACTAATCGACTTCAGAAAAATGGAAAATAAAAAATTCGCTAAAAAGAGAAAAATAATTATTTTAAAATTTATTCATCAATATCTAGGTCTACGAACCAGAATTATTGAAATCTGCGATATCTAAATGGTTTTGTCATAAAATTCGATGGAATTGACGTATAAAGCCTCCTGGGGAAGTGAAAAGAACGTCGACTTCAATAATTATAGTCCCGAAGCCTATATTTTGCTGGAGAAATTTTAAAAGGAATATTTTGCTTCTACAGGGACGTAAACTCGATCGACGTGAAACGAAACTGTTTCATATTTTGTTTCGTTTTTATATGTAAGTATTCATTCATTTATTTATTTATTAATTTAATTATTTATCTATTCATTTTGCTTAAAAAATACTACATTTTTTATTGTGACTTACTGTGCGAAAGTTTTTTTTATTATTTATTCAGAAGTTGATTCTATTTTTTGTAAATTTTGCTTTTATTAATAGGTGCCTACGCAGTTGAATTTTGACTGAAGAAATTTACATTATAGTCGGCATATTCTCCATTTTTAGTAGGTTTTCTTTAAAATATCTACTTATTACGCGTGGTGCGGTATTAGTCCCCAGGGTTGGGGGTAAATACGTTTTTCTTTTATAATCTCAGGAAAATTTAGGCACCAATAACTCAAATACGTGTACATATACATATATAGATATAAGTTTATTTTTTGTCCCAATGGTAAAGGTTGAAATTTTCATTAGACAATCAGGAAATTTGGCATGTACATCTATACTAAGCCAAAAACCAAACCTATTGATTTTGGTGTGGATTTGCTGGACGGTTCTTCCGGTACCACAATTTTTGTTTTTATTTTGGATATAAAATGCTCAATTTTGCATCAATAGCTCAAAATTCAGAACAATTAGTTATCATAATTTACTGTAGTAAGCTACCAATTTTGGCATGAATTGGCAGGATGGTACTTCCAGTACCGATATTTTTGTTTTTATATTTGTCATAAAATGTGGAATTTTAGAATCATATGTAGGAAAATTGAAGTAAATATTTATTAAAATTAATTATAGCGTGCTTCCAATTTTGGTGCTAATTGACGGGTACTACTGGTAATCCCTTTTTTCCCTCTTTTTTCTAATTTGCATACATTTTTCTTTTTACAAAAATTAACAACATGCTCATTGTGGCGGCCGCCACACTATGTCGGCGCACATATGTACGCTCCTCCCTCGAACACCGTCACCTGGCACCGTGGCCAAGTGAATACGGAGCTGCCTTTTAGTGATGGTGAATGAGGGAGGTTTTAGGTGTTCAGCCAGTACGGGTTCAAATCCCCATGCCGCCTGAACACCTAAAGTAGTGACCTCGACGTGATACGGTGGATGGTTATTCACGCCATCTCTCGGGCACTCGTGAAAGTCGATCGTAACTGTGGTGTGTCGCACCGCCATTTCTGTATGTGATGGCACTGGTGGGTGTATGCCAGGGAGCAGTGATGGAGTGGGGGCATTGCCACATTCCAGTGTACATCCCTACCTGTTAGGCGCCTCTGTATAGGTAACTGTATTTACGCTCCACTATACTGAGGGGGGGAGTGGTGTGGCAGCTGCCACACTACATTGGCGCACATATGTACACTTCTCCCTCAAACACTGTCACCCGGCACCTGGCACAGTGGCCGAGTGAATACGGTGCTGCCTGTTAGTGATGGTGAACAAGGGAGGTTTTAGGTGTTCAGCCGGTATGGGTTTGAATCCCCGTGCTGCCTGAACACCTAAACTCATGTTTTCTTTTTTTTTTATTTCATAATTTTATTGTATTTCATTGGTTTTATTCTAAATTATATGATGATGTACCATAATTTATCATCTCAATTTTTTTTTCATTTTTTCAAAAAAAAAAATGCTTTTATATTTCACATTGTCTAATATTTTGTCAGCAGCTACATTTCATACATTCATGACATACCATTAACGCATATAAACTTACAATTAATGTGATTATCAAAATTCATAATTCTTTCTCTCAAAAACCTACTTTTTCTATCAAGGATTTCTGCGCTAGAATTTTTTACTTTTCATTAACACTTCCTATAATCTATGAAAATCATGGCCAATAAACTTTTTCTGTTGAATTTTCTATAAAAAACTGACTAGCAAGAAAGTGTGTGAAAAACAAGGAAAAAAAAGAAAGAAGTAAAAACAACTACAGACTAGATTATTTGAACTTTTTTATAAAAATAAGAACCAAGTAGCTTAGATATGGGAGTAAAACTTCTATATCTTGTCAAGTAATCAAAAATTTTTACACAGCAATTGTGAAAATCATTTGTTAAACTAGCTAAATTTTTTGGTGGGTTCATCGTGCCCAATTACCCTTTGTTCTAGCACCACTGACAATATTTGACTGTGAAGTAGTACCCCTACCAAAAGTAAATTATGATCATATTATGCTTCTTTTAATTTATCCACCTGTAAATCAAACCAATGATATTTCAACTAGTAAGAGTGGGAGCAAAAATTTCTGCCAAGACCTATGAGACAAATGAGTGTATTTACACAGTCGATCACCTAGGGCTAGTGGACTTATAGTCCACAAACTACCTTTTTGCACTCACAGCTTTACTTCATCAGTACAGCCAATCTGTATACCGAGCTTGGCTCACACACATACATCAGCGCACAAGAACACACATTGCCTTCTTGCAGTTATAGTGGTGAAGTGTATATACACGCACCTACTTCCACAGTACCCTTACACGATTATTTTATTGGATAAAATATTTCGTGTCATACAACTTGGTTTTGCAAACTTTGCACATTTTTCTCACTTATTCTACAAACATTTTAGTCTACGCCTCTACTCTGTATGATCCAAAAAATTCAATTAGATACCTATTAGGTGAGTATACTAACCGAAAAAAGTACAAAAGTAATCATTTTTGGTCACGTTTTTAATGCCGATGAGAAAACTGAATCCAACAATGAGAGTGGCAGCATGGCATAAAAAGCATTTATCGTGCGTTTTCTGACGTAATTTTAGTGTAGCCAAATACAAGCATAAGGTCACGATTAAGAGTAAGTTCGACCGACCAAAACTGCACAAATATAGCTTCAATTGAAGTACTGGCTTTTCCTTCGTCGATTCGTTCCCATCGTAATAAGTCTTCTTATCGTAATAAGTCTTCTCATCGTAATGAGTCTGAACGAAAAATGTCAAATTTACCGTTAATTCCTTAAAATTGAACCCTGAAATAAGGCCATAAATTTTGGCATTGTAATCTTCATTAGTGGTGAGATTGCGTGTGGTGTCGTTGCTGAAAATTCGGTATTTATCATCATCCGTGCTATTCGTAACCAACCAACTGGTTGGACAGGATGTGTTACCAGCATCTGGGAATATTTTAAGATCACATTGAATATGCCGGTCAGAAAGTGGCCACGTTTCATTAACAGTAACGATGGGTACATAGCACCGATTCGCATCAACCATCCAGGAAATTTTATTCTGTTCGGAACAATTTTGCTCGACTCGACTCAACTTGTCACCAATACTTGGCAATTGGTTCGGCGATCCACTGTCCGATTTATAATCTGTCGCGGTGTTTATAATCTTTGATATATAGCTTAATGGACTGCTAGAACTGATAAGAAATACATAGGGTTAAATGGAACATCGCTGAAGCCACTGTTAACAGGCGTTCTTTTTACGAAAAACGACCTTTGGTGATAAGTGAAAGTACAAACACTAGTGAAACTTAAAAGAATATCGTTCTCTCACTGCTTATATTGTTAGGAGTCACGAAAATATAACTGAATACAAATTCAGTTTTCACACAAAGTACCTTTTTCAAAAAGTAACGCCTGCATTCTTTGGCTTCAAGATTTTATTAGTTCTAGCAGTCCATTAAGCTTTATAGTCAAAGTTTATAATGTACCTTCAGATTCTTCGTTCGTGGTGGAAGTTACCCCTAATTCTTCAGTCGTTGTGAGATATTTCAGCACAGAGGAGTTTACCGAAACTAACCGCTGAGTATGTAGTAAAACGAACAATAAACCAACGTACGCATACATGATATGTGGAGCGAACGCGAATTTTAACATGCGCACTTACGTACTTACTAATGCATATATGGATCTACTACAACTTTAACTTTGGTGCACTGATTTTCTACGATGATTTTGCTCGCTAATGCATTGGATTTCGTTATCTTAAGGGTGTATTTCGTAAATTTTTCAACTTCACATTCTTACGTCACGAACTTTGACTATATAGCTTATGGACTGCTAGAACTGATAAAATCTTGAAGCCGAACACTGCAGGCGTTACTTTTCGAAAAAGGTACTTTGTGTGAAAATTGAATTTGTATTCAGTTATATTTTCGTGACTCCTAACAATATAAGCAATGAGAGAACGATATTCTTTTAAGTTTCACTAGTGTTTGTACTTTCACTTATCACCAAAGGTCGTTTTTCGAAAAAGAACGCCTGTTAACAGTGGCTTCAGCGGTGTTCCATTTAACTCTATGTATTTCTTATCAGTTCTAGCAGTCCATTAAGCTATATAGTCAAAGGTCACGAATGAGTAGAGGAAAGATAATTAAAAAACAAAAAAATGTTTATAAATTTGACCGACAGATCGCGTCTGAGCGCGAGGGGGATTGGAAAAGGAAAAAATTAGGATAATTTTTTATTATTTTTTCCGCTTGTGGAAGATCTACGTATACCTTACTTAGTAGCCAAGCAAGTTAATTTTGTACTCCTTTTTTATTTCGGAACTATTAGACAAACTTTATCGATAGGCTACAGGTCTCATTCGGAAGAGTTTTAAGCGTAGGTGTGCTGAAGCTAATTGAAAAATAAATAAAATTGCTGGAAGAGTGGAAATAAGGCCGGAAAAAGTAAAGGTGCTCACAGACTGCGGATGCATTTGCAGCGAATTAATACTTGGCCAAACAAAATTTTTTTTGTTTTTCAGTTTGACATAGTTGTGAAGTGTTTTGACAGGTGGGAGGAAAAGAGGAGGGCCGAATCTAACTAATTTGAAACGAAAAATTGAAGATACATATGGACCAAAAACTGAATCTTGAGTTTAACAAGTTGTTCTTTCGTAATATAGGTACATAGCTGTCAAGTTTTTTTAGGTTGGGAGGAAAGAGAATAGGAGAATCCAATGTTTTGAAAACAAAAATGAAACTAGTCTTATAAGTTGGGTTTCAGTGACATGGCTGTGTTTGACACGGCAAAGTCCCCCTAGAATTTTGTAGGTAGGTATGTTCTTATTTGTAATGTTAAACACAGATATAGCTTTAAAAATGTATTTAAATAGGGTGGAAAAGGAGAATACAATTTTTTTTTAAAACAAATTGAGTAGAATGGAAATAAAGTCAGAAAAAGTTGAAGTACTTGTAATGGCATAAAAGAACGGTATTTTAGTTATTTGGTACTCTTTTACTGTATTACACCATACACAAGTATATTGATATTCGAAATGAGTAGGTATTATCTCTGAGTAAAATAATTTATCATCCACACTCGTATGGTGGACCTTAAATTTTCTGTAATAAGACTTTATATAAAATAATTTAATAACAAATAGTATTTCGACACTTTAATAATTTTTATATTACAATTTTAAGAACAAAGTGTGTAGTACTCTAGAAGAGATTATAATAAAGTGTCTTATACTTTTGAAACGAGAGTTTATATATATTTTCAGGGATACATTTTTGCACTGTGGAAAATCAAATTATACAGTTTCACTTCGAACAGACAAAATGATACATATGATACATTAAAAAGGTATATTTTTTCACAACAAATCCAATGAGCCTATTGCCAAAGCTGTAGCTCCATTAGATCAAAAGTTATCAATATTTTAATTTTCAGTTAAATTCTAAAAAACCCGGCTCTTCATTCATTAGTGTTTTTCATCGTATTGAATGTAGACCACATAGAAATTAATTCATATGATCGTTGCTTTGAACACAAATTATTGATGTTTTTGAGAATCCAACTGAAAAATAAATAAATAAGATTAGTAAAAAAAATTTGAGTTTACATTTTTATGCTGCTTTAGTATAATCATACCAATTATTGCGTATGTCAACTAGAAACTGACAGAGGCTTGAATTGTTGCACATCTTTATCTTCTTCATACTCAACTTAATGTATATTCAATCTAATTAATACTGCTGTTGAACGAAATGCTGCTTTCAAATAATAAAATGATCATAAGCAGCTGAAAATCTATAGAAGCAATAAAACATAACTGCTTTTCTTTAAAAACCTTTTAAGTCGGACTTTTTGTGATTTTCAGATTTAAGAGCTTTTTAATGTAAAAAAAATCTAGAAATTGAATTCCAAAGACCTTGTAAGTCTACTATCATTATTAGTGTTGCTGTGGAAAATTAAAAAACACAATAGTCTGACTTATATGGTATTTACAGCAAAATTTATATTAGCTGCCGACATATGAGGTTTTTACAGAAAAAAAGACCCACTCATATAGTTTTCAAATTAAAAACCTAGTAAGTTTAAACAATTTTGAATAAAACAAAAGCGGGAGAAAGAAACCAAATTACAAGTTATATTTCTCTGATTTCCCTTCATTTGTACAATATAATGACATTGATTACCTACAATGGGAAAATTTTTCTAATTTTTCCAATTTTTTAAATCATTTTTTTTATTGTTCCTGTAAAATTTGATTTTTTCGAACTTACCAAGTGTTTAATTAAAATCAACGATACCTACACTGAATTTAACGAAATGAAAACATGTCACTTAGAGAAATGTTAAGTTGCAGTTAATTTTAGAACCACTGAGATCATCAGCGTGTCAGCAACACTGATTCCATTCATGCAGTAGGGTATGGACAAAAAAATGATTTAAAAAATTTTGTAACATAATTACACGGATCTCTTCTATTAACACACGTTGCAGGTTTTGATACGCCAGTACTCGCAATAAATAGGTAACATTAACAATATACTAACCATTCGGTTATGATCTCACCATTGATAACTATGATTGTTGTTATGCATGCACTACCATAAAATCAGAAAATGATATTTTTGGCCAAATTTCGAAGGCAATTTGTTTAGGATACACTATTCAAAATTGGTTACCTCACCTTTTGGGTTTACTATATCATGGGTTACCGAATATAGTTTCTGCGTGTGTATCATTTTAAGGTGAAAGAAAGTGTTTAATATTATTTTCGTCAACGAGTGTTGTACTGCATGTAGACTACCTACGGTGGTACCT
This sequence comes from Ericerus pela, assembly GCA_011428145.1. Lineage (NCBI taxonomy): Eukaryota > Metazoa > Arthropoda > Insecta > Hemiptera > Coccidae > Ericerus > Ericerus pela. The sequence goes on along the minus strand of WOFM01000261.1, from coordinate 931,391 downwards.
TAAAATTATAGTACTTCTTGCAACACATGCACAAAAGAATGAGTTTTATGTGGATGTACAGCGAATGTAAACAAACGAATTTTTGTCCTGTGACGTAGACAATAATTTTACAATCTCTGGCGCATCCAAATCCTGCGCAAGAGTGTGTAAAGTACTTCACATACACTTGCGTATCTCAGTCCTGCGTGACAGGGTGTAAAATATTCGAACATATAATCATTTTGATATTAATATTTAATTATTTTGTGAAAAACTATTCGTCAAGTTGCCAATCCAATGAAACACAATATTTCAATTTTCAAAGAAAACGTCCGAAATGATTCCTCAGCCTGTAATTAAGTTAAAGAGCTGGAGTTTGTAATGATTGAAAGCAGATAAAATTTTAAAAATTTCTATGTAATTTTCTAATTATCTTTAGCTATTTGACAGAAAATAAACGAAAAAAAAAAAAAAAAAACGCAAATTAATGGGAGATTTGCCATATTTTGGAATCTAGAAATTTCTCCTCTTTTCCTCAATGATTTCTCAGTCGCTATTTAGGCTAGAGAGCTGCAAATGATATCTCTGAAAAGAGGAAAAAATTTACCTGAATTTAGTTTTCGTTTAATTTTGTAATCATCTTTAACAATTTGGAAATAATCAAATAAACAAAACGCAAATTGATGGAAAAAAATTTTTTTTTGAACCTCTCTGCTTTCACTCAATGATTACTGAGCCACTGTTTAAGCTAGAAATCTGGGATTAGTACTGTTAGAAAGAGGAAAAACTTGATTTGAAACTACTTTCCTTCTAATTTATTGATGGTTCTTAGCTGTTTGAAAATAAACGAACAAAAAAAAGGCAAAATAATGAAAAACTTGCAGATTTTGTGTTTTTTCAGCTATAATTTCCAAAATTTATTTATTTTATGAGTTTTTGTTTTTATTGGGAATGGGAGTTGTTGCTATACATTTTTTTGTGCAATAGTTGCAAAAAGATACTATTTTGTACTAAGGAGAGAAAAGATATTTGACGTAATTTTGTTCTCAATCTGCTGGATGACTCGTTTCTGAACGGACTTTGTTTTTTTTTAAATGTCCGAAGATTAGGTATTTTCGACGTTAATAATTTACTATTATTCATTTATGAAAACATTATAAATGCGGATAAACTTTCGTTTTGGCAAATAGTTGAAACGATCCGTGAAAAAACAACGATTAGAAAACAAAAACAAAAAAAAAAGTTAATTTCTCTCCTTCAATTTGGTAAACTAATACATCGGTTAATGACATTCCAATGATGGTCTGTAAGATAAATAATGAAATGAAAAAACTTCCAAGTCCAATAGTCGTACGTTAAACAAAATATTACGATATTATTTGCCAAAATAAATCATCCACTTTGAAGTAATAAGAGCGTATATGTTAACGTATCTATGGTTATTCACCTCTGGCTTGGACGTGTTTCAATGTGAACGGTATTTATGTGGGTTTTTGAGAAAAAAATCTGCGTAAGTATTAAAATTGATCTTAAGTACATTGAAACACAAGGGTGAAGGTCGATTAGTTTTTCGTCTCATTAACCCAGGAAAATTTTGGCGGTATTAGCTAAAATTCATATATGTATACATATAAATACACGTTTCTGTTGAACTCGGTATAGGTCGCAATTTTTATCTGGTAGTCTTGAAATTTGGTACAATTATTTGGATTTACATGAGAATAAACCATATTGATTTTAGTCCAGATCGGTCCCATGGTTTGTCTATTACGTCCTATTATGCTTCATTTTTGGGGCTTTGTTTTCTAAAAATCTTAATTCTTAATCAATAATCACGAAATTCGGTACCGATATTGAGTATATTCCATGTCTGAAAAATTTTGTTTCAAACGGCTTTACGGGATTTGAAAAAATCTTTAACTATTGTTAAGAAACGAATATAAAGTCTGGATGGAACAAAGAAGCTGGTCGAAAACAGGCTTTCTTTTATTTAATTTGCCAAGCAATCATTTAATAAATTGATTACGAGTTTCATAACTTTGTAACAGACTTCATTCTTTTCCATCGATTCATTATGGAGATCGAAATTAGAATACTGTCTGCATTGCCTGGATATGACACCACTTGGACGTTCTCGAAGACCAAAAGGGTGCTGAAGTGCTCCCTATGCTAATTCAACGTTCTTTTGTCAGCGCCTTGTACTTATGTGATGTACAATAGAATTCATTATGAATTTCTGTGACTACTTAATTTCAAAAGTAATTTATATTTACAGTAATATTGTGTGAAATAATTTTGATGTTTTGATTGTTTTATTGTATTTATTTATTTATTTATTGGTTAGGAAAACCTACAATTTCTAGCGTTTCTTGCTGTGTTAGAGTTTTTTTTCTTTAAGGCGTTTCAAAAGTCGGAACGAAATTAAAATTTATAAATAATTACGTAGGTAGCTGTTAAAATAATATATTTGACGTATCGAACTCAATAATAATATTTGACGTATGAGAGGTGAGAGAGGTTGACACGCATAACCTAATATGCTTTAGACACATAATTATGGAGATGCTTACAAATGGACAACTCATCCAATTTATTATTCATTCTGTAAAAATAGATGCATTTTATAATATTGTTTACGTTTTTGTTTCACAAAGGTTAATACTACATGAACTAGCACTTAGGAAAACTTTTTTCTGATTGGCTGGTTTGGTTCGGTGGGTGTGGCTAATTGGTTCGGCAGGTATTTTAAACTTTATTGGTCTTTGCGGTAAAGTTTTCAGTGTTGATAACCTATTTTTAATATTTTTATTTTCTTTTAATTTTTTTAGATTTTTTCAGTGGTTAAACTTGTGACGTCCGAAAACGAACGAGCATCCCGAGTATAGGGAATGATATCACGATTCGAAATATATCAATAAGTCTCGATTAATCGTAGAGTTGAAACCACAAACCAGCTCAAACAGTTAGGCTACCAGCCCACCAGCGATAGCTCCCAAGGCCTACAAAGTATGTCGGGCGAATTTATGTAATTGGAAATAAATAAATTGGCCGACCCATTATTACAGTTTATGTTTTATTACAATCGAAAAGGTTACTTACAAATATGGTAACTAGTACCTGGTCGTGCAGGTTACAAATCATGTCGCCTCATGGTTCTCGAAGTTTGGTGAACCAACAAATCTCGAATGAATATTCGTCTTCGAAATCGGAGAAGTAGTATCGCAAACTATTTAGATTTACTATCGATGTTCACATTCGAAAGTATCGGTGAAAACAATTTAAAAGGTGACTTGATGTCATATTAAAGAGCTGTATTATGCCGTGTATAGTATTTCATATTCATGACAAATAGAGACTATCACATACAGAACAAGACTGACTGTCCACCAATAGGCCAAAAACGTGAACAGTCCAGGTGATACAAATTGGTTCACCGATGATCGATATCGTAATTATACACGTCACCACATCGTTAAATAATAGTTGATCATCGTTTTCGTAGAATAGGGAATTTATTTCCGTTAGGGAATCAACGTACTTCCCATTCAGTTTATCGATAACACAATCTTAAGGTTTGAGAGCCGTTCCCTACTGTAATAGTAGTGTACATTCGGTAATGACGTGAAGGGGAAGGCTACGGGCGATTGGATGTCACAAACTGTTGGCGCAAATTTTGAAAATTTGAAATGTCTTTCAGTTATGTGACTAATTTGTTTTTTAAGACATATTAGGAGATTAGTTCTGACCAATTGCCCTTCATGTTTCATGGAAACTGGTAATGAAGGTAGGAAATTGATATTCTATCTAGGTATGGGCAAGATTTAAACAAACATTGTGTAGATATGAGCATCATTCTTACATATTGTAAGTTAAAGGAATATTGGTATGATTTTGAAATATTGTGCAGATTTTTTTTTTTTTACAAATAAAATAATATAATTTATTAAATATTTATTTGTACACCCTGTACAAAAAATTACATTTAGCAAAATAGATTCAAAAGGAAAACATCCTATTGTCTGCTACTGTAGCAGGTCCTTCAAGTTATGGTAAAATTCAGTTTCTTTTAAAATTTTTGAAAAATGTGAATGTAATGTGTCATATCAATTTTGTGGAAGTTGTAATGGTATTTTGCTGAATGGCAAATATGATATTCAGATTATCTGTAGATTAGATTCTGGGAAGGATTACCTAAGGCAGATTTTTTAGATAAACCCTGCTTAGTAATTATCAATGATTTAATGCCATAATCCAATGAAAAACTTGTGGATTTGTTTACAAAAGAATATCAGCATAAAAATATGAGCATATTTTTCGTAACACAAAATTTATTTCATCAAGGAAAGGGACAAAGAGATATATCTTTGAATTCTCATTATATAATTGTTTATTTAAAAAATCCACAAGACAAAGCGCAATACAACATTTAGCTAGACAACTGTGTCCTGAAAAGACAAAATATTTACAAGAAGCATACAATGATGCAACATTAATTCCACACGGATATTTATTGATAGACTTGAAACAATATATGCCAGTTGAACTTCGATCCAGAACAAATATATTTCCTTCTAATGGGCAGCAATACATCTATGTGGCAAAGAAGAAGTAAATAAATAGATCTGCTTATATGTTAATCAGTTACTCTACAACAATGTCGCAACACATTACAAATAACTCTCACTTCTACGAACTCTTTGGATAATGAATTCAAAGTAGATAGTAGATTTTTTCAAGCATACAGACAACTTATTAATTCTATCTGCAAATGTGCCTTGAATATCTTAAAAGAAAATGTTGTGCTAAAAAAGGGTCAGAATTCATAATTAGCTTGGTTCAAAAAGTTTATTTGTCTGGTAGCAAAGAAGACAGTCTCTTGGAAATATAAAAAGAAATACTTAGTGTAAAAAGATGGTGGATTTTAGATTCCTTTACTTGTGAATGCAGCACTTACTGCCCTTGTTTCAGAGTTATCAAGTTAAATCAAGATGGATCATGCCAAGAAAATGATATTAGTTCCTCCAGAATTTTTCAATAGAATGTCTGAACCTCAACCAACAGTATTTCCTGCACCAACAGCATATCAAAGTTACAATACTATGCAACTTTCATATTAAAACTTCTAAATGATTTAGAGAATGAAGTGAGTCAGATTCTTAATAACACTAGTGCAGATGACTGGCAAAAGTGAGTTAATTAGAGACTTTGATAAAAATTTGAAGAATCCTGGAGAAATGTTTTATCAATGAAATTGGGTTCAGTATCCTCCAGGTCAAAGCCAAAGAATTGGCAGGAATGGAGCTGATCAATTGTGTTGTTTTAAATAAATATTAGATATTAAGTTCATACTCAGTATTTTGAAATGTAGTTTTCAATAAAGTAGTTGTTTCTTTTCGAATTAAGGTTTTGTGTTGTTACTTTGCAAATATGAGTTTGGAAAATTCAGATTTTCTTGAGAGATTAGATTATAATAGAAGAGACCCAACTACCTTTCATGGGATAGAGGCTTTAATAATGAAAACACAAAATATTGTTGATGAAGAAAAGGTAAAAGACTGGGCTTCTTCGCAAGAAACATACCTATACATTGTTCAAGCCAATAAGAAGAAAATTCCGTTGAAATTTCTATTTGGTAACAAATATTAATGATTTGTGGGAATCAGATTTAGTTGATTCACAAAAATTATAAAAATCATTGATAATTACTAAACGGAGTTGTCTATTTGAAAAATCTGCTTCAGGTAATCCTTCCCAAAATCTAATCCACAGACAATCTGAATACCATGTTTGCCATTCAGCATAATAATATACAATTTCCACAAAATTGGTATGACACATTATATTCATATTTTTCAAAAATTTTAAAAGAAACTAAGTTTTACTACAACCTGAAGGACCTGCTACAATAGCAGCAAAAGGATGTTTCCATTTTGGATACATTTTGCTAATTGTAATTTTCTGTACAGGATGTACAAATAAATATTTAATAAATTATATTTATTTTATTTGTAAAAAAAGAAATCTGCACAATATTTCAAAATCATACCAATATTCCTTTAACTTACAATATTTAAGAATGATGCTCATATCTACACAATATTTGTTTAAATCTTGCCCATACCTAAATGAAATATCAATTTCCCCATTTCATTACCAGTTTTTATAAAGCATGAAAGGCAAGTGGTAAAACTAATTTCCGAATATGTCTCAAAAAAATAAATACGTCACATAACTGAAGGACATCTCAAATTTTCAAAATTTGCGCCAATCAGTTTAGCCATTGAAAAAAAAAAAATATTAAAAAAAAAAGTAGGTTGACAACACTGAAAACTTTGTGACGCAAAACCCAACAAAGTTTAAAATTACGCACCAAACCAGCCAATCAGAAAAAAGTGTTGCAAAGTACTAGTACATGTAGGTAGTTAATTTATAATTCTGGATTGTAATGATTCAGAACTTATACCTCAACAAGTGGGCAATCGGAGTAATTCAATTGAATTTATAAGAATTTTTATTATTTATAAAAACATATTAGATTATTTTTTTTATATATTCCTGTCAGAATTTATAAAATGATTACCAGTATTTTACTATTGGGCTACGAATAAGTTTAGAGGGCGGTAAAGTTAGAACTTTTATTCTGTTCACTGTATTCGATCATTTTCTAGACCTTTATGACACATTATTCTATCAATTTCAACAATTGTACTAACTACATAGGCAATAGATACTATATCAATCTTTTAAATTTCAAAAATTTAGGCACTAATCCATCAGTTCAAAATATTTCACTAAGTCTAGGCTCCATAACATAAATTACAATAATTTATCATAGACCTATTACATTTTTTACATAAGTTTATCAATTTTCATAATTTTAGGCACTATAGTCTCTCAATGTAAAAAATTTTACTTTATTTAGGCACTAGTTTATCAATTGAGGTCATTTTACTAAATTCAGCAATATCACATCAGTTTCATTAATTTAAAGAAATTTAGTCATGTCTGTAAATTTAAGAAATTTTATAAATTTAAGGACTAATCCATAAATTTAAGAAATTTTACTAAATTTACAGATTATAACATTAATTATTTTAACTATTTATTTATAATATGTCTAATACGTTTGGGCACTAGGTATATCTCATCAGTTTTGTCAATTTTCATAAATTTAGTCACTATAGTTTAAAAACGTAATAAATTTTGTATATTTAAGCACTAATCCATAAATTTAAGAAAGTTCACTAAATTTACGGACAATAACATTACCTAATTTTAATAGTGCATTAATTTTGTTATAGGCCTAAATATATTTGGGCACTATCGCATCAATTTCATCAATTGAAGAAAATTTAGTCACTAGTTGGTCAATTTAAGAAATTTTATAAACTTAGGGAATAGTCCATAAATTTGGAAAATTTCAATAAATTTATGAACAATAACGTTAATTTTAACAATTACAAAAAAAAAGAAAAAATGCTAAACAAGGCGGAAATGTTATACTTTTTCTGAAATCCTCTTAGTTTGATCACTGTTACTCATTTCAGGTATACACTCTTTCAAGAATAAACGATATAGTTCCTAGATATCAAAGTCAGTTGTGTTGCCGAAATCAGGTTCTGACTGAAATAGATGAGTGAACCAAGTGTTTGCCACGGCTAAAACTGATTTGTCCCACGATAAATAAAATCACAGTTATTTTTTTGGTGATGGCATTATTTCTCCGATTGCAAATCCTTTTGATGATTTAATTACTTTGTAACAAAAAGTAAAATTTTTCTAACTTTCAAACAAATTAAGCTTTAGAAAAATTCAAAATTAACAAATTTTTACGGAACCCGTCTTAATGAAAACAAACAACAAATATGAACTCTGTTCAATATTTGTGAAATATGCGAAAATTAAAATACTTAAGATAGGTACCTAAGTTAGGTAGGTATTTCTAATTCTGATACTTCAAAAAAAAAAAAAAAAAAAAATTACAGAAACCCACATCTGGTATCATCCAAAGAGGTTGAAATGGAAAAAAAATAAATCAAAAAGACTTTGTTGTACGCACGAGTAAAATTTATAATGAATGAAAACAAAAGTACAAAATATGATCATGGTTAAGAATGTGTAAATTGAGTAACATATTCATCCCCTCTACCGAGAGTGAAATGCGTGTGAACAAGGTTTTAATTTAAGTAACTAACACCTGTATTCTAGAACCTTTCTTATGTTTAAGTTAGACTTCAGAATGGGTTTACATAGGTACATGTTTATGTATATAATTATGTATATATGTAACTGATAATGGAAAAAGTGTAAGAACTAGGTACTACTTAAGTATCATTCTTGCATTCGACCTTGAGTATAATAAAGAGATGAATCAATGTTACCATGTGAAGGATACTTCGTATGTGAGTGAAGGAAGATTGGTTCACGGGCGGAGGTGCAGAGCGCAACATAAATAAAGAAGAAGAATCGAACTTTCCATACAAATAAGTAGGCTAGCTACTTAATCATAACAGAAAGGATTGAGGAAATAAATAAATAAAAAAAGTGCGCTTCACTACCCGTCTGGGTGGAATGAAACATTTGATGTGGTACACATTTATTAGTTGCCGTGTCTTCATCTGCTTATACGAGAAAAAGATATGCTACCGCCGCTCTCCAAATAAAGAATAAGTAAATTTTTTTCTGGGTTGAGGAGGCAAAGGTAGAGACAATGATGGAGAGAGAAATATTATTATGGGCTACCATACACCTACCCAAACAGACACATTTTTTCTTCTCTTCTTCACATCAAAATTTGCACTTAAATTTATGCTGAGATTCCCTACCAGCCGCTGTTGTATTCCAAGTTTGGTGGTTTCATCCAAAATGAAATGTCCTCCAAAGAACCTTATAGTTTTTTGTATGAATTCAAATTTAAATCAAAACTCTGCATCAAAAGAAAAAATGTAAAATTTTGGGTTGCCAGATAAGTCGAATTCTGGAACTATGCAAAACAACGGCGGATTTAAGTCTCTCGACGCCCCAAGCTGTAGAAAATTTGCCGCCCCAAGAAAACATTTTTGTGACCCCTCCCCTCCAGAAGCAATATTGCGTATGAGAAGTATGACGCATCAAAGTATATCAATTTTTTTCGTACAATTCGAAACAACACATCTCTAGACGATCTGATCATAATTCCTGTACAAGTAAGGTATTGTTGTGTTCAGGTATCATGTTTTTTAACTCAAAAATTTGCAGTCCCAAAAATTTGCCGCCCAAAGCTCCACCGCTGAAGCAAAGTACCTCACCAGTTTGGCGTACAAATCATCATCCTTATACCACTTTCAAATTTTATCGATACTATCTCATTCTCAAATTTTATTTACACCCCATGTCGATATTACCCACCTTGTTCGTTAATTTAACCCATAATTGAATATTTACCACATATTAAATGAAAACATATCAATTCCGATTCATTAATTTCATGAGAATCATCAAAAATTGTTTAATTACACAGACTTATCTGAATTCTGTTTTTGTATATCTTATAGTATATTGGTAAATATTTTCTATTTACATCTACAGCTACGAACTAGTACAAATCTGTAATCTTCAAAAGATGTGCTGCCTAACTAAACCCCCGAAAAAAAACGGACTTAATGGTAGTAATCTTAGTTAAAAAACTGGCCAAAATTCTCGGACATTGAAGTTTCAATCTTCCACTCAAATTCCGCGGTAGTCGGACATTCGAGTTCAATAGTTAACATAAATTTTGTATAAAGGAACTCTTGAATTTCAGATCTAAATATTTTGATTCAGTTTTCCGATGCGAAGTGTGAATAACTTCATGAATTTTGCACTAAAACAGACTCTCAAAATGTAAATTATGTTAGGAAGAAGCTGGGTTGATTGATCTTAATTGATAGTGCCAATTGATTCTCTGTTTAATTTTACATAGGAGTAGATATTCAGTTTCAAAATTAACAAAAAATAACTTCTTGCATTTTGAAATTAAACTACTCAATTATTAATTATTATTTTGTTTTAAAAAACAACAAATTTTAATTTTTTTTTTTTTGGGAAAAGGGTGTTGCAAAAAATTGTGCATGATACGCGTGCAAAGTAGGTGGTTGGTACTCAATACTCATGTGATTTGCGGCACTCACTTTTGGCTCGTGCTGCAAAATTTCTATCATAATCACCTACTTTTTCCACTTGTAACTTAACCACAAATGACTATTCTCAGTTGTTATACTAAAAAAAAAAAAAAAATTAATTATTAAATCAACAACCTGAGAGATTTCCAAATTGATTTGCAACAGTCGAAAATGATTTTTATTACCCACTTCACTAGTGTAGAAACGGAGATTTTTCATAACTGATTTTTTGTTTATATTTTCAAGGCGCCATTTGGACTTTCCCAAGAGGCAAAGTCTGTGAAGAAGGGAAATTTTATGTGGTAATGCCAACAAACATAAATTGATTTACCCTCTCTCTAATTATTCAATTACAAGCTCTGGCATTTGAGCTCGTACCAGTCCTGGATTTTTTCTAGCGTACCTGTAAGTATTACTGTAAAATTTATTGTTTTGGCAGAAGCAACTAACTTTTTTTTGGTGTAAATGTGTGGCTATGTGGGAAGTGGCACATGTGCATCAAATATGAGGGAATAATTGGAGAAATAATATCGGGGAAATAATTTTGTGAAATAATTTTTACGAACAAATTAATGGCTTGTACCTACCTTTATTATAGTGATTATCTAAAATTCTGTTAATAAATGAAGACGTGTATACAAAAAAAAAAAAATATGTGCGTATAGTAAGAGACTTGAAATGGACCTCCTCTAAAAACATTTAAGTTTAGGATACCATTACTATTACCTATGCATTCTTGAAAAAAAGTTTCACTTTCCTTGAACAAATCTTGGACCCGCTACTGCGTGTACTTATTCAATCGAACAAATAATTTAATTTCTTTTTGGTGGATTCGTTGAAAAAAAAATGAGTGTGTGATGGTACACATGGTTGAAGTGAAACTTCTATCGAATGTCAGAATATATGATAAATTGTTATAAAAACAAAATAATGGTTGACATATTACGACCGATTAATGTTTGGGTCAATGTTTTCATTGTAATTGTTTTCCTTTGACATTGATGGTTGTTCAGAAGTATGGATCATGTCAAATGAAATAATATTTTCACTAATGGGTGAAATAAAACACTTCATATTTGATCCACACAACCTTCGTAGTTCATTCCCTAACATTTTCTTCATCAACTTATCAGTAAATCATAATTTTCATTCAATGAATCAGTTGGAGTTGAACGGACCAAGCTCTTGCAATCACAGTAATGAGTTTCATGACCATTTTTTAGTTTACTATTGTACGCAAGTAAGCTTCACTTCAAAAAAAAAAAAATCGCACTAATAACTCATAGCATCGTTAAAAAATAAATTAAATTAAAAATTTCGAATAAAAAATTATAATACCTCAACATCAGAATTAATTAATTCAATAATTGATACGTACCTATAGCCAGTAAGTCTACCTATAGAAGACTAGAAACTGTTATCAAATTATCAATTATGGAGATTCAAGATCCAATATGAGACCATTTTCTGTCGGTTGTGTTTAGAGTTAATTACAAAATTGGATAATATGTAGATTTCAGATCCAAAAAAACGTTTGTTCCAGGTAAATTTTTCATCATTAGCTGTTATCTTATACAGCAGATAAATTTTCTTATAATATTCAGCCAGCTAACATATTTTGATTTTTCATCGAAATTTCAAATCCATTTTGATTTGGAACTAGAAAAATTGTTGAAATTCCATTGATTGATTGAATTCATGTCATTTATGCCGCATAATCCAAATTGAATTTTAACAATAAAGCTCATTCTTGAAATCCTGCTTTTATAAGTTTTAATGTATGGTCTAACACCCAAGCAAATCTTGTGAATCAGGTAGATATTTTGAAATGATATGGCAAGGTTTTACTGAAAATATACCTTATGGAAAACTGTGCAAATCTTTTAAACCATAATTTGTTGGGTTTTGGTTGCCTGGGAATTTTAACTAAGGCAACATCTTGATAATATAATATTAATTTTATGTCAGGGTGAAGGAGACTAATGGCTGGGATCTACTGGTCAATGATCAACCAGCATGAATTGCACAGTCACATTGGTAAGTAATACCTACTTATGCACCTGATGGTAGCTGCTCCTAAACTGAAACCTTTGGATCACAAAGAACAGCGCCTCACCATTATACCATGAAAAACCCAATGAACATTTCCTTGTTTTAGGTTGCGCTCCAACTGCCTCATAGCCAGACATATCTCTATTATTATATAGAGTCTCTGATTAAATTGGTTCTGCCGTCGTGGCGCCTTTAGCCATCAGAGAAAAACGTTCTTTCACTAACGATATTACTCGTCTGTTACAAACATATATTACGGAAATAAAAACTCCTTGCAAATCATTTGCCAACGTATGGATAGCAATCCACACGCCACCGTTGCTATTGGGGTAGTAGGGCGGCATTTCCATAATCCAATTCAGGCCCATCACTAGGAATAGTTTTAAATACTGGAAAAATCTGAAAAAATTGGGTTAACATTATAAAGAGGCAGTTATGTGGGAAACAAAATCGAGAATATGAGATCATGTGGAGTGAGAATGGTACTTTACCTCATCTCTTGTCCTCCGTATCGTCGGCAATCTTGATTTTCGTTTGTTTTCCATCGATTGTTTTGGTAGAACAATGAAAAAGCCGTAGCAACAAATGTGTACAAATTGATAAATGAAAGGACTCCAAAAAAGGTCAGAAAAAATGGATCAAACCAGAATTCATCTGAGAATCAGACATACAGACGTGGATTATTGAGGTAATCAAATTTAAACGTTCTTATCAACTATAATTATACTCTTGTGTTGTGAATTCAGGGCGTTTTTCAATAAACCTTCTTTTTTGCAACATGCCCATGTAAATTCTGATTTTTCGAGGCTATATTTCATCAAGGAATACTCAAATTCCTTTTTCTTATCTAATTTTAATATTTTTTCTAAGTTGAATTTAATTTATAAAACTTTTCACCTCAACTGGGATTCGAACCTGCGTCTTCTGCGTGATAGTCTATACTGATTATTCACATAATAAAAAAGTAGCCCACTTTACACACTTGTCGTACAATAATTATACTATTTTGATTTCTTCATCAACCATGTAAAAAACCTGCGGTATTCTTGAGAAAAATGAAAGTGAAAATTTAAGTTGAAGAAAATTAGGAAAAATTAATTCCATCGACTGCAGCTGTGAAATTTTAGGTTCTCATCACTTAGACCTAAAATATGTGATCTGTGAAATGGCAGGGATCTAAGAGAAGAGACAGGCCTTGGTGGATATTCATAAAAAGAGCAGTATGCACATTCAAAGACAACTACATGAAGTAGAATGAAAATCGGTTCCTCACCACAGAAGAGCTCTCTCAGACAACTAAGTACATACTCTATTCCCTGTCCTGGAAAAAATATTTGTAGTTTTGTTTTATAGTCATATTTATGATTTAAATTAAAAATTCCGTTGAAAAATTATTTTCAAGGAACTAAATAATTTATTTTATTTAATTAAAATTATCCATAATGAGTAAAAATGATTTTGTGTTCAGTCAATGCTCAATTGAAAACTTATAAATTGTTGCAAAGTAAAAATCGTCACAATGAAATAGAAAATGGCATGTGTCTTTTTGGGTTAGCGGTTCTTCAACCGCAGTAGCCATTTTCACTATTTCAGCTCTTTTTTAATCATAACTAGAAAAAAAAATACAATATTTATAGCAAATTTAGGATAAATTAAATTTTAGGGAACAGGTAATTTAAAAATCAATGCTAAAATTCTTATTTTTAAAACGTTGGTTCCTCAATTATCAATGGTTGCGATATTGCGATTGTCAGTTTATGGCTTGACAAGTATAAAGTTGGCCTGAGAATAATATTATGCATTGGTAAATACATTTAAAGGAGAGAAAAGAGAATTTTCCAAACTTTACAGTTTTTTTTGTGGTCAACCAAGTTCTTCACGGTTCAGTCCACTGACATTAAATATTCACAACCAATACTGGGCCTTAGTATTGGCTTCTCCCACAACTTCTAATTTTTTAGCCGGTAATGGTTTTTCTGTCAAATTTATCGTGTTAAGTTCATATGAGTTTACCACCAATACTAAGGAAGTTTCACTTTAATTCTTCAAAAACTTTCCACTAATAAAGAATTAATTAATATTGTTTTGGCAATCAATTTGTAAATTTTTCATAAGTCTACCTACTATGCATATAAGTTTTTTATTCATCCTTAGTAAATTGAAAATAAATGAACGAAAAAATGGAAAATTAAAGGAAAATTTTATATTTTTGGAAACTACCTAGAAACTTTTCATATTTCAGTCAATGATTCAATTAAGTTAAAAATTTGAAGTTGGTAATGCTAGAAAGAAGAGAAAATTTACTAAAATCTATTTTCCATAATTTAATTTTTTAATCATTCTTATTGGTTTTCAAAATAATTAAAAAAAAAAAAAAAAAAAAAAAAAATTACTGGAAAATATGCAGTTTTTGTATTGTTAAGATATCATTTCGAAACTTTGGTTTTTTTAAATACAACCGGGGTGAATAGGCCCTCAAACCAATTTTTTGTATTAACATATATGTGATAGAAATTTGTTTGACAATATTTCTGCGATAATGAATAAGAGACTTAATCAAATTACTGCACATATACTTTGACTTCAAAGTTATAATTATAAAAAATATAATCATGGTGTATATTGTGGACTTAGTTATGAGTACCTTAATGAAGTGTGGTCACAATAGAAGTGATTTGCCTTCGAATTAGGTATTACAAAATTACTGATGAATTAACGAATGGATGAATAAATAAATTATAGGACTGCCGTGGTCCTGTACAAATACATATGGATGAGGTAATGTGCTGATGCAAGGCTAATGCAATGAAAGTACTTCCTCCTAGGAATTGAGGTGTAAGCACCGTTTAATAGAAATATATAATTTCATGCAGATGTGGACAAGAGTGGGTGATGTCATAGGTGATCTTAAGATGAGCATTTCAAGTCGGATAGGATGGCTGATATATCGACTGATTAAAGAGTAATGAAATAATATGATGAAATGGTACTGTTGGTTTTGTCGGCTCAGGGAATCAAACCTGGGACCTACATATTTGCCAGCTAAAAGCGGTGAACTTAACCACACGGCCATCTCACAACCGACTATAACTGGCGAATGTATTTTATATTAGACAGGGTATGGTGGTTCCCACACACTCCCCCCCTAGAGAGACTCAACACGAGTTGAACAACATTAGATGCTGTGAGAGGTTGGGCGGAATCAGAAACGCCTCTTATACCTATACACACAGGCTTATACTACCTATACGGGTTCTATTTCCACTATATAGGGCGCCATCTATCGGCGACTCAAGTTATGAAGGAGAGTTGTGAGTTCCACCATGCACCACTAGGGTGTATGCATGTCCAGCACACATCAAGGGTCACCAGATGTAGGTTTTGTTGGCTCGGGGAATCGAACCTGGGACCTACATATTTGCCAGCTAAAAGCGGTGAACTTAACCGCACGGCCATCTCACCATCGACTATAACTGGCGAATGTATTTTATATTAGACAGGGTATGGTGGTTCCCACAGGTACTATGAATTACAATAGAGAATTGATAGATGACGAGGTGTACTCTTATTGTATGTATACAAGGTGATGGATTATGAAGGGTTTGACAATATATTAATGTGAATTATATGAGAGGAAATATATTGTTGTAGATCCGGGGAAATTAGAGTTCAAAACCTAAGGTTTAGGACTAATTAGAAGAATAGTTCTTTAAATTTTGTTTCCTAAAGTTCTTATTACACTATTATATTCGGAGTTTTTAGTCTATTGAGTTCAAAATTTAAAATTAATTTTTTATTAGAATATTCAAAATTTTGATTGAATCTTAAAATTCATATATTTTTGTCCGTTATAAAATTTGTGAAAGTTTCTTTAAACTTCTTACCTAAATGTTGTTTTTTTGAATTTTCTGAATTATTTTCAAAATTTAATGAATCTTAATCGTCTAGTCCTGATTTCTTGAGACTTTCTGGTTTATGAAAGTTATGTTCTATACTTGAAATTCTTTATGGGTATTAATTGTAATTTCTAAAACAGAACTCAATACTGCATTACTTATGAATCCTGTATCGTCTGATACGCAAGGATTATTAAAATTTGACTCTTGTCATTGTAGAACTTTTTAACGATTGACTATTTGGAGAATTATTTTTGATGTGTGAGAGATACTTTTTGTAGATTTTACTGGAGAAATTGATTTACTTGGTTTTACTGGAAGTTTTATTTTATTTTGACTTGAAAAATATTTTTCTGATTCGGTAAGCGATTTTTAAGAACTTGATTTTTTAATCGCGTATTGTCCTAATCCGTAATTCGCTGTTAAATGTATGGAGGGATCAATATGTGTCAGTTTATTTAAAACATTCACTTTTGGCGTTCGAGCACTTTTCATTTTTTTAAATTCTTCAGTATTCAATTTATGCAACAATTCTGAAAAATAGATATCTCTTTATTTCTAATTAGGTTCTAATATACCTTTTTGTAAACCTAATACATGTGTCGGTGGTTCCTTGCTGACGAGTTTTGACCAAAGTAGCAGTAATTTTTCGTTGTCGTAGTTGATGAGCCAATCTGTTTTTTTGAAGTTGGTGATGGATGATTTTTCTTTCAGCCCATTTTCTTCTTGAATGAAATTTTCTTCTAATTCTTCTTTGAATTTTCCAGGAGCCGATGAACAATGATGACGATTGTTGTTGATCAATGTAGGTATATAACTTTTAGTTGTAAGATGGATATATTATTTTTAAATTCGATTTTTTATTTTTTATTTATGTATTTTTTATTTTAATTTTAATAAGTTATTTATTATATTTTTGATGTTATTAATTTTCTTTTTTTTTTTTTTGTTTCTTAAAAATTATTACATGAGATAACAATTTTTCAATTTTATGTCACTTGCAAGATATTTTACTTTTTTGCAAGGTTTTTTCTGGGTTTTGATAATTTTCCCAGCTAATGCCAGATAAATTGACTAAAAAATTTTTGCAAACAATTTTGGGCAAAATTAATTCTGGTCCTCGAAAAATTTTTAAAGGTTCCCAAAAATTATTTAAAATTCTAAAAGTTTAAATTTTAAATCTGATGGATAAAATTATTTTTCTTCTTTTCGGGCGCCAATTTGTTACGGCAATTTGGTTGACAATAATTCTGCGACAATGAATAAAAGACTTAACCAAATTAGTGCACTTTTATTTTGACTTAAAAGTAACAATTATAAAAATATAATTATTGTGTACACTGAGGAATCAGCTATTAAGCTCTTTAACATAGGTTGGTTACAATAGAAGTGATTTGTATCCGAATTAAACATTACTGTCGAATTAACAAGTTTATGAATACATAAATCAAAGGACTGATGTGGTCCTGTATAAATACATACGAATGAGATGATGTGCTGATGTTATGCTAATGCAAGGCTGATGCAATGAAAGTGGTTCTTTCTAGGAATTTATGTGTAAGCCGTTTAATAGAAATAATATATGGTTTCATGCTGGTGTGAACAAGAGTAAGTGGATGTCATAGGTGATCTTGAGATGAGCATTGTAATTAGGGTGTATTGGCTGATGTATTGACTGATGAAATAGTAATGAAATATGATGAAAAGTATACTGTGAATTACAATAAGGAATTGATAGATGATAAAGTGTACTCTTATTATAGATATACAGGGTGATTAATTATAGAGGGTATCATAATATACTGAAGTGAATTGTATGAGAGGAAATGTGTTTTTAAGCATACCTAGGAAAATATTGATTAAAAAAAATGTTTAGTACTCAATTTTCTATGAAAAATGTTAAATCTATTTTAGTCATTTGATGCCCCTCTCTCCTACAATATGGGTGTAAAAGACGATATCTTTTCATATAAGAGAGTGAGGATGGTGTTTATGGATGAATCTAATCCTCAACTAAGTATTGGAGGTATCACACACTACAATAAAACTAAGCAGTGACTATTAATTTTTACTTGAATAATGTTTATTTTTTTTGTACTGTTCGAAATCTGAAATACTTATCTGAGGTTTAGTAGGCTTGTCTGAAAATACCGCCTTTAGATTGACAACTAACATTCAGGAATATGTAGTGCAGAAGAATTTGTTGGAAAAACAAATACTTATGAAATGGAAAAAATTAGAAGCAAATGTGTGATTGTTCGAATGTTTTTTTTTTGGTTCAACAAGGATTTGATAAAATTCCACGACCCATATCCCCCCAGGCAAGTATGATATGATACATTTTGAAGTTTTTCCACTTTTGTTCAAAGAGAAGAAGAGTTAGGTAAAAAATAGCTCAATACAAAAATTATTTCCATAAAATTTCAAACAAAGTTATCAGTTATCATTTAAGAATAAAATGTCATCGTTGAGATGCTAAGGGCTTGCAAAAGTTACGAAACTTTTATTGTATTCTTATACTAGGGCAACTTCTGCCCCATACAAGTACCCTTTGTTTGTCCATCATTAAGAGGCAGCCTTTTAGTCTAACTGATATTGAGGTTGACTTTTATGGACGGATGAACATAGGTGTTGGCAGTTTGAATCATAAAGCCGCCGATACTTTCATTGGTGACCCTGAATTTAATGAGAGAATTGGCTTTAAAATACCCTTTCGTGCAACATGTTAATACTCTTGCCTGGCTGTGCACAGCTCCTTGCCTCTACCTTACTGACCAGCGTCAGGCCAAGGCTGCTGCAGTGGCAGATGTTGTATGTTTCCTTTCTACACCCCACATTGCACTGCGTGTCATCCTCTCACTTGTGCCTTCAGCATTGGGGGAAGGTAGGTGTGTTGACTTCTGCACTATATGAGTAATTTTTGCTTATTCATCCATAAGAGGCAGCCCCATAGTCTAATTTGTACAGAGATTGACTTTTACAGACGGATAAACGTAGGTGTCGATGGTTCAAATGCCAGAGCTACTGATACCTATACTTACTATCACAATATAGTATATTATATAGGTAGTCCAGTCTAAATAGGCTTTCATTTTGTTGCAGCAAGTAAAAACAAAAATGAAAAAATGGTACATTTCCCCCTTTTCTTCCATTTTGACGCCCATGCAAAAATTAATGTATCATGTGTATTGTGTGAATATAAGTCTAAGTTACTACTGCGTCCATATAATAACAGTACTCATATTTTCAGTGCACAATGAAAAGTTACCATGTTTTGCAAACATTTCGCAGAAGAGGGAGACGTCAGACGACTAAAATAAATATAACATTTTTTGGATAGGTATAGTAAATATAGCGTTGAATATTTTTTTATCGAACTGTTTTTTCAGAAAAATAAAACTATTTTCCTAGATTTACGCGAAAAATTGTTTTGTCGGCTTATTCACTCCCATGGTTGTGAACGTAAGTGGTGGGTCTAATAAAATTTTTCGTATGTTGTTTTAGATACCTATAAACTAACCGATTAGTGAAGAAATCATAAATTTAAAAAATTTTTCCGAATAAAGGTCTTCTTTCATTCTCATATTTTAACTGGACTACTTGGTCGACGCCAAAAATTGTCGCATAGGGTGAATATGTGTGAGACTCAAAACATCAATTGATTATGATAGAATTATTAACATCAAATCCTCCAAAAACTGGAAAAACTGCTTTTTCAAGTCGGACAATAATGAACATTTTCTGTTTACCTACTGGTGTTGTAATCTTAAATACAATTTCCTCGCTTTTCCTAATACTGATCTTGTTTCAGCGGGGACTCGGGTGTAAGACAACAGATTTTCTTTCCCTGAACCACTATATTATAATAAGGAACTGTGGAATACCTTGTTGTGAGAGATATTCACACTGGAAGGTTTTCAACAGTATTAGCATGTTCTGCCTCTTCATACAATTAAGTATGGGAGAGCCAAATCCTCGGCAAACACTGGCCATTTTTGAGCTGGTTCTGAGAGTTTATATACAGAATTTGGCACACGCACACAGACACACATGCATACGTACATGTACGTAATTATGACATGCGTTACGTTGTTTCTTGCCTCTGTCGAGGTGATAAGAAATGACGCAGCGCGTTTGGTACCAGGCCGTGACATCACCGAGATCGTTATCTGGTAATTGATCTTGGCCCATGCAATGTATATTACCTGTATGTACGTACAGGTACGAACATACAAACGCACCAGTGTAAATTCGTTTAACGTCATAAAGACGATTATTGCCAGCCTTTGGGCAGCGACTGTCGTCGAGGGGTGTGAGCCCCTATTACCTTATACGAGTATTGTCCCCACAGGAACAAATAAATTATAGATAATATTCTGTTGATAGTGTAAAGTGAAACTAAAAGTATCTACCACCATAGACTGAACCTACTTCGAAATTAGTTTCGGCTTGGCCCTGACCAGACGCCAATTTCAGGCCTGGGTGAATCGAAGAGAAAAAAGAGAATGAAAAACTAATCTATAGTGAACCAGAAACATGCAGTTAAAACCCAAATATTTCACCTCAATCTGCTGAATTATACGATGATCCCTAATCGTTGTATTCGATTTAATTTTTATCTACGCCAAAAATTACACAAAAAAACTGAATCAAACAAGAAACAGTATTGTAATCCTAAAATCCTAATTGCAGGAGTAGAATATTATTTCCCAAATATTAAGTGTGCTTTTCTAATAAAATATCTAAATAAAAATACTATTCATAGGTATGTACAACTTACAGTCGTCGTCGTCGATGCCATTGTTGTCGCACGGATAAAACGAGCAATCGTCTTCTCCAAAACGAGACTTGAATGGACTGTCTTTTGCTAAAAAGTAGTTGGTTCCAAATTTGATACCCGACACCAGAAGTGGAAATCCCCATGCATACAAACAATAGGTGATGAATGCACGCTCTGACGAAGGTAGTTTCGATTTAATTTGGCGCCACATGTCGATACACATTACATTTAGCCAACAAAAACTGGCCAACAACCAAAATTGGGTCATATACCCTGGAAAAAAAAATTTACGATAAATTGAAATGGTTTTTTGCAATAGCAATTTATGTATTTGTAAAATTACAATTCACTTATTTTGAAAATTGCACGTTACTTATATTGAATATTCGAAGAAAATGGTCGACAGGCTAGTCAGATTAATTTTTTTTTTTTTTTTTGTAGAAATCAAACAGTAGGTACTTCATGTATAGTTTATAATTTTGCTCCGGGGACATCGCTAAGAGGGAAATGGGGGTGGCTCACCCAAAATGTTTTTAGAGTTAAAAAAATCGACTAATCGTTGCATGTATAGCTGGAAGATTGTTAAATTTGACGATCTATTTTTTTTTATTTACCAAACCATTTCAAATTAAAATGTAAGAATCCAAAAATTAATCTTCTTAAATTAATAAATCTTGGAAAAATAATAATGTTTTATATAGTTCCACTGCATGTACCACATTTGATTAAGGCTCTTTAATACTATATAATATGCGTATGAGGGCGATAAGCGGTGAACTGCCATTTTGTGTTATTCTTATTAAGATATATTGAATATTTGTATGTATGGTAAACGTACAGTAATAAATAATAAACTAATAATAAACAATGTAAATTGAATGTAGGAGACTGGGGAAATGGCTACCACCCTAATTCAAATTTCCATTGTGAAATGAGGAAAACACCTAGAAGTTCAATTTATTTGACATTAAACAGCACAATTACTCCAGTTTCTGCTGAGAACCTGTCAAGTTCATACCACTCATCGTCTTCATTTAATAATTATAAATGTAAAAAATGAGAATTTTTCTTATTTTTAACAAACTGGTTAATGGAGACCACCTTCTAGAATAAAGCATATCTACATAATATAGTAGTGGGTCTAGAGAAAAAATTACAGGTGCTAAATGCTTGAAAAATACCATTTAAATTACAAGACGCCTGAATTGATAAATTTTTAAAATGCTGCAAAGAGTCACAAAGCCTTTCTGATGAAAAGCCCAAGTGTGTAAGTTTGACCCATTATATCTTCCACTGCCTATTGGGGGCATTCAGGACCACCCATAAAAAAAATAATCAGTAAAATTTTTTTTAATATTTGTTAGCATCAATAAAAAATGTTGATAAGTATTCTTTGCAATTTGCAAAAAAATGTTTGACCAATTTTTTAATCAACAAAGCACTTTTTATTATGGTCTCCATTAACCCACACAGAAAGGTTATTATTGCTACAAATTTGCATTTAACACAATTATGCTTACTTCGAAAATAAAAGGGTATAATAGAATGGAAAAACTCAGCTATAGGTACATGTTTAATTACTTCAGTGGTTGAATAAAGAATCGTAATTCACAGTTTTATGATTTTAAAAATATAATTACCTTATCACATCCCTAATTGAGAAACATAGAAAATTATCTATGTTTTCTATTATATTTTGGTTTTTGTGTTACTGATTAAAAATAACATAACCATCGCACAAATTTTTTTGAAAAAACAGATTTAAACAGTGCAGCAAACAGAGGAAACATGAAAATGTAATTGAAATTACCTATTCGTCCAGTGATGGGGTCGTTGCAACTACACTACCAGCTGCCATTGCCCCAATCTCCTCTCAACAAGACTAACAAAAAATGGCCGCTCATCTCTCATCATTTTCACGGCATACCTGGTAGGAAGAAGCCTTAACTTGGCCATTCCACTGTCTACCCTTTTGGTCATTTAGTATTGGGTACCCAGGTAAATACACTAATCCGTTCCAACCTTATTCACCTAAAGCTGTAAAATGGACATAAGTTTCACTCGATTTTACTAGATTCATAGCAACGTATTTATGTAACTTTAAATTCACCGCACAATAGACTGAAAACAAACGAAGAAAGACCTATTGCACATGTGCAATAAACCATTATCCATTTTTTGGCCTAGAATGATGACACTTTTTGTTAAAATTAGTGAGATTGGGCCGCTGGGTATCCAGCACCAAACGATGAAAGGTGTAGCCCTACAAATATTTTCATAAAATCAATTCTCAAAATACCAACTAGATATCATTATTTTAAGCTAAAATTGTGCATGTACATAGAAGAATAGTAACTGAAGATGGTTATATAATTAATTATTTTGTCAAACTTTTTTCTTGAATATTTCTAGAACAACTGGAAAATAAATGTAAAAATAACTTCAAGCCTAGGAAAAACACAATTTAATAATAAAAGGTAAATGTACATAGTATGAACATTTCTTAAATTTTTTTTGGCTTGAAGTAAAGGTAATGATGCATTTAACTGTTTTCAGTGTTATTTAGAACAACAACAAAAACATTTCTCCTTTTATTCATAAAATTCTAACATGTATCATATCCCTCAGTGTAGGTACTACTCTCCCCTATAAGTACATAATATCATTACATTCCATATGGGTATTATATTATTCATCTATCTTTTATAAATTGACATATACATATATTATGTGGTATCACATACACTACGATCTTCAGGTGTTTTCTCAAGCATCTATTTTCCACACTCAGCTACACCTGGCCATCTCTCTAAACCTCTCTACTTTTCAACAATATTTTTGTGTTTTTTAAAATTTAACATGCCTTGAATCGATAAAAATGAGAAATTAACATTATATTACAGAAAATTATAAAATAAAATACAGTACTATATGTCGGGACACTATTCGTATGAGGTAAAGGGGTTCGCACCCTTCAACGACAATTGCTGCCAAAAGGGTAGCTTTAATTTGTCTCTATGATGTTAAACAAATTAACACATGTATCTTTGGATGTTCTTACCTTTACATATATACAGGTAAGATACATTGTTTGGGCAGTGATAAATCACCTGATAAAGATCTCAGTGATGACATGGGCCCTGCGTCGTTTCTTATCACTGTACAAAATAGGAAATTAATTTACTATTGTTATCGACTTTGTTATTCAAAAGTTATTTCGATATTTATCAAAATTATACCAAAAGTAAAATTTAAAGTAAAATTTTAATAACTCAGAAAATTGTGACCACCAATGGAAGAGAAATTGAGCATTCAAATTTTTAGATGTGTTTCAAAGAAGTTTAATAGTCAGTAATTAATGAGAGTTACCGACATTCAAAAATACTTCGATTAAATATAATGTTAATTATTAGATAGAAGGTGAACCTAATGTACCATGGTGTAAATTTTCTGATGTACAATGGAAAATAATAACAATAGGTACCTTAAAATCTTTTGTAAATAATTTTTCTCATTAAAACTGGCCAAAAAAATAAATCATTGGATCTTGAAAGAGTTTAGGATGCTGTGAAAGATGTCTTAAATTAGCAAATTCATGAGGAAAGTGTCACAATAATTGAAACACAATCAATTTTCCTTACAATAATTCTATTATTACAATTCAAATAGCAGATATCATCTGTTATCTGAAACATAATTTATTACTTTTAGGTACAGTGCAGTTCAAGTTTTCGCTTTGGATTTGGCTCTCCCATACCTTAGTACGAAGTGGCGGTACACACAAAACTGTAGATTACCTTCTACGTGTGAGAATATCTCTCGACAAAGGTATTCCACACGTATACCCGTATACACGCGTACTTACCGAAGAAAACGCAAAATTTACTATTGACGGTAATAAAGCCGGTAGAACCAATCAGCGAGCTGAATCCACAAATGCGTGTGGCCACGTGACACGAAATGCATTTATCGTACACTTTCTGACGTAGTTTCGGTATGGCCAGGTACAAGGCCAAGGTCACCATTAGGCACAGATTCGACAGATAGGGCGGAATGTGCTCCAGCGGCAGTACCCAAACGTTGAAATGCGACACCGGAATGTAACAGTCACCCGTCAAAATGTAGTATTCACTGTCCGTCAAATCGTATATAATCCATTTGGAATGGTATCGAACGTCGGACGAGCCAGTCCTATCGGCTAGCAAATGGTCCACCGACGATAGGTTGCACACGACGTCGATCATGTTGGAGAATGGCCGACGATCGGTGCCGTTGGTGGACGGGCTTGCGAAGCCTCCGCACTGTCTGTATAATTCGATCCGTTCGCCCGTCGACCGACAATATTTCCGCCACTGGGATACGTAACCGCGTTCTTCCGAATTATCGCCATTTTCGCGGCCATCCGGCGACGAGGTGCGCGCGCGAAATAACTGCGTAAGCAGCACGACCACCACGAACGCCAAACGAACGTATTTGCACATGGAGATTCTATGGTACTGCTGTTACGGCGGACGCGAACTCACTGACGGATATAATTATTACGACCGCAGTATTTGTACGCTCGTTACGAAGGCGACGGTAAAGGCGGGCATTTCGTCGCAAGTCGCCAGTCGCTCCGAAAATGCTGCGCGAGAGAGTGCAAGAAGCTGGATTCGCGAATACACACGTCTCGTATCGTTATTAATCTTGACGTTGTGAAACGATCTGCGCGAGGGGGTGGGTACGTTTTTTCGTCGAAGAAAATTTTGGCACTAATAACTCAAATTCATATGGTATATTATATATCTATATATATTGTGGCGGCGCCACACTACGTCGGCACATAATAGTACTTACTTCCTCAAACACCGTCACCCGGCACTGTGGCTGAGTGAGTACGGTGCTGCCTTTTGTGACGGTGAATGAGGGAGGTTTTAGGTTTTAGGCTGGTACGGGTTCGAATCCCCGTGCCGCCTGAACACCTAAATATATATATATATATATATTCGTTCAAGCCCCGAAGCTTTTTGGATTTTACTGGCCTGGCAACACTGATTAATTCGTCATTGGAATGGAAACAACCAAGATTCTGTTGTTGGCACGCGGGCCTTGAATTTTGTTTGAATAATTTTCGATGCATTTTGTTGCAATAATATACGTTGAATTTTATCTTAATAACTAAGTAGGTTTTCTTTAGAAAATCTACTTATTACACTTTGTGCGGTATTAGCCCCTAGGGTTGGGGTTGGTACGTTTTTCGTTTTATGATTTCAGGAAAATTTTGGCACTAATAACTCAAATTCATATAGTATATTATATATAATATATATATTCATTCGAGCCCCAAAGCTTTTTGGATTGTACTGGCCTGGCAACGCTGATCAATTCGTTATTAGAATGGAAACAACAAAGCATTTGTAGTTGGCGCATGCGCCTTGAATTTTGTCTGAATAATTTTTGAAATTTGTCACAATAATATTCGTTGAATTTTGTCTTAATAATTAAGTAGGTTTTCTTAAGAAAATCTACTTATTACGCTTGGTGCGGTATTAGCCCCTAGGGTTGGGGGTGGGTATGTTTTTTGTTTCATGATCTCAAGAAAATTTTTGCACAAATAACTCAAACTCATATATAAAAGTATGTAAGTCTATTTCTTGTTTTCACAGTACTGGTCACGAAATTTGGGACGAACATTTGTATTAAGCTAAGGACTAAACCTATCGATTTTGGTACGGATCGGCCAGACGGTTCATCAGGTACAACCATTTTAGTTTTTATTTTGGCTATGAAGTGTTCAATTTGGCATCAATAGCCACGAAATTCGTAATAAATATTTATCATAATTTATTATTTGACGCTACCAATTTTGGTGTGGATCGGCCGGACGGTACTTCCGGTATCGCTATTTGTTTTTTTATGTTGGTCATAAAATGAGGAATTTCGGAACAATACGTACGAAGTTTGAAACGAATATTTATTATAATTTATTATAATTTATTATAGCATACCATCAATTTTAATGCGGATTGACCGGATGCTACTTCCGGTAAAGATATTTCTTTTCGTTTTTTTGTCTAATTATGAATTGCTTAATTTTGAAAAAATATTTGTTATAATTTATTGTAATATTCTACCAGTTTTCGTGTAGATCGGCAGGATGGTATCTTCTTCAAGTCAATTTAGGTTTTTAATGGTTTCAAATTGTGTAATTTCGAAATTCAAAACAAATATTTTTAAGTACGTTTTCTTTAGAAAATCTACTTAATACTCTTGATGCGGTATTAGCCCTCAGGGTTGGGGGGTAGGTACGTTTTTCGTTTCATGACCTTCATAAACGCGTATAAACTTACAGACAATTAATTTGATTATCAAATTTCATAATTCTTTCTCTCAAAACCTACTTTTTTAGCAAGGCTTACTGCGCTAGTTTTTTCGTTGAATTTTTTGTTAAAAAATCGTGTTGTTCCTTTAATATAACGATAATCCAATTACTTGTTATCGCGGTACAGGTCACAAATGTCATCCGATAGTCATGAAATTTGGAACGAACATTAGTACTAAGGGACCTGATCTATTAATTTTGTAGCGGATCGGCTGTACGGTACTTCGGGCGTATGGTTATTTTCGTTTTTGTTTCGGATGTAAAATTTTTAATTTTCGACCAATAGCTACGAAATTATTTGAAATAAATATTCGCTACAATATATTATAATTTTCTATAAATTAGCTACGAAATTCGTAACAAGTACGCAACTTACTATAAATTTTGGTGCGGATCGTTCGCATGTTACTGGTAACACTATTTTCATTTTTATTTCGCCTACAAAATGCCTAACTTTGGACCAATAGGAACGTAATTTGGAATAAATATTTATTACGATCGATCAATAACTTTTTAGTGACTTCCTACTTTTACATTTTTACGAAAACCTAATTTTTCTAACAAAACTGCTGCTGCGTTAGAGTTTTTTTCTTTTTTTTTTTTTTTTTTGTAAGAAAATAAAATTTTTTTATTTTTAAAAAAAGTTTGCTCAATTTATCTCACGTCTCTCAGCCTCAATTTGAGAGTAGTCCTGATTTTTTTCGTATTTTCACTAAGTATGCCCGAAATAATTTTCGAAACAATATTCAAGTTAGCTGACCACTAAATTTACGTCGAACATTTACGACTGCCAACTTTTGTTGGCCGCATTTGAAAACGTAGGTACTGGGCGAATAATGAGTGGTCTATTAATTTTATTATAAGTACCCACTTACATAAATGTACCTATATCGGTTTATCCTTGACAGTATATAGTATTGGACCAGTAAAGCTGCGTAAGACCAATGTAACTACTTTTTAATGTCAAGACATGTCGGAGAAAAAGTAGGCAACCCTAGCGTACCTTCAGCGTATTTTCGACATTTTTCTTTGAGTTCACCTATTGAGAATACATCTGATAAAGACATCCCTTAAATTCACAAAAATAGCGTACACAAACGCAAAGGAAGGTACGTCAAAAGGTACGCTGTGGTTGCCTATTTAACGCCGGAATGTCTAATCAGAAATCAACGTTTTTTTACTGGTCCAATACCATACTATAGTTAAAAATATATATGCACTTAATAGGCGAGCAGCGCTAGGTCTGTTTTAAGGGAGGATTTGGAGTATAATCTCTGTGCCAAAAAAAAAAAAAAAAATGGTCAGTTTAAAACACTATTATTTGGTTTTTCAAATTTTGTATCTATGAAATATGAAAAAAATTGTTAACCACTTCCATAAAAATTCATGAATATTATAAAATGTGATTCAGTCCCTTCCTAAAAATAAATCAGCTGAAAACGGACCTGCCGGCAAGCAGTTTGCTTGTACTCTTTTTTTCCCTAGAACTACTAGATCAATTTTATGAAGACAGGTTTCATTTGAAAAGGTAACAAGTGTAGATGTGCAGAATCTAATTTTAAAAACTCTAATGTAGCAGCAATTCCGTAAGAAAAAGTAGATTTTCGAAAAACGTAAAATTAGGTATAGTCATTAAAAAGTTATTAATAGAGTAATAAACATATATTCCTGTTGGTCTAAAATTATGCATTGTATAGGCAAAATAAAAATGAAAATAGTGTTACCGGAAGTAGATGAAATTAACTTTTTGGAGTACTTCTGCTTTTCTGAAGCAAAAAATTAATTTTTCCGTTTCAATCTTGAAAAATGGATGTTTAGGGCTGTTATCTGAAGAGTAAGATAGAGAAAATTACACTGAATGACTTATAATTTGGGAAAAAATTGACCAATTGAAACCAAAATTGGTAGGACTTGCCCTTATGTCAAATGTGCTGTTGATACCGAATTTCGTGACTATTGGATAAGAATTGCAAGTTTTAGTGAGTCAACTTCGAAAATTAGCTCCTCAAACAGCCCCAGGGCGTGAACCATAATGCCAATCACAATCAAACTTAAAATAATATTAGAATAAGTTTAAATTAATGTCTATACGAAATTTCGTGACTATTGCTTCGAAATTACGTTTTTTGAAGCCATAAAACTGCCAAAACTGCAACATAACTGCCCATCCCTGATGTATCGTAAAACCAATTTTTCCCTAATTCAAGTGGTCTTATCCTTTAAATAATACAAATATTTGGTCCAAACATTGTGATCATCGAATAAAAATTACGCCCAGTATCGTGTTAACAAGAATTGGACATACCTACATACATACATAGATATATAAAGATATATACATTTTCAAAAATGATGCTGAAATGTTCCTTGGATCATGAAAAAAAAAACGTACCTACTCCCATCCCTAGGTCCTTTCATGAGCGCAAGATTAAAAAGTAGATTTTCGTAGAAAACCTACTTAAAAATAAAGACCAGAAGAAATAAGGGCGGGAAAAGTTAAGTGTCACCCACAGACTAAAGATTCATGAGTGAGAAATTAACACCTACTTAAGTTAAACTTAAGTAGTCGTTCTACACAGTTTAATCAAAAACATGTCAAAGATAGAATGTTGATAAAATGTTTTGAATTCCTATATTTGTAACTGCGCATGTGTCGTATCTTCGTTGTGGGTGTGTATTGGTATGGAGATGTCTTTTTTCACAACAAAATATTAGCAGCTTTAGATGCGCAGAACGTATGACTGAAATTGCTTCTTTTTTATCTTTTACATATTTTTAAACCACAGCATATATGGAGCGTTGGACATCTCTTTAGCAGTTATGTTTCTGGTTTATCCTAAGTATACTTAAAATATTATTTCAATATCTTTCTAGAATAGGGTGTAATTCTTACATAAACAAACTGTTTTTCAATGGTTTACTCATAAGATTTTTTTAGGTATATGTAGAAAAGAGGAGAGAATCCAATTTAAGGGGGAAAAAAAATGGTTGGAGTATAGTGGAAACAAGGGCAGAAAAAGTAAAGGTATCCCCAAACTGAAGACTTATTGACTCAAAACTGATTTTTCAATAGACAAGTTGTTTTTCAATGACATCTACTGGACTTCAGATTTTACTCTTGATTTTTTGCAAAAATGCGGAAAACTACGTTCCACTAGTTTGACTCTGAAACCTTGATCTTTCTCCCTTCGCGTGGAAAGCATACAAAAATTTACACTTTGATTCTATACTCGACAATCGGTGAGAGAACTCACGCGCTGATGAAATATTTAATTTGATTGGATGAAGACAAAATAAAAATGTGAGTAATCATAGAAAAAAAAAAAATAGGAGAACCAGAAATTTGGACTTCAGAAGGTAAAATTAATAGTTGGTAGGATTTTTACAAAATGTTGGTGCAGTCTTATCTATGACCCTATATGACTGGTAGTGGGAGAGAAGAAATTAGGATTAAGTGAGCTAAAACTCTTAATAGTTGGGCAGTTCTCATTTCTGCGGTGCAAAGATTGATGGTAAGTTCTGTTGGTATTCGTCCCCTAAGGAAGCTTAGCTTCCTGTCTTCGGACGATACACTGAGTGGTCCATCACCAATCGGCATATATCGATAGATACATCTATAGTTATTTTTACATTTTTTCTGTAATCAATCATATCTATATATAATTATTCTAATTATATGTACACATAAGCATAAGGCAAGACGCAAGTAGCTCCGTTTTAAGGGAGGTTCACACATTCTTACTGGTCTCTTCCAACCTCCCCCAAACCAAAAATTACCAAAAGCTATAAAACACAATTTTTATAGGTCTATCCTACAATAGTATGTATAATATAATTATTCTCTTTTGTATTTTTGGGGATTGAGAAGAACAAAGTAAAGAAATTTCTGTGCTCAAAAATTTTCCACTCTGTTCAACAACACAAAGTGCACTCTGTGTAGATCTTGTATTGCGAATAATATTCAACGGAGACCTTCCAACGTGGCATTATATTGGTTGCTCACATTATATAATTCGAGAAATAATGATGGTTCAGTCTAGAGAGGTTTCTTATTCGGACAATTTAGAATAGTTTTGATTTCTGTACTAATCAGTCAGTTTCGGTGTATAAGATACGGTTTTTCACGTTTATCTTAAAAAATATTGATTTTTTTTTTTTAGAAAAAATAGTTTAAAATGAAAATTTTTGACCATGAATTTCTTATAAAAAAAGTTATATTCATTTTAGTCGCCTGATGTCCCTCTTTCCTGCCAAAAAAATGCAAAAGATTGTAGGCACGTTTTCATTGAGACTGAGCACAGACAGTATGACCACATTATTTTGTTGTATTAATGCAATATCTTCAACTAATAATGACAAAACAATACTCTCGATATATTCAATTTGACACGGGTGTCGAAATCGTAGAACAGGGGACAAGGGCCTCCGGTTGTTTTTTTTTTTTTTGTTTGTTTTTACTGGCTGAACTGATAAATATAGGTAGTGAAAAGAAGAAATAGAGATATTTTGAAAATTTTCGATGAGAACTTTTTCAACACCCGAAGAGAAGGATAAAACATATCTGCAACAGGGTCTGAGGTAAAATAAGAGACCCCTTCAAGTCCTGAAAAAACTTAAAAACTGTAGAAAAAAAATTAAAAAGAAGAAAAGTTTTTAAGTATTTATCTTTTTTTTCCTCACCATTATTCATTTCAGCTAGCGAAAGAAAGAAGAAACTTAGTGGCATTGGACCCTGTTACCACCTTTCGAGGCCCATGCAAAAAACGAATGTAGCGTAACGAATATTGCGTCATTATATAGGTTAAAGTTATTGTGTTAATACAGCAACTATATCTATACTTATGCTTTTAAAGCTCAATTAAAAGGTATCAACTTAAACGCACGTGTGGCAGGGGAACGATACGTCAGACGACTAAAATAAATTTGACACTTTTTATAGGAAATTTAGTGCCAAATATTTTTATTTCGGACTACTTTTTCGAAAAAATCAATATTCGTTGAGATAAATGTGAAAAACCGTTTCGGTGTGATATTCACCCTTTGACTATATAGCTTAATGGACTGCTAGAACTGATAATAAATACATAGGGTTAAATAGAACACCGCTGAAGACACTGTTAACAGGCGTTCTTTTTCGAAAAACGCCCTTTGGTGATAAGTGATTCCAAATTTCCAATTCCGGCTAGCTTATATCTCTGAAAATACTAAACCTAATTACATGAAAAAAAACCATCTTAATTGTGATTATCATTTCTTGCATAATTCAGTATAAAATTACTTTTTTTGTATTTTTACTACTTACCGTATTATTTAGTTTTTTGGAAGGTTCCATTACTCCAATTTTCTTTTTGAGAAATTCCTCAATTTTGATATCTACAGAAAAATCACAAAAACCAGAGTGAAAAGTCGATTATGAATCATTTCAACTTTTTTCAGTTTTTCGTTTTCAGTCTATCTATCTTGAGTGGTTCGACATACATCCAAGACGATCTTGTTCAAAGAGATTACTTTAATATAAGTAGTTACAAAAATACAATGTTTTCCCGTTTAATGACGAACTGATTTTCGAATGAAAAATGATATTTTCATCAATTACTAATGACTTGGTCCGGTTATATTAGTACAAAGTGAATAAAAAAATTAAGAAATTTTATGAAACAAATTGTACTAGTATCAAAACAAATTTTTAGTCAAACGGAACTATCATTCGTGGCCACACAGTTGAAAAAGAAAAAACCAAAACAAGAACAATTTCAAAATTTATTGACAAAAAAGAAGTAAATATACACGAAACATATACTCGGAAATATGAATTTTGAATTTACTCGAAAAAATGAAAAATAAAGGTAAAGCACAAAGTGAACAAACTTGAAGGAATAATAATATAGGAAAACATTCATTTCGATAAAAATTATACAATAAATAATGGATTTCTTTTTCAAACAAATTCAAACCTTACAGAAATTATTGCCAATGCAAAAGGTTAAGAGTGATTATTTGATACTTATTAATAAGCACGTAAGTATAACTACGTTAGTAAAAAAAAATATGTATATTATATTATTTTAAAAAGCTATAAATATTCGTGGCAAATACTTTACTTCTTTTTTCTTTGAAAAAATTTTGAAGCCACAATTTTCATTATTTTTTATTTTATTTACATCAACTAAGCAAAGAAACGACTAAAGAATGATACTAAAATAATCTAGAGCAGGCAAAATCAAGAGGAAAAAACAAACATTCAAAGGTAAAACGAGAAAATGGGATAAAACAGTTCGGAAATGACCGATACTTCTCATTCAAAAAATGAAATTACAATTTCGCCATCTCCAAAAAATTCTAATTAACGTAGCACACGTGTAGCCCTCGCCGGAGAGAGAAAAGAAAAAAATGCAGAACAGAAACGTAATTGGACCAAAATCAAAAGACCAATAGAACGGTAATCCTGTAGTGGGCTAATAGTTCCTTAATATTATAAATGGTTTAACGTCCAAGGGACAACAAAATATATGATGATCTCTCACGCAAGTCAGAGCTCATACTGCCGCAACTACCTCAGCGTCAGTGTCTATTAACCACACCTGCGCATTGCGTTGTGCGCAGGAGGGTTGGGGCAGAGCCCACGACACTGGGGGCGGTGTACCAAGAAGGGGCCCTTGGAGGTCCCTTCAAAAAAAAAATTGATCTGAAAGAAAGAATTGGTCGACACAACAAGTTTATATGAAATGTATAATAAAAAATTATAAAACAAAACAAAACAAACTTATATATGCTAAAGTAAAGAAATTAATAAAGTATAACTACTGAGTCAAAAATATTTTGGCTTCAGGATGGCGAACTGCTAATGCGACGGAGGAGAGACATATGAATCTAATGGCCATAAAATTCATTTTCTGAAAGGATAAGAAAGGAAATTAGCGAATTCTAATTAACTGAGGTAATTAAATCTCAGTCACTTAGATAATTAAATCTAAGATAGGTTGCATGCATGCACTGTCACCTACTGTCCGCGTTCTTTCGTGAAAAGTGCGCGACGACAGCAGTGGGTGTCAAAAAAAGCTAGGTTAGAGGTCACCTGGGCCTCAGACCATTGTTTTGACTGCCCCCTGAAGACAGTTAGGGTCGGAAATATGTAGAACAATCAAGTTTAACATAGTCCACTTTAGCATAGGTTGTGAAGTCTTTCAGAATAAGGCTCTACTTAGGTGGAACATAATTGGTAACCACTGGTTTCGAGCAATTGAGCTCCAAAGGTACAAGGTACTTTAGTGGCCGTGAGGTCAGTATCTTGCTCGGGAGTTCAATTCTAGCGTGGCGGATTTCTCTGTCACTGGATTTCTCAAGTTCTACAATTTTAGTAATTTTGTAGACACCTAGTTTATTAATAAAATCTAATACATGTACCAAGTCACCTACTTTTGGCTTAAAGGGAGAAGTACGATAGGCTTTAGGTACACCCTTGGGAGGAGTATCTCTCAAGTGTATTAGGTAATATATTTTCCAAACTACCCAAAGCTTGTGAATATACTCTTGGTCTATTCTCCATAAAGTTTGGAGTTGTTTCGAAGCTGGCGTAATTTCAGCCAGCTCTCAATCAAGATCAAGTGTAAAAGTTCTATAATTCGCGTGCAGGAAATGGGCTGGAGTTAAGGTTAACTGTTCAGCTTCATCTGCAGCAGGGCATAATGGTCTTTCATTGATCATTACCTGAATATTTTTCAAGGCTCCCTGGAAATTGTGCTGATGTACAGGATGATGTCCAACAACGTGATAAAAGGATTGTTTGAAAACTCCAATTAAACGTTCATACGGGGAACCATACCAAGATGCTTTGGGTGGAGTAAAATGCCACTCAATGCCTTTTTCATTTAACTTATCTGCTACGGTATATTCGGAATTAAAGGTAGACCAAAATTTCGGTAAATACGTAGAGATGAGATGGAACTGGGCAGCGTTATCGGACAACAATAACTTAGGTGTCCCACAATCAGCGAAGAACGTGATAAACGCTGTCCATATTTCGCCTGTAGTTAGAGACGAAACCAAAATAAAATATACTGCCCTAGTTGAAAGGCAAGTAAATATAAGTATCCATTTCTTTTTAACAGGTGAAGTCAGAGCTTTCATCTGCCTTTTTTTCTTAGGTAGGAACTCATCAAAAATTTGAAAAGGACCAAAAATATCCACACCTGTGTAGGTAAACAGGTGTGTAAACGGTACTAAACAAAAGTCTGGCATCGCCGAATGGGTCGGTTGATGGTAAGGCTTATTGTTAGACCTTTTACATTCCATACAAGAATTTTTCAATACTTTTGGAAGTAATTTAGATGCACGAGGTACAAAATAGTTTCGTCGAAACGAAACTATCGTAAACTTGGGTCCAGCATGGCTATTATTCAAATGTGTTTCAAGCAGAATTAATTTAGTCATGTGGGAATCAGGATGCAAAAGGGTAGGTGATAGAATATCATCTGAATGAGGCCATTTTGCAATATAGTTCCGTAACCGGAGCAAACCCGATTCATCAAGTTCAATATGAAATTTTTGATAGGTCACAAAACTCTGTGGCCCTAATTTTTCCAACACATCAAACAGTTCATTGAAATGTTTCTTTTGATCGGAATAGATGAAACCCATCAATCCGAATTGAAAGATTTTGGGTAACACGGCATAAGGTGCTACAGACCGCGTTCTACGTAGTCTTTTTGCACAAAAACGTCGTATAGCAAAAAGGCACATATAAAATGTCTTTATAAGTTTATTAAGTGAATTAAATTTTTCAATTTGAATATTGAGAGGTGAATTTAAAGGTGGATGTATAAAGCTCAACCACGGAGTTTTATAATAAGGATCATCCTTTGGAAGGCCTGCTGGAGATAAACCTTCAAAGTCAATTTTATTACAACGAAATGGGTCCTGACTACGATCTGTGTCAGCTGGACAAACTGGCACTTGTAGTTTACAAGCATTCGATTTAGGTTCAAAAAGGAATGTAGGACATAGTTGTTTGTGAGAGTTCTCAATTCTTCTCATCTTCACAGTGCGATGATTATCAAAAATCAAATCTGAGTTCTCACGAAAAGTTTCAGAAAATTTTTTCAAATTTCCCAAAGATTGTCGTAAAGTACAGAAAACTGGGGTAGAAATTTCTTCCTGCATCAAATCTGGTAACGATTCTATGATATGGAGATCAGTCGGTGGCCAGGATTGGTAGTCTGAATATAACCAGGCTGGACCTGTCCACCAAAGAGATTGAAACATGTCTTTGACAGTGGCTCCTCTAGAACCTACATCAGCGGGATTATCTGCTGATGGCACATAACAATATTGAACATTAGTGATGTTTTTTTTTTTTTTTTTCATTAACCCTATTGAAAACAAACTGGGGTTGAATTTTACGTTCTGTCAACCAGGTTAGAACACACTTACTGTCCAACCATAAAAAAGTTGGGCAGTTGTTCAAATCCATGGGTTTACGAGCAGTTTGTATAGCACGTGCACCGATGAGTGCTGCAATCAACTCCAATTTTGGAATAGTAATTGATTTCATAGGCACGACTCTCGTCTTGCCTATGAGGTAACGTAGCGATGCTGTACCAGACTCCGCATTCTTAAAATGTAGATAAGCAGCCATCGCATAGGCAGTTTGTGAAGCATCTACAAAGACATGGAGCTTGCAATCATTTGGATTATAAGTTCCATGGTAGATTTGCCTCAGAAAACAATAATTTGTAGTTTGGTGAAGGTTTTCGATAAGTACCGTAGCTAACTTCTGAAGCTGCGGTGAAATAGGTTCGTCCCATTTATAATTTTCTAACCATAGGTGTTTGATAAATGTCCTAGATGGTATAAAGGCTGGTGCGAACCAACCCATGGGTCATAAAAAGAAGACATTGCTTGTAAAAATGAACGTTTAGACCAAATTGTTTTACTTCGAGGATCCACTTTCTCAACTATTTGTAATTCAATGAGAGTATCAAAATATTGGGTATACTTTTCGAAGAGTTCTTGAGATTGTCGTAACTTCGGCAATTGGTGTTCAAGTCTCTTGATTGAAAGATTAAAATGATCCTCCAAAGGTGGGGGATAGTTTTTATATAACCACTGAATCTGGTATCTGTTATTAACTAATTTAACATCTTTATAAAACAATCGTAAAGCTTCAGCCTCAGCTTCTACTTGACTGAAATTATGAGACTCTATACCTAAAACATCGAGCCTCCAAAGATTTTCAACAGTTTGCGGTGATGTCAAGAACACTGGTGTAAAAAGGTCACTTTCATCAGGTGGGACTAAAACTCCACCTAACATATGGCCAAATGGTATATTAATTAGCCACATTCTTGACAAAATTGTGCGAACACTCTTCACAAAAGACCACATAAGATCGTTACCTACTAAAAGGTGAATAGTATGCTCCTGAGGAAGTGTGGAAAAATTAATATTTTTACATTGTGGGAACAATGCTTTAAAAGTTTTAATATTTGGTTGTTTTAAATTATGCGAAATACTACTTAATGTACTTGCTTTTATGGGTACCTTTGTTCCGTTAGGGAGCAGAAGATCAAAATGAACCAAGTAAGATGTTATCTTGCTTGTATTTAAATTTTCCACACCCATAAGCGTTAAAATTTCTTTACCAGAAGGTTTAAGCTTAAGGTCGTGAAATGCGTATCTTTGCACAATATATGTGCGAAGACTGCCGCTATCGAAAAATCCAAAAATTTTTATGGGTTTATCTAAATTTGATTCAAAGCCTAAAAAGAAAGACTCTGTATAATTAATCGTATTGAAATTAATCGACTCACTGTTTTGAGGTAGGCCTTGGCGCTGCTCCTCTGTTAATTCAAGTGTCACGTTTGAGTGGCAACTCGATCTACTATTCATCATCTCCTGAAACAGGGGAGGATTTTGAGAAATTGATGTTGAATTGTGAGATTCTTCAATATTTGAAGGATTTGAATCATTCTCACTTTCGTAAGGTGAAGAAGCGGCCTTTCGGTCACGCAAAGCTTCAACCCATCCTTGCACCTTCGCAATTTTCAGTGGATACGGAGCATTGGGGCATAAATTAGTGTGGTGCTCTGTCGACAGGCAATTGAACCATTGGCAGCACTTCGGCAGGGGCATGGGACAAGTCCCATACCCATGCGGAGTTCCACACTTGAAACATAAATTTCTAACCTGGTACTCTTTTACGCGTGCTTGGAGCGTGTTGTACCTAGGTTGACAACAAAGATGGGACCAGTGACGCCCATTCAGACAGAAAATACAGTGTGAGTTGGGATACGGGTCCATCTTCATTATCGTCTTAGGTAGGGCACGTTTCTGGTGAGGTGTCCCGGGAGCCCGGGCATCCTGCTGTTGATGATATTGTTGACTCTGATCTGGAACCTCCGGTCCAGATTTCGACAAACCTGCAACAAAAAATAATTTAGCATTTCTCGTTGGCCTATTGGTCCATTTCTTGCTTTTTCAATTTCTGGGATTGGGTTTAGCCTTTCCTCTCGAAAAAGTTCTTGTATCTTCTTTGGTAACAGAAGGTACAGAAAAAAGTTGATTGCCTTTAGGCTTATTTCGTTTGTTAAAATTTTGATTGTTGGCTTTGTCAGTTCCGGGGGTTTGTTCTTGAGATTTATTGGTTGGATTGACTTTCAATTCAACTAACTCATGAATTTTTATAAACTCCCTGATAGCTGAAAATAAATT
The DNA here is from genome assembly GCA_011428145.1 of Ericerus pela. Lineage (NCBI taxonomy): Eukaryota > Metazoa > Arthropoda > Insecta > Hemiptera > Coccidae > Ericerus > Ericerus pela. The sequence goes on along the minus strand of WOFM01000261.1, from coordinate 892,475 downwards.
GTTAACATTTCGCTGACTCGATTTTAAATTATTCATATAAGATCGAGGAGGAAACTTTTTTACAGCAATGTTAAATAGCTGTTCTTCATCAACTATCTCAGTGGCTTGTCGATACTGATCGATCAAGACAGCAAGTCCATCCATCCTATCTTGAATCGAAGGAAGGGTATTGTCAGAATTTGGAAAGGCAGTAACTTTATACAAAAGTTTCTCCCTTAGTTTACTGAGATCCCCATAGCGGTCATGTAAATATTTTAATCTCTGGACGTAGCCTATATCGTCCGGAGAAAGATGATTAATCCTGTCAGAAATTTCTTTCGGCAGGGCACCTTAAAGTAAATGAATTTTTTGGGGGATGGCTATATCCGTACGTAAATGTACGTATTTCTTAAAGCCATTTAAAAAACCAGGATAGGTAATTAAATCACCATCCCATTTATTTAAATAAAATTTAGGTGCCTTCAGATTCATCGAAGCTGATTCTAGTGATTTGGGAGGGTCAATTTCCCAAATTAGAGTAATTAATTTAAATATATTTTTATCGCTGCTATTTGTATGAGGCGATGGTATCAGATTATCTGGTACCAAAGCAGTAGTAGCGGAAGGAATTGTAAACAAAGCTGGTGGGGTCACAGCAAGAGATGGACCTTCAGTAGTTTTGTCAAATATAGATGAATGAACTGGTGATACTACCATTGGTTCGGGTTGATGCCTTTCTGTAGGGGGAGCCAGAGTATCATCAATTAATTCGTCTACATTATTACGTTTCTGAGAAAGTGAATTTTCAGAATTAATATTAAAATTTATACCTTGTCCAACGGGGGGCAAGTTCGAGATCACAAGGTGTCTTCGTTGGAATTCGCTATAGGGAATGCCGAAGCGATTCTCTATACAGATCTTCAGATTTTGGAGATCACGCTTGGCGAGTTCCAACTCAGACTCCTTGTTCAAAATCTTCTCGATGATGTGGAGATTTTCCGCAACCACCTTCTGTATGGCGATTTCCTCGAGTCGAGCTTCCTCGGCTTGAGCTTTTTCAGTGGCACGTCTCTCCTCCTTGGCCCGTTGGTCGAGGTCCTACTGCACTGCTTCGGCATTACGCTGTCGAGCTGCTGCAGGATTGGAAGATAGTTGTTGTTGTTGCTGCTCTAAGTCAACTTACATTGGCTTAGGCGTCTTGAAGCGTTGTTTTATCTCGCCTTCAATTTCGTAGAGTTGACGAATTTTGTTTTTTGCCAACATCAGATTCTCCATTGTAACTCCAGTTGGTGGCTTTTGGAGTTCTTTGATCATCTTCACGATGGCCGTCAACTTACTAAGAGCTTTGTCAACTCTTAACTTTGTACTTCGTAGAAGTTTTTCCAGCTCCTCGATGTAGTCATTGGCTTCCCATATGCTAGCTTGGTAAAAGTCAATGAAAGTTGTCGAATTCTTCGAGTGAACGGAGATGTTATCATCCATATCACCGGTATAACTTTCACCCGAAGAAGATGATGGCGAGCGTTGGCGCGGCTGTTGCGAACTCCAAGATTCTCCTTGACGATCATCAGCAAGGGGTGGATTGTCCACAGCAGCTGGTTGAGATGATTCTCGTGGCTCAGTTCCCTGAGTCACTGGAAGTATTTGTACTACTGGTTCCAAGGGAACTGGTGATTGTTCTTGTTGGTCAGCACCCTGATCAGCAACGATTAGATTTGGATCGACATCCATATTTTGGTTGTCGGACATAGTGTCGTAAATTTATTCGGAAAAGCTGTTGATAGACAAACATAAACACAAAAAATTTTTCAAAAATAGAAAAAGTTTTTTCGTGTATAATATATGTAGCCTGACAGACGAATAAATACGACCTTTTAATCTCCAAAAAAAAATTTGGGGAAGAAAAGAAAAAAACTTTTTTTTTTTGATAAGGTTGGGACACCCTATAGAGAGGATCATTGGCCTAGTTAAATATAGGTCAATGGGTCAGTTACAATCACGTGTAAAGATAAACGTACGTAATTCTTTATGCGGACAATTGCAGTACTACAATTTGATCGTTACGAAAGAAAAAGTAAAGAGGAATAATAATAAAAAAACAACGAAAAACAGGTGTTTTTTAAATTCGACAATTGTTCGTAAGATTCCGAGCAATTAGGAAAATTAATTTCTAATAAATTTTAAAAGGGGTTTTTGTAACAAGAAACAGTTTAGGCTGCTTACATACCCATTTGGTTCATGTAAACAGAATCAAATTTATGTTTTTGAAGGTCGTATTAATAGGCCTACAACGGTAATAGATGACAAATGCAAATAGACAATATTTATGTAATGAAAATATCAATTACAAATATAGAAATAGTAACTTGAATCTAAGGGAAAAACACTTAGGTTCCGTGTAAAAGTAGCGGTGTATGCAGAAGTTCTGCAAATGCGTAATTTTGGATGAGATAAATTCAATAATAAATTGACAAATTTCATTAAAATGTACGTGTCCTACGATTTTTATTATAAATAATTCAAAACCGTAGAATAAAAATTTTTGTTCTAAACATAAGAAGGACTCGATTTCTTGAGCTGATTTTTCGATCAGTTCAAGGTCAACATCGCATTATATGAACATAGGCGTATTTTCAAATGAGAAAATTATCAATTTAGTCGAAGAAACATAAGTAAATCGATAAAATAAAAATGCGACATCTTTTGTCTTAATGAAAAGGCAAAATTACTATATGAAAAAATATCGGAAGACCTTGTTAGGGGCCTAACGAATTTGAAAACATCGTAGGTTTTAAATATTACGAAGTATTTTACAAAAATAAACACGATCATAGGTAATGGTCGTATATTTAAGAAGAGCACTAAGAAAAATGTTCTCGATTGTAAAATATGATTATAGTTTCGAAAAAATCTCAAAGCTATCGTAATTTTGTAATCTGCGCTAACTAGCGAAATTGCAAGAGAGTACAGAAATTTCTGCCTATTAATTAAAGAGACAAAAAATTTAAAAATTCAGAGTAATGAAGAAATACTGATTGAATTTCTAACATTCAAAATACGCGTATGGCTACTTAATTCAATGGTACATTGGATTATAGTAATAATTAAAAACTCACCAAAATTAATGATGCAAGTCTCGCCGTCAAGATTCTTGGCCGTGGTTGTGCGGGTAGATATATTTACATAATAATAATGTATGGCGAGGGAGTATTGGGCCACTACACCATATAAATTTTTGTGTAATAAAATAAAAATGTCGCGAATTTTGAACAACAGAAAAAAAATTGTTTGATGGCGACGAAAAAACGAGTTTAAAAGCGCGTAAAAGATTGCACAAGTTTGTAATTTTCTGCGACAAGAAAGCACACACAAATATAAACGCACAAATGTTAATTAGGGTAATTAGCATAAAAGAAATGCGAGAGCAATTAGTAAAAAGAAGACACAGTAATTCATCAATGTAAAAACGGGTTGAAAATGTGAGGACGGGTTCAATAAAATGGTTACTGTGTCTCGTTACAACAGGATGCGCATGCGCAGTTGCTGTAGTTGGATGCTCTCATTGCGTTTGCGTGTTTTTTCACCACTGGGGCGGCGAAAAAAAAAATTTCTTTGTGAAATACGAAGAAGTAATTTTTTTGTCCAGAATTAGTTTAGCAGAGGAAATAAAAATGAATTATTTTCTCACTAACTCTGGAGGCGGCGTAAAAAAATAAATTTTTATACAAAAATTTATTTGTTAGTCTAAAATTGGGAACTATTTCTCACTAGGTGGGAAGATAGATTAATTTAAATAGTTCAAAAGCACGTTTTAAGATGTTAATGTGTTGAAATTATCAGAGGGAAAAAATATTATTTTACCTAAGATTTTTGAGAGTTTATCGAATTATATGAATAATCCGATTTTAGTGGAAACTAGTAATTAATTTTTTTTCTTTTCTATGTCTTTTTTCAAAGGCATATAAAAACCAAATTTGTGAAGAATTCAAAGTTTTCAGAAAAAAAAAATTTATTTCTTTAATGTCTTTTCTCAAAGGCAAAACGAAATAATTATTAAAAATGTCTTTTCTCAAAGGCAAATTCATTTTAGCTAAGGATTAACTACTTGCTCCTGCTAACATGTAAAGGGCTAATAGTTCCTTAGTATTATAAATGGTTTAACATCCAAGGGACAACAAAATATATGATGATCTCTCACGCAAGTCAGAGCTCATACTACCGCAACTACCTCAGCGTCAGTGTCTATAAACCACTCCGGCGCATTGCGTTGTGCGCAGGAGGGTTGGGGCGGAGCCCACGACAAATCCAGGTAGAGAATTTTATGAAAGTCAGTTTTCACACAAAGTACCTTTTTCGAAAAGTAACGCCTGCATTGTTTAGCTTCAAGATTTTATCAGTTCTAGCAGTCTATTAAGCTATATAGTCGAAGTATTCACCCCCATATTTGTGGATGCTCACAGCGGTGGAATGTGACTTCGATTAGGTCATTTTAGACGCCCAAACCGGCGTATTAGTGACGAAATGAAAACTATTCCAATTCGAGTGAATATAAAAGTAGGCTATTTTTTTATTCTCATTTGATCGGACAAAGAAGAGAAGAGAAACACCGTCGTAAAAAGTTAACCTTGACTACATTGTAAAATGTTGGCTAACGAGACACGAGGGTTAATATTTTTATTAAAAACAAGGTTTTTAAATTTTATTGGTATAGATATAAGGTGAATTTTTTTTTTTTTTTTTTTTTTAATGCGTTAAAGTTGTTAATCGTTTTGATATTTCTTTGACTGAAAATAGACTACGAGTGGGTACAAGATTTTTTATCTCGTCGGGCGAAATGTTTTTAAGCATCATTTCGTGGAAACATGAAAAAGTTGGTTCTTTTCATCACCGTAGCGTAAAATTAATCAAGTAAATCCTCTTTTTAGCCAGTTGCTTGCAAACGAGATATTAAAATTGACCTCACAAAATGGTTAGGGATAGGGTTGATGAAAATTATCCGTTTTTTGAGAGACGAAACCGGTCGGTACCATTTTTTACTTACCTAAGTTATACATTATGCTTATGTATACATATTTGGCCCAAATTTTGTGTTCACGATTTCGAAAAAACTTCAAACAAATACGGCTACAATTTTTACGATAAATAGTTTTCATACAGGAGGAGAGGTGCAAGAACTTTGGTGCCTATCGTTTTCGTATTTTAGGAGAAAACTGGAAAACAAAAAGTTCCTGGAAAAGTGTTTTTGAAGAAAAGGCAGAAGGGATCGGGCTGAAATATTCAATAAAGATTATTCTTAAATAAGTTTACGTTAAAAACGCCCTTTCAAAGATAAGATTTTATCTTTTTTTTTTTTTTTGGTGTTTTAGCTTCATGCGAAATAAGTATTATTTCGTTGTGGAAGATTGGGTGCAGTATTAGTATACTCGAAAATCGTAGTAGTGAGTAGAATAAAAGCTTATAATAAGTGCAAGTCTGTTAGAATTTGTAGTTTCAAAGAGAAGTGGAAAAAACACGTCGCTGGAAAAATTTTGTGTTCACGGTTTTGAGGAGCTGAAATTCTTACGAAAGATATTCTTTTCATGGGACTAGATCTGATAGGAGTTTGGTGTCTTTTGGTGCAGTAGTTTCCGAAAAAACTGGAAAATAAAAATTTGCTAAAGAAAATATTCTGTTTGCAGTATGAAGAAAAATACTTAGCGAATGAGACTGAAATTTTTACGAGAAAATCATCATAAAAAAACTGTTCTGAAAGAAGTTTGGTGGCTGTTGAGTTAGAAGTTTTTGAAAAAAATTCCAAAAAAATAATCCTGGAAAAGAGGTTTTTCCAGGATTTTGAGAAAACAAAAAAGAGATTGATCAAAAATTTTCATAAAAGACTGCTCGTATATAAATGCAAGTCTGATAGAAGCATTGCGCCTAATAGTTTAGCAGTTTCCGAGAAAATTGGAAAAGAAAAATGACTACAGAAAATTTTTTGTTCTCGGTTTTGAGAAAACTACGAAAGGGACATGGCTGAAGTATTCACGGAAGTTACTTAGTACTTGTAAGGGATCAGGTCTGACAAGAGTATGTGCCTATTTTCTCAGTAATTTCAGAGAAAAGTAGAGAAAAAAAATTTCTTGAAAAGTCGTTTTTTCATGATTTTGAAAAAACGGTAAGGGGGATCAAAGTAAAATTTCAACGAAGGTAGTACTCATATAGAAGCAGCCTTGAAAGAAGTTCGGAGCTTACTGTCTCAGTACTTCTGGAAAAAACTGTCAAGAAACTTCCTGGAATAGAAGTTTGTTTAGGAATCTGTGAAAACTAATGAAGAATAGGGTTGAAATTTAGTGGGAAATAAATTTCCTAAAGAAGCAGGTCTGATGAAAAATTCATGGATAGGTACTTCGTTAGTAGTTTCTTCAAAAAATGTAAAAAACTATAATAAAGATGCCAATAAAACATTGATTGTATTGTTTTTCAATATTATTACGAGAAAACTGCTAAAAGAAAAGGTCTGAAATGTATGTATGAGACTGACACATCAGAAAAAGTTTGATGAAAATTTTGTGAATATCACTCTGCTAGTTTTCAAAAAAATCTCCAACACTCCAGCAATAAAACATCGATAGATAAATCAATATTTTTGTCAAAGATAATACTATCAATAATTATCGATTGTTTTTCATATTTAATTTTTGATGTGTAAATATCTTAGCACTCGGTCTACAATAGGGGCTAAATGAGAATTACAATCGTCAGATTTGTGTAAGTATAACTCTTACAATTGTGATTCTTGTTTGTGTGTATTACATGATGTGTAGGTGTGTGGTTGTGAGTGTACACATCATACACACTCACAACCACAATATTAACTCAGTTGGTAATTTTGTTTTCACGTTTACACATCAATCTTTCATGAGTATCTCCAACGGAATTTACCTCTTTTTTGTTTTTACTTGAAACATTTGAAATGAAATATCGATAGATGAATATGTTGGTCAGATATAAAAAATTATCGTTATGTAGTGTTTTGGAATTTTAGGTTTGTTTCTCGAATTTCAGATGAAATTTTGCAAACTGGGTATTCTAGCAAAGTAGATACTATTGCGCTATAATTAATATTCATTGCTTCCTCCGAAACAACAAATTCTACAGTGTTACCTCAGGGCTGGCATAAGCCAAAGCACCTCAGAGTGGTGCTTCAAAGCCTGTATATTTATATACCTGCTTAAAAACATATCATTAAAATAAATGTAAAACCCAATTTTTTAGGACAAAATTTAACAAAAATTTAACAAAAATTATTAAGACAAAATTCAAGGCGCATGCACCAACTACAAATGTTTTGTTGTTTCCATCCTAAATAGAAGTTGATCGGTGTTACTAGGCCAGTACAAGCCAAAGTGCCGTAAAGCAGCTTAACAGGGGCTTAGGGCTTATATATTATATAATTATTATACACATAGGTGTTCACATTCATCAAAACAAAGATTAGGTCAAAATGGGGATATTATGTGAAAAGTTTTCTTTTATCATTAAATGGATGATTTTCATCATCCCCACTTGTAACTCTTCTTTGTGGTCAATTTTAATATCCTGTTTGCAAGCAAACCAGGTGAAAAGCACTAGTGGATAAAAATTCAGTCCGTTATTTTCTAAATTCATCCTGCCACCTAAAATTTGACAGCTGTGGTCTTGCACTGATTGATGCTCCAACGTGAGTACCCCATTGTTTCTGTTTATGTTTTTTTATTTATTTTCTCCTCATTCAAAATAATTCTACAAGTTCTAACCGATCTCAAAAAAAGGGGTAGGTTATCAATTTGATCCGCATATTTTTTAATGTTTGTTCCAGCCTAACTTCGCAACTTGAGCACCGATTTTAATGAATATTTTTTTTAAATAATAGAGAATGATCCCGTGGTGGTCCCATTAAATTTTTTTTAGAATCAATAAGAAAGTTTTTGAGTTATCTCTAAAAAAAAAAGTGTTGGTTTTAAAGTAATATTGCCACTAATGCTAGAAATGAGAAACCATTGAAAAATTTTTTATCAAAAAAAGAAAAAAAAGAAAGAAAAATAGCAATAATAAAAATGTTCTAAAAAAATGACTTTTTTTTTTTAATTTCTCCAGTAAAATCTACTGAAATTAAAATGAAACGAAAAAGCATTAAGTATATTAAATCATTTTTTTTTTTAAAATAGAACTGATTTAAAAAAAAAAAATTCACTAAAAAGAGAAAAATAATTTTTTTTTAAGTTTCTCCAGCAAGATCTAGGTCTAGGGACTGGAATTATTGAAGTCGGCGTTAATTATAAAATTTTCTCATAAAATTGGAAGAAATTGACGTATAAACTCTACATGGTAAATGAAAAGAGCTCCGATTTCAATAATTCCAGTCCCTGGTCCTAGATCTTGCTGGAGAAATTTTAAAAGTATTATTTTTCTTTTTTTTTTACATTATTTATATTTTTTTTATTATTTACCATAATTATTTTTCGTTTCATATTAATTCCTGTAGATTTTGTCACTGGACAAAAAATTCAAAGAAATTATTTTTCCTTTTTATAGAATTTTTATTTTAAGAGAGGAGTGATTTTTCAAACCAGACTAAGTCAGTATTGACTAAAAAAAAATTAGAGACGGTATCGAGTACTTTGACCAAGACGCGCAACGAAGGTGCGGTAACAGAATTACGCTATCTATCATCATTTTCACACCTTAGCTGTTTAAAAATAAGTAATTTTAAATTCAGCTTTCTAAACTTGTCTAAGTCAGCAATTATTTCATTCCTAAGTCAAGAATCTTCGTCATTATTGTTTTACTAGAGAGTATCCAATGCCACTATATAGCAATAGTTTACATAGACTTGCCTAAATATCTTTAAGTCTTCCACAGATGTTAGAAATACTTCATTTTATTGAATTATAATATTCTTCAATTTGAAATTTTTAATGATTACATCCGCAAGTTTAATTTTTTTCATAAAATTTTACACTATTTTTAATGATATTAGATGATAACCATATTTTTATAAAAGAATTTACACAAGAATGTTCCATTTTTTTGGAATTTTATTTTTCTAATTGGGAAGTAATTGAAGTGGGTCACATATTGTAACAAAATTTTACGCATCTTAGGGTACGATATGTGTTGCCTAAGTGAAAAAATACGTCTATTTTCGGTAGAGTTATACGTCATTATAAAAAAAAATCTTCCTTCAAACTGGCTTAAGTCAGGGTATGCTTTACTTTGGGAGTCTACAGCTCTTATCGTGAACATGTGATCCAATCAAACGTTGTGGGAGTCGATGGAAAAAACGTTCCTCTTTTCAATGAATCAAATTTGACTCCGATGATTCGAATGGTATAGACGTTTAGTGAATCAGTTTCTTTCTTTTTTTTTTTTTTTTTGAAAAAAATGCTTTTTTGACTTAGGTAGTCCGGTTTTGAAAATCACTCCTCAAGTATAATAAAATGAATAATTTTGTTTTCAAAATTCATTATGTTTGTTAAATTGTAATAAAATGTTTCGGAAGAATAATGAAAAGAAAAACTACGTATTATTTCATTTACTGTTCGTTTTTAATTCTGCTGCGATGAAACTAATTAAATTAAGAAACGTAGGCTGCGTCATTTTGTCTTATCTGTTGTTGTTTTTTTTTTTTTTTCATCATTGACGTATACTGTAGTGATATATGCCCGGAATATTAGTGAGGGAAGCGGTATATTTTTTGGCATGATAAAAAAATAAATTTTTTAATTCTTCCTTAATTCGTACCAAATGGTAAAAAAAAATACTGCAGTCTTTAAAAATCACGATAAAATAGTATATTGCGGGATAAGTGCGTAATGTAGGCTACGTGTTTAGCGAGTGTGAAGACTGATGTGTTTGCAGACGAGCCTACAAGGTGAATGCTGTAAACTTCACACGATTTGTTAAAATGGACGACGAGTACTTGTCGCACACCATATTTTTTGCAACTAATGCGAAAAAAAAACCTTCTCTCTTCATCGAAAAAATAAAATTTATACGTATGGATAAAATTTTTGAAATGATATTCAAACATTTATATTTACAAAAACGTTAGATTTTCCATTATTTTGCCCATATTCGCTCGTTCATTTTCAAACAGCTAAGGATGATTAACAAAAATATAGGGAAAGTGGTTTCAAGTAAATTTTTTATTCTTTTCCGCAATAAACAATTCAGTTTTCTAGATTAAATAGTGGCTGAGGAATCATTGAGTAGAAAAAGAGAGATTTTTGGGTTACAAAAAACGGCAAATATGGACAGTTTGTATTATTTTCATTGGTCTATTTTCAAATACCCGTAGCGAAAATTGAATTAAAAACTGTGTAAAAAATAAAATAAAGTAATTTTTTTTTTTTTTTTTTTTTTTTTTTTTTTAGCAATACAAACTCTTATCTCTCTATAGCTTAAATAGAGACTAAAGAATCATTGAGTGAAAGAGGATATGTTTCAAGATTCCAAAAATTTACAAATTATGGAATATTTTATTTCAAATACCTACCTAGCTAAAGACAATTGGTAATAAATTACATGTAAATTTTGTAAATTTTATCTTCTTTCGAGCATTATAAAGTCAATAACTCTAGCTGAAACTGAGACTGAAGAATTATTGAGCGAACTAAGTAAGAATTTTTTTGCAAATTGAAATGTGTTCGATTGAAGTGGTTACATGAACACTTATTCGCGAATTAAGGGACTGAAATATGAAAAAACAGTATATTGTCTAATCAGTGTGGAAAGTAGGCAATTCCACGAGTGTGAAGTTGGCCCGAGCCATAGACGACTCCTACAAACTTCGCACGAGTGAGAAATTGCTTTTTCGCACTTGTTAGATACCGTACTATACTTTTTGTGGTAAGAGAATCGAATGCTAAGGCGGGTAAAAATATGAAGAAAAAAGGAGTAGAATTAAGAGAACTAAACAAACGAAAAAAGCAAGAAAAAATCACGAGGGCGAAAGAAAGACGAATAATAATTTACAATAAATATAGGAAATGAAATTCAAAATCTCCTCTCTTCGCCAATTAGGAAAATTAATGTTTCGTCATTAAATTATAGGAATTTTCTACAATTTAAAAAAGGAAAAGAAAATTTTGGAAAACAAATACAAGTAAATTGATATTATAACTTTACATTATAACCTTGAGACTTTAAATTAATTTGTGATGTTCCACAACATAGTGATGCCATGAAGGTACACATTGCATAGAGAAATGACTGATGTACGCGAACAAAACAATAGCTACCCTATTCTTTTTTTCTTACTTTTTTTTTTTATCTCATTTGAGAGTGCTCTTTATATTTTCTCACGGATGCTTTATTTAATATATCAGACTTTTAAGTATACTGTGGCATAGGCAGTTGCACATACACTGTGTTACCAAAAAACAGTGAGGAGTGAAGAAATGGGCAAAATAAAGAACAAATGTGTGAAATCTTGTAGCATGCGGGCAATTTTCCTTTCCTTTCTTTCTTGTTTTCTTATGTTTAATTTACAGACGTAGCTACTTACTATTGGCTATCAATCGCAGACCTGACCACCATTTCTTTTTACTGTTAAACTGCTGACTTTTGTCCGCATTGTTTTTTACTTTTGATTTTTACATCAACTTGTCAACATGTTCGTCTTTTCGTAAGCAGTTTCACTCTCGCTTAAAAACAAATTTATTTTTCATTTTGGATTCAAATTCATGAAGCTTGCCTTCAGGATGTGGTCAAACCTGCAATTGCTATTTCAACCAATTCAAGTTGGCACTTCCGTCTGAACTCTAGTAAAATATACATCATTCGTTTTTCCTTTCTAAATCCTAAAAATGTTCCTTTCTTTATTCTTTGTTTTCCTGCCTAAGCATGTTCCACACCCTAAAGTTGTTCATGTTAAATCTTGATTATACAGATAAATATTAGAATGTTCTAAATTTCTTCAAAACTTATTGAAGTGGAGTGTGTGTGGAGTATGTCATGTGCACTCGGTTCCTTTTTTTTGGTAATTCCATTTTATGGTGAAATATAGCTTGTTTCATAAAAATTTGCTTTTCCTGATCCGTTACTTGGAACAATGCTTCCACTGTGTGTGCACTTTTATTTAGATTTTCGCACACTACAATCTGTACTCGTCTATATTGGAGAGCAAGGAGAGAAGATGAATTATAGTGAACTAAGAGGAATGGGTTGGTCCTCTTGGTCATATGGTGACAATAATTTACTGTTGAATCAGTTATAATCATTTGCATATAATATGTATTATTACATAGGATTTTACCAAGGGACGTTTTTAAAATTTGCAACCGACAGATTTATATCGCCTACAAATAATTACTTTAAATTATTTGTAACAGTTTAATCATTACAAAACAATACATGACAATATTATCTTTTTGTGAGTGTATAATATTTAAAATAATTACAAAAGAGTGTATTATGTTGTTACAGGTTTAGATGAAATTAGTTGAATTAATTGAATGAATTGTCATTTAAATTTCTCAAAATACTTATTCATTTTTGATAGTAATTCGTTACTATATCTTATGTGATATAAATTTTTGTGAATTGTATGTTTAAAATTCCCTTGTTCACAAGGTTTTAAGCTGCCTTTACCAATTTGTTATCAGAATAGTGCCACTATACACTCTTCACATTTCTATTAGTACAGGCATTCGATTCATTAGCCTACCCATTGTTGTTTCTTCACATTTATAAATTCCTGTTGCTACATCTCTTATCTTTGAATTTACTTGCAGGTTAACATTCATGCATAATAAATTACAATTCTCCAACTGTGGTCACTTCTCTACAACTAAATGCTTGCCTTACATGTTAAAGGTGTGAGGTTCAAATCTCTCAAGTGGCGTTGATTTTTGTAAAATTTTTTCTTCTTTTTTGTGCTAATTTTGTTTCATTTTTATTTCTTTATTCTGTCATGTAGCTTAATGGATTCTATTAAAAAAAAAAAATTATAAAAACAGAAAATTAATATTCAATCTATACGATTTTTATATCTCCGCACAAACGTACCTTACAACACGGACAAAATCGCTCATACCAGTTACAAAAGGAACAAAAGCCAGTCAGTCTTTGTATTATTATTATAGAGTGAACGTCATCTTGTACTTTTCAATAATAAACCTTTTACAGTTGGTGCAGTATATATGTGTTTCCAATTAATTAGTTGTTCATATTATGTTTATTTATTCACTAACTCTTTCAACAACTATATCAAAATGAATAAGGATATTTCCACATCCTTAAATGTCCAATAAATGTGTAAATATTTTTTATTAATGCCACCTAAATTGAGTTACTTGGTATATGTCTGTCCATAAAAATAACAAAATACAATTTATTAATGAATAATCAAAAACGATAATGAAAATAAACAGAGTACATCATAAAATTGGATTAATTGAGTGTTAAATGTAACTGAATCTAATGTTTTTAGTGACTACATATTATTTTACGAATAATGCAAAAAATTAGAAGATTATAAGCTAAAAAAAAGCTCGCAACCAACAAAATCAGTGTAAGAAAAATATATTTTAGGCAAATTCCAAAATGGTAAAATATCAAAAAGAGAGCCCAGATTGCCTAAAATAAATATGTAAAAGTTGTATGCATCTGAGCCTCGGTGCCACTGAATTTTAGGCTTGGGAAATGGAATATTTATAAAAAATACCAAAAAAAAACACAAGTGGTACGCAAATTTGAAAATAATTAAAACAAACGAAAAGAGATCACATCTGCCAGCATCATGGCATTACAGACTCGCTTCAGGTAGATTATAAGGGGAGAAAGTTAAATGTAAACTACCCTTCACCCTCGCCGAGGTATTGAGTTAATTTTCTCCTATGTTGCACCTCTCAGACAAATGGCATTAGGGATTCACATCACATCAGATGTGCAAACGAATAAAATATTTATTATTATAATGTCTCAGTCTCATAGTGTGCTACCAAAAAGGTAGAAAAATTTTGTAATGTTCAAAAAAACGGGAGTAAAATTTAATTCATACACTTATCACCACAAATGAGGAGAAAGGTAGACATGGTGGAGAGGTTAAGGTGGAAAATAAGAGATAAAATTAAATTTGAAAAATTCATAAGTAAATGAATCTTAACTTATAAATTAAATGAAAAGTAGGCGAAAGCTAGCAACAATCAAAAATAAAGGTAGAAACCATAAATAATGGTATAATTCAGTGTGCGGGTAGAACATACGCAGAGACAGGAAATTTGTAATTAATATAAATTGGAAAAAAATTAAATAAATAAATTAATTAATTAATTTAAAAGAAGAATGATTTTTCTAAACAAATGAATAGGCTATCTGATCGTCATAAAGAGAGAAAGAAAAATTAAAATACATACATGTAGGTAATAAAAACACACGCTCAACAGCACACCAAGTAGTGAGTTATTAATATGCCTCATAATATTTAAGGATTTGATGGAAGTCCTCTGAGAGGTCAGACAGATAAATTTCCCTTCCACCTTATTATATTTTCTTATGATTTTCAACGAAAAGCTGAGATACCCGGCTATTCGAGCTAATATTTCCTTTTTATTTTAGTCGAAATTGCAATTTGTGATTTCTCGTAGGAATTAAGTTCGAAATAACATTCTCCCTCCCTTTTCACTGGTGGTGTTGGTGTTTAGTTTCGAACTCCACACTGAAATATCCTTTACTCAGGCACAAATAAGAGATGCTAGTTACGGGCTTGCTTAGAATAATCTTAGGGTCTTTTTAAGATTTTATCAGAAAGATAAGAAAATTAAAAAATAATTTATAATATGTTATACATATTATACAGATTTTCTATTTCCAGTTCATTACCTAGCAGAATAATCCACCTTACAGCAATAGATAAGGCAACATAATGTTACACGTTGTATGGCATTTTGCATAATCTCACGTTGGCCGGCATAGAGTAAAACAAAATTTAATTTTTGTTTTGAACTAATTGAGACATCTCCAAAAATGCGATATATAGAATCATTCAGTTTGCACCATTATATAGAAAATACAATTTAAATTATGTTTACAAAAAATTGTGACATATAAGGGTATACAAAAAAAAGCGTTGATGAAAATGTAAAAATCCTTAGGAAAACAATGTTTTAAAATTTTAATTTTCAGATGTTTCAAAATAAAATATAAAATAACCATAAGAATTGGCAGGTTAAAAAAATTATTTTAAAAGAGGACCAAACCATATAATACAAAACCCGAATTCGGCATGAGCTCACCATTTTTTTTACTATCCATGTACCAATAATTGAATAGTGAAAATATATTTTATTTCGTTAGAAATTACTTTATTTCTCTCTTGTTAGATAGATTTCAAGCATGACCATGTCAAAAATGTCAAAAACTGTCAGTAAAAAGCAAATTTTGAAGGAACTTATTCCTCTAATTATGCTCATTTATGAGAGATATCTTGCATTTATATGTTATCACTATATTCAGTCCTTATATTTATGTATAGTCAAAGTTTTATCCTAATAATATTCATTCTGTGGAATACCTTGTCGTGAGAGATATTCTCACCAGAAGGAAATTCAACAGAATTTAAGCGTGCTCAGCCACTTCGTACACAAGTACGGGTAAGCCAAAACCAAGGCAAACACTGGCGATTTTAGAGCCGGTTCGGGTGATTTATATACGGCTTATTTGCACGCACACAAACACACGTATGTAAGATAATACGTACGTCGGTAAGGGTGGCCAGTTTGCATCATCCCCTATCATGATAAGAGATAGCTGACCGGTTCGTGTAAGGATTGTGACATTGTTTGGTGATGTCACAATTCGGTACTCGTACATTACCTGCATGTACTTGCAGGTAATTACGATCGAACGTATTTCATGTGGTTTAACATCACGAGGACGATTATTAGCCTGCCCTTTGGGGCGGCGACTGTCGTCAAGGGGTCTGAGCCTCTTTTCTTCATACTGTTGAGTCCCCACAGCTACTCCCCCCCAGTTTTTCCGCCACAAAAATGATCAAAAATGCGCAAGGCCTGGGGGACATGCGGGCTTCTACTTTTGCCTCTGGTCGGCCTTCCATTTTGCCAGGGTGCTACCTACCACAGCCCCGACGCACTCGTAGGACTCTCTACTGGCGTTCATTCGGGCCAGGTAATTTATCATCCAAGTATGCATATGCAAATGGCAATTCCCTAAACAGTCCGTTGATAAATCTCTGGAAAGTTTGTGCTGAGTTGCAAAGTCCAAATGGCATTGGAAGGTATTGGAATAGTCCAAAGGGGGTTATAACCGCTGTCTTTGGTATGTCCTGGTCGGCCATAGGAATTTGGTGGAATGCCCAGTTGATGTCAATTTTGGTGAACATCGTTTTACCCTTCATGTTTGCGTTGAAGTCCATTATATTGGGGACTGGGTAGTGATCAGGAACTGTTATGGCATTTAAGGCCCTGTAGTCTCCAACAATTCGCCACTCTCCACTTTCTTTTTTAGTCATGTGGATAGGGGAGCTCCATGAGCTTTTTGAGGGGCGACATATGCCCTCCTCAATGATGCAATGAAAGTACTCCCGTGCCCCTTTGAGTTTGTCAGGCAGTAACCTTCGTGCTCTAGCATGGCAAGGCTGTCCTTTGGTTTCTAGGTAATAAACCGTGTCGTGTTTGTATATAGGATGCCTGCCAATTGATGGTTGAGTGACTCTAGGATAGTCAGACAGGATCCGTAAGAGTTGTCCGTCGACTTTGGTACAGCTGGATATATTTGTGTCTAGTCTGTAAGCTAGCGTTTCTCCATCCACACAATGTTTAGATACACTATTGATCAATTTGCCGTCTTTGAGGTCAATGATCAGTCCAAAATGTGAAAGGAAATCTGCACCCAGGATCGGGTTTGGAACATCTGCAACCATGAAGGACCATGTCATGATTTTCTTGAGTCCGATGTCAACTTTGCTAGTTTCTAGTCCATAAGCTGGAAGGTTTTGACCATTCACAGTATGGAGATAGTATTTCAAAGGAAGTACTTTTTGGTTTTTATTTACTGGCAATATACTCAAGTCTGCACCTGAGTCTATCAAGTACCATCTCCTATTTTTCCTGTCCTTTATGAACAGGCGGCATGAGTGTTTTTCCAAGGGGTCTTCGGTTGCATAGATGGCCCCTCGTTCTAGTTTGACGCCTCCTTGTTGTAGGATTTACCCCACCATTTGCACCTGTTGTTGCATTTGGTGGCCTCCGCGCCAAACCTGTTGTGAAAGAAACAACATTTATCATCCCAATTTCGAGACTGGGTTTTGGGAGATGATGTTCTAGGGGGAGTTGAACACTGACCCCGTTGCTGGAACTAGATCTGCGGTCTCTGGACTGGGACTGTTGTCCTCTGCTATTGCCGTTGTTGTTGTTGCTTCTTGATTTAGATCGTTGCCGCCAGCTACTATTGGATTTCGTTGAGCTTTGGCCTTTGTTCCATTTTACTTCATCAGTCAACTGAGCTATTTGGGCTCGAAGTTGAGCGAGTTCTCCAGTCTCTGCAGATACTGCATTGACCACCATCTTTGACCTGGTGTATTCGAGCGCATTATCTGCGGATTTCGCAAGGAAGTCCAAGTCTGCGGATGTATTGATCACGGTCGAACCTATGGCGGCTATGCATTGCACAACACTTTGGGGAAATTGTTTGCAAAATTGATTGCCTATGACAGAAGGGGCTACGATATTATCCTCCTTCTGCCTTAATTTTGCCATGAAGATCGAGGGTTTGTCGTCCCTCATCTTCATACCACCCATCACATCATCAATGATTTCGTTCTTTGTTTTTCCGAATACATTTTTTATTTTCTTGACGAACCAGGCATATTTGTCATTTTCTGTCGAAGGGCATTCCATGATGTCCGGAATGTGGCCGATTATCTGCGGGGGCATGCCTCCACAGATATGTAGATACCACTGGTTCAGTGAAATGTTTTCTGTCTTGAACCTGCCTTCTAATAGAGTCAACCATAAGTCTACCTCATTGGGCAGAAATTCCGGGATCTCTATCCTCCGTCTGTAGAAGTTGGGGTTTTGCCTTGGCTGCAATTGCAAAAGTTGCATAATCTGCGCCAAGACTTCGGGTGTCAGCTGTGGCTGACTACTACCTCGCTGCGATGGTTGTGGGTTTTCGGTCGGTGGTGGAACCATTGCTATGTCTTTCTGGTGACAAGTGTATTCCACAGAACTACTTCCTTCCTTGCTGGTCGAAAACACTGGCTCCTGTGTTTGTAGGACAGGTGTTTTTGGGTCAGAACTTTGGCTTAAAGTTTGACCACTTCTCAACGTTTCAACTGCTAGTTCTTCTTTATTTATTGCAGTTCCAAGTCGTGCTAATTCTGGGTGTTGAGGGCCTTCTTCAGTTTTTGGTAAATTTGTAGAGTGTCGAGTCGAAGTTGGGGGGGTTGGGGGATGAGTCCAACCTTCTTCCTCCAGGTCTACTGTCTTGTTTCTCCTTGTTTATATATTTTAAGGAGAGGGGTATAAATTCCCACTTCAGCAGACTCTACTTCGACGACCTAAAAGGTGTCTTAGTCTGCAAAAAAATATTTTTATTTGCTAAGCAAGCGAGTATCTTGCCAGCGCACTGCGCCAAATTTTTGTACAAGCGCAACGCGCCTAAGGACACCTCACGACGTAGCCAAAAATCACGTTGGGTCACCACTGTGGAATACCTTGTTGTGAGAGATATTCTCACCAGAAGGAAATTCAACAGAATTTATGCGTGTTCAGCCACTTCGTACACAAGTACGGGTAAGCCAAAACCAAGGCAAACACTGGCGATTTTAGAGCTGGTTCGGGTGGTTTATATACGGCTTATTTGCACGCACACAAACACACGTACGTAAGATAATACATACGTCGGTGAGGGCCGCCAGGTCGCATCATCCCCTATCATGATAAAAGATGGCTGGCCGGTTCGTGTACGGATCGTGACATTGTTTGGTGATGTCACAATTCGGTACTCGTACATTACCTGCATGTACTTGCAGGTAATTACGATCGAATGTATTTTGTGTGGTTTAACGTCACAAGGACGATTATTAGCCTGCCCTTTGGGGCGGCGACTGTCATCAAGGGGTCCAAGCCCCTTTTCTTCATACCGTTAAGTCCCCACACATTCATTAAAACTTTACTAATTTTAATAAAAAAAAGTGCCCAAATAAATAGTTAAATGAATCTAGTTTAATTTTAGTTTTATACTGACCCTAATGTGCCGCTTAGGATCTGTCAGTGTGGGACTTTGGCCAATGTGGGATTTTATTGCTGTAATATGTGGTAAGTAACATTGTTGAATTTTTTATATTTTGATGGGAACTATGAAACATTTTAATCAGTGTTCGTGTGTTGGATGCAATCAAATACACACACTGTAACTAGGTCTGATGAAAGGGGAAAGAAGGTTTTCTGGACTGGACTGGTCTATTAAGGGGCTCAAAATTAAAACAAAAAAAAAATAGTTTGAGACTTAAAAATGGCTACTCAAATGTTATGTATCCCCTCACACAGATGAATTCATGACACGGCACTGAACATAGATGCTTTTTGTGAGGGGACCTAAATTCTTTCATCTGGTTTCCAAATTTCCTCTCTACCACCCTCACCCAAACAAAAATACATCAACAAAAGCAAACAAATTACATTCGAATAATTTTAGCCGAACAGTTTCGAATAAATATTGCGAGATGTGTACGATTGTTATATATTGATTGATGAATAGGTTCCTAGAAATTATTATTAAAATAAACAGCTTCTCTAAATTTTGTTACTAATGGGTGACTAATTTTTCAAATTTCTGAAAAGAATTATTCTTAAATTAATATATAATATTTTTCTCACAGTTTCCATGGTATTTACAAAAATGCTGCATCACTACAAATATTAATATTTGTCAAAAGAAGAGTTACTTGTTCTTAATTTTGAATTCCATTCGATATATCGCGTGAAAACTAGTCACTGATAAAATTTAACACTCTTGCTGCCAGACAGGGTTTTACCAAAATCAGTATAAAAGATTTTTTGAGTCAAAGTTTGAATCTCATTCAGAAGGGTCTAGATAACATATATTTATCATTTTTTCATCATATCATCCTGTGTAAGGGAGGTTTTCACCCATGTGCAATATAGCACACATGGCCTGAAGAGCTAAAAACATACATCCACCCATGAGAAATCTAGGTGGTAAATACAATATTAAGAAATTGATAAGACCTTTGGGAATGCCTCAACAATTGAGAAACAATCAATGTACTAAACTGAAAAGGTGCTTTTCATATGCTACTCTATGGCATTCTTGAAACACGCATCTTTTGTTGCCAAATTTCTCTGCTATTCCAGAGTTAGATGTATCTAAGCCAGTAGAATCTGAAAATCACATTGATTTTAATTTAAACTGTGTTCTCTACAGCACACAATCAAAAATATGTTGGTATGATCCGTGTGCAATACAGCACCCACAACGTAAATAGCAATCAGATTTGTGTGCACAGTGCACACATGGCAGAGAGAGTGTTAATATTGAAAATTAAATTTAATTCATTTTTTCATTTATAATCCATGTTTTAATATGCTAATTTAGGCATAAATATTTCACTACAGTAGGTATAAAATGTACATTAACACATTAATATCCATTTTTCTAGTTTTTTTCGTCACTTTCTGACAGGTTTTGATGTACAAACATCAAAAGTATTGTATATAGCGTATCCTGCCAGGGACGACTCCAACCATATTTTACAATTTTTCCTAGCAAATCACAGCTTAGATACGCTAATTTGCGATTAAGGTTCTGAAATCCATTTTGCACTAAAGTACCTGGAAAGGTATATATTTGGCACAAAGAGCTTAGTGGAAGTAAAGGCTATGCCCATTCATTATTCAACCTTTACACCTTGCTTAAAGAGCATAATGAACATTAACAAATTAAAAAATTAGTGGAAAATCTTTCCAAGAGTAGAATGTTTACAAAACATAAGTAATATTTTATTATTAAAATAAATAAATATATATTCATACAACTTACCATTTCTGTGTTCAAAAAACGAGAAAATTACTTCACCAAAACGAGAGCGTAATCGACTGTCTGGTGCTAAGAGGTAATTGGCTCCAAATATAATACTTGATACCATAAGTGGATATCCCATGCATACAAACAACAAAAAATGAATGTATGGCCCGATGGAGGCAATTTGGATTTAATATGACGCCACATACTGATGCACATTACATTTAGCCATGTATGTATGTATGTATGTACGTATGTACGTATGTACGTATGTACGTATGTACGTATGTATGTATGTATGTACGTACGTACATAGGGGAGTGACTCCTGAGATGGCGCAGTCCCTAAGATGGCGCAGTGCTTGTTTCACTATGTTTCGAGGTGGGGGCAACACTGAAATTGGTGTCATTGGAAAGTGTTTCGTGAGCCTTCAATTCTGTGTGAAAAGTTTTTTCTATGACTTCAGTAGACCGTGTGTTATCACACTTTCAATTTTTTTCTTACTTACGCTGTAATTTTTTCACTACATTTCGTAAGGATTCTAAATGAGAAAAAGTAAGTATTGAAATCCAAATTATTATTTTTTATATTCAGCCATGGGTAGATAAGGAACGTTTTTGTATAAATTCTTGACCATTGAGTTTTGTTTCTGATTGATAAAAAAATAAAATGTGAAAGAACATAATGACCCCTAAGATGGCGCACTTTAACAATATCATCAATAGAGATATTCTTTCAACTACATATTTTTAATTTCTATTGAATTAAAAGAGTTTATTTGGTAATCAGTCATATTCTGAAAATAAAATTGTTGTTGAACTTGAAGGGGGCAGTGATTTGGAAAATGTTACGTGCATTTTTTGTAATGATTTGTTTAGTTATTCAAAATTGAAGGAAAAATGGATTTAGTGCACTAAATGCAAATTGTGGACCCACACCAAATGTGCAGCTGGTGTCACAAGTAAAACAAAAACATACATTTGTGAGAAAAAAAATTTTTTTCATTACAATTTTACTATTTTTTCTAGGTGTGCCATCTTAGGGACCTGTCCCTAATATGGCGCATTTTGACTTTTTTCATAATAAATTTAATAATTGCCGTCTCACTTGATATGATGAAAATCCAATTGAGAATGTTCGTAGCTAAGGGTTTGGTGAATATTTCATGAAAGTTGGGGTTAGTTGTGCTCATTTGTGAGGAAGATATGGACACTAGAATATTAGGTGCGCCATCTTAGGAGCCACTCCCTATGTATGTATGTATGTACGTATGTATGTATGTATGTATGTATGCATGTATGTAAGTGTGTATTTACTCTACGTATGTACCATTCTTGTTAATGCCATACAGGGCGTAATTTATGTTCAATAGTCGCAAAATTTGGCATAAGCGTTACTTCTAACATACGAAACTGACCTACCAATTTTTAATCTTATTTATCGACTGGTTCAGAAGTTATTAATTATGTATATTTAATTTAATTTTATACCATATCTCGGGAAGTGGGTGATGTAGAGGAATAAAATTTAGAGGGTATACTAATATGACAGAGAACGATATATTTGGGTAAAACAATTGTTTAAAAAATGTGTTGGGGAGTGCAAAAGTCAAAATACACAACTTTTTCCTAGGGAGGGCTAGAGACCTCGGAGTCAGCTTAAAACTTTTCGTCAAACAGCGAAAATAATTCCTAAAAATTTAATCTGAATTGATGGAGCAGTTCTGAAGTGATGGAAGTATATACAAACAATGTTTCATATTTATGGTATAATATATATTATGTATGTTTTGTGTGTGTGTGTGTGTGTGGGTTAGTGGGTGGTGGGTGTATGTACCATTCTTGTTAATACGATATAGAGTGTAATTTTTGTTCAGTATTCGCAAAATTTTTTACAAATGTTACCTCTAACACAAGGAACTGACCTACCAACGTTTAATCTAATTGATAGATTTTTTCAGAAGTTATAAGTTATTTAGTTTAATTTTGTCTCATATCTCGGAAAAATGGTCTTGTAAAGGAATGAAATTTGGAGAGTATACTAATATGATGGAGGACGAAGTATTTGGGTGAAAAAATTGTTTAAAAAATGTATTGGGCAGTACAAGAGTCAAAATCCACAAATTTTAAGGGCTAAGTACCTCGGAGTCAACTTAAAACCTTCCTCGAAACAACACAAATAAGTCCTAAAAATAAATAATAAAATAATTATGAAGGCGTTAAGTTTTCTTGGCTTGCTAGTTGAATAACTGGGCACTGACTGTGAGAAAAAAATGATCCAAAATTGTTACTTTACCTTATGTGAATATAATCTCTTCCGATGTATTACGGTAACTGTCAAACAAACCGAATTATAAGGAGCTATGGGTGAAGTTTTTAATCCAGAATTTCACGAAATAATTTTGAAATTTTGGTAGTGAAATTGACAACTTGATGCAAATGCATCTAATCAAAGTTAAAGCTACGGATCATAAAATACTTGGTCAACATTACTCCTTAAGTAGAGAATAGAACTCTTGAAGAATTGAATTTATGTACGTTATACAGAATATGTAAGTATAATGATATAGTGTAAGACATTGCATTTATAAATTTCATCCTTCTTTACACTTACTTAAACTTAAGTTAGTAGGTAAGTACTTAAGCTTACTTGAAATTTGTCCGAAGCCAGTACTTACTCTTTCATGGTTTTGATAATGAAGGTCAGTAAATGATTTTTTTTTTCATTTTTTACGGTGAATTTCATTCGGCTCTCGCTAATAAAACATTGTTTTTCAATTGGAGTCGAAATATGAGTAAAGTTTTAAGCACAAACATCGTAGGTATCGCGAGTTTGTAGTAACATAGATAGAAAATTCTCAAAGGTTGTTCACAAAAACTTCTCAGTTGATATTTTGTAGCCTACCTACCAATACTTATTGTATCATTCTTTAGAATTTTTATTTACTTATTTCAATGGATGAAGTTTAATCCTCATATTTTAAAGCAATCGAATAGAAAATATTATAACCTCGCATTATAATCTTGAGATTTCAAAATAATTTATAATTCTCCACAAAATAGTGATGCCATGAAGGTAGACATTGCATAGAGGAATGACTGACGTACACGACCAATGGAATAGCGATCTTATTCTTTTTTCTTTTCATATCATTTGAGAGTGCTTTTTATGTTTTCTCACTGATGCCTCATTAAAATATATCAGATTTTTTAAGTAAGCTTATACTGTGGCATAGGCAGTTTCATGTTTGCAGTGTTACCAAAAAGCAGCGAGGAGTGAAGGATGTCTATATTGGAGATTGTGGGGACTCACCGGTATGAGGTATAGGGGCTTGGACCCCTTGACAACAGTCGCCACATCAAAGGGCTGACAAATAATCGTCCTTTCGACATTAAACAAACACAAATTACATTCGATCGTAATTACCTGCATGTACTTGCAGGTAATGTATGAGTACCGAATTGTGACTTATCTTGACAATCCGATGATGTCACAATCCATACACAAACCAGCCCATCATCTCTTATCATTACAAGAGACGACGCAACCGGGCTGCTCTCACTTACGTACGTATTCTTTACATACGTGTGTATGTGTGCGTGTAATTAAGCCAGTATATAAACCGTCCAAACTGGCTCTAAAATCGCCAGTGTTTGCCCAGGTTTTGGCTTACCCATATGTTAAATATGAAGTGGCTGAACACGCTTAAATTCTGTTGAATTTACCTTCTGGTGAGAATACTTTCTCACAACAAGGTATTCCTCAGAGATCAAGGAGAGAAGGTACAAATTATAGTGAACTAAGATGAATAGGTTGATCCTCTTGGTCATGTGATGATAATAATTTACTATCGAATCTGATATCATCATCTGCCCAATATACGTATTATTACATGGAATTTTACTGAGGTACAATTTTGAAATTAGTAACCGACAGATTTTTATCGCCTACAAATAATTATTATAATCTATTATACCTAACTATACACGTATCAATATATTGGATTGAATATTGAAAATAAGAATTTATGTTTACAATTTGCGACTCAAAACTGATAGTCATTTTACCTTTTACGTAAATTTATGAACAAATATGTTTATTGAAACAATTATTGATGGTCATCCTAATCATTTTCAATAATCTCCCTTGCAGTTGGTGCATCTGTAAAGTCTTTGTCGTGGTGAAAAAACGGTTGTTTCCAATATAATATTATATGTATATTGAATAAGTTTTGAGATACCTATCGTTGCCAGCTCTTCTTTCCTCGATGATCCATATAATAGGTACATAAACGTCGAACTGAGACGCACTTACGAATTTTCTTCAGAAAACTGAATTGTTTTGAAGCATTAAGTTTATTTAAAGTTATTTTCTAACGTAATCTACTCAATACACAATCTATATTTGTAATTTTTAATTTGTATAAATTTTTCGTTTATGTTGGTCTCCTCATCTCCCAATAGACCTACACAGACAACACCCTCTAATAAAAAAATGGTTTTAGTCACACTAGTCTTAATTGATTGGATCATACTTCTTCATATTCTCGTATGTATTAATTAATATCATCGGCGTAAGGTGTCTTCATTAAATTATTTTTAAGTAATTACAGACACGTTTGTTGATGATATACCTACCTATGGAAAAAGTGTTGCAATCGTCATTAGCGTAAGGATATCAGAAATTTTAAAATTCACTTTATATTTCGTGGAAAACATTAATTTCAGACGTTTCAGAGACTATGCTATAGTTCAGTGAATTATGAGTACAATTCGAACATCGTCGAAATTTATAGACGTTGTGTCACATTTTGTTGAACTCGTATTATTCCAGGAAATTTACGTCTAAAATGGTCATTTAAAAAACGTTTTTCGTAACAAGCGAGATTTTACTTTAAATTATTATTATATTAATATTGCTATTGAAAAATCCACCCCAACCTCGGTAATATATTGTCTAGGAGACATAAGCCACCCCAAGAAATTGCCTATTTTTAATATCAACGGATATGATTTCTATGATGCTTAATTGAAATTTACCGGTACACCCGTGCAAATGTGCCTACCTGTCAAAATTTGAAAATGAAACCTACCATTTTGAGCCAAAATAAGTAATCCAGCTGGAACAAAATTGATGTACCTTTTGCGCCAATATTGTTTTATAAGAAAAAAATCCGAATGCGCTAAGCTTAACTCCGCAAGAAATAATTTTATATTTTTAGCAAGCAGCCCGCAGTGCAGCTGGAGATATTTTGCCAAATATACAATTTAACACTTGCCTTTTTCACCATGAGCAAGCATTTTTTTGTAAAATTTATGAATTTGGAATGAGACAATAATACATTATCATCACAAAAAAGGATAAATACCTGAAACAATTTGTGGTCTGTCATATCTCCCTCCTCATGCAGTTGAAGAAACATTTTTGTACCTACTAATTTTAGTACTAGTATACGGATGAATAGGAGTCTTCCCAGAGTATCTTGCTAATTTTTATGATGGACCTAAAAGTTTATTCCATCCAGATTCATAGACGAGACCTCCTCAAGAATATATGTACCACGTATTACTAGCAGACCAAAATCGAACCAAAGATAACTGAAAGACCAATTTAAACAACTTTAGCGTTTTGATGTATTTTCACTTGGACAAATGACAGATTTGACGCTAATTGGTCCTTGTTGAAATGTATGACTGGGTGCAAATATACGGGCAACATCTGGTTGATGCATTTTTCCTGTGGCGAAATTAATTCAAAATACACGTTCGGATTTACTCAATAATTTGACAAACCCTTTGACCCTAAAATGGAGTTAAAATAATTTTTCTTTATCAACTATTGCATGGAACAGACGATTGATCAGTCACGTGTTATATTCCACTTAACATAATGTAGCCTATTCTGTAACAGTGAGCGATAAAAGATTAATCCACACTGCACATCCGCATTTACCTCAAATAGACCATCTGTAATGATAATTTCGTATCATTCATAATATTTCTCTCTTATATATATATTTCACATATATATCAATCACCTAAAACAATTCTCATTATATTGACGTCATGTAAACAAGTCTTCACTTGCCTTTACTGACTCATTTATTCTACTTTCAATGTTTATAAACAAACATAAATACACTTTTCATAACAACTCTTTTCTATGAAACCATTCTGCAGATATTGCAAATACCCAAAATCACCATTTATGTCATTTCCTTAAACTCCTATTGGACAATATCTAAACTTGTATTGTCATAACTCTCCAATCATATCACTACCATTTCCACTCTCCAAGAAATCGCCATATTCTCCTCCCAAAACTTCTAGTTATAAAAACTCATGTAACCATGTACATTTTATCTTCTTTACCATCTCATTTTTACCTTACATTACCTTATCTGTTAAAATTACTATTTAGTATTTCACTGTTTTATATTGTGTTTAATACAACCTTTTTCATTTACGAGTATTTAAATTATTTTGTAACCAATATTCTCGTTACAAAATATTGGCGCCCGAACATAAAAAATCCTGTGTTTTGTTTTTTCAAAAAAAAGTCTAAAAAAATGTGAAATTTTATAAAAATTTTATTAAACTAATTTACAAAAAGTGTAAAAGATTTTTTGGCGCATTTAACGTGCAGAGTAAAGATAAAAAATATTTTTTTGAAAAAAATTTAAAAAATTCCGGAACCATCAAAAATCTAGCTGTTTAAGGAAACCATTCCAAGTGCTGTCGTGCAATCATCAACCATGTGCAGAATCCAAAACACCTGTGGAAACAAAAGAAACAACAAAATCCTGTAAGTTTACAAAAATTAAACCCATGCACAACGAAGATTGGGATATTCAAGTAACTCCAAACGCACCTTCATTCAAAGCTAACCACTGGATTACATCCTTAACAAACAAAGATTTAAAAAATCTATGGTCAAATATAAATCCTCAACCCTTTCCTTCAGAAAATTCTAGACCAGAAATCCAATTAGCCATCAGTCTCTATATCCAATCTCATCCAGATCCTATAATTAACACTCTCCTTAAAAAAGATAACGTAAAAGATTTAATATCACCTTTAAAAATTAATCGTGAAGCTAAAAATAAAGCCATAAAATTAATATCAAATACCTGTGATAAAAATAACACATTTAAATTAACAAGTTAATCTAAAACAGAACCTGAAGAAGAAACAATAGAGATTAGTTCACAAGAATCTCTAATAGATTTAATATCACCTACAAAAGATATAAACAAATCATTTAGAATACCCGAAAAAAATAAAAATGGTTAACGAAACAAATTCTAATATCAGACCTTCAACATTTTCGAACACATCTTCAGAAAATATAAAAACATTCCTAAAGCAATTCGAAAACGAATGCAAAGCTTTTGGATGGACAGATGATGCCATAAAAATGAAAAAAATCAAAATTGCATTTACAGGAAATGCACAAATAATTTTTAACGAATTAATTTCAGACGATGATACGTTAATAAATTGGAAAATTTTAAAACCAAAATTAGAAGAAATTTTTAGAAAAACAAAACCTCAATTAAGAGAAAGGTTATGTAAACGTCTATATAGAGGAGACGATGATTTTGTAGATTTTGTAATATTTGTGTCTAATACCCTAAAAGAAATAGAACCAGACATCACAGAAGAAAGAATTATAGATCACATCTACAGATCTATAGGAGAAAAAGAAAGAGAACACATAGTCAAAGCAAAACCTAAAACCCTACAAGCATTACACACAGCTTTTGATGATTATCTATACTGTAAGGATAAAACAAGAATACCTGTAGATCCTATTTTCGCTTCAGAATTAGAAAAAGTAAAAAAACAATTAGAAACCTACAGAATAGCGATGGAAGAAGCAAATAATGAACTACAAAAAATAAAAACATCCTCAAAAAAACAAATTAATGTTGTAAAGAAGAAAAATGATGATGAAGATAATGAAGAAGAGGAAGAAAAATCTGAAGAAAAAGAAAAACCTAATATAATTGCCGAAATCAAGAAACTAACAGCAGCAATTATGACTCAAAAAAATAATTCCAATAATTTTAATCCATCACAAAAATTTAATAATCAAGGAAATAATTTCCGAGGAAACTTTAGAGGAAGAAGTAGAGGAAGAGGATATTATAATGGAAATAATTATAATAATTATAATAATAACTATCCCTCCCAACCTCCAAACCAAAATCAAAATTTTCCAAATCAAAATTACAGAGGAAATAATTTTAGAAATCAAAACAATAGATTTCAAAGAGGATATTATCGTAATAATTACAATAATTATCCTCAATATCAAAATTATAACAACCAAATTCCTATGATGTACATACCAACCCAGAATACTCAAGGTACTACACAAAACCAGAATGTTATTCAAAACCCACAGAATAACATCTCAGCTATAACTTACCCACAACAGAGCACTACCGTCCCAAAAAATGAGTAGATGCCCCGGCAACGAACCAACATCATGTTGTATGGGAAGCAGGTGAACCACCACCTAAATTAATTGACAAGTCGGAGATGTCAAGAAAAAGTATGAAAATACCTAAAAAACCGAACATCACAATTATAGCACCAAGTGGAAAAAACGAAATCCAATGTCGTTTGTACCTACCGTGCAATGTACTAGGTATTGATACCTATGGTCTTATCGACTGTGGAGCAGAATCAACACTCATACATCAAAAACTTGTAAAAAATGTGACATTAGAACCTACTTACGATATATTATATGCAGCAAATGAAATTCAACTCAAAATAAAAGGAGTTTCAACAATTCCAATTATCTTTAAAGGACGTTCATTTCCGATCAAAGCATATATCGTAGAGGATCTAATCGAAAACATTATTATAGGTTACCATTTCCTAGAGAAATATAGGACAATCATAGATTTTTCCAATGGAAAATTTTCAATCCCATGTGAAGATAAAACCATATCAATATCAATTCCAAAAAAATCATCAATTAACAGACCAGAAGAAGAACAAGTAACATTAATACGTGCCAATACAGATTATATTATAAATCCTTATGAGAAGATATATCTACAAACCTTACCTCCATTTACAGAAATTTTAACAAATGAAACATTTATTAATAAAACAAAGCTAATTATTAAAAATGAGGAAGTTTTAAAAGTATATAACCCTACGTCTAACACAAAAAGGATACGTAAAAATCAAGTATTAGGAATGTTAAGATATGTAGTTAACGAAATTCCCAAAAAACAAAAAATATGTGTCACACACACAAAACTTTGTGACCCAGAAGGAATAGAAATAAAAATTTCAAAGAACATAACTCCAGAACAAAAATCTAAAGTAATAGAGAAATTACAAAATTATATAGATATATTCACCCATTCTACAAAAAACTTATCATTAGCCAAAGTACCACCAGTACATATAAATCTAAAAGACGATAAACCTGTAGTACGAAGAAATTACAAAATGGCATATAAAGAAAGAATGGAATGGCTGAAAAAAATCGAAGAATTAGAAAAAGCAGGAGTATTAAAAAGACAACCATCTACCTATGAATCACCCATGTTCCTTAAAAGGAAACCGGACAGTTCATACAGACCATTAGTAGACTACAGAGCTGTTAATGGAAAAATAAAAAAAGAGAGAACTAGAGTACCTAGAATAGACTCTATATGGCCACACCTACGAAGCAAAAAATATTTCTCTATTATAGATTTAAATTCAGGATACTTTCAACTACCACTTGACGAAGAATCCAAACTGATAACAGGAATCAACATCGAAGGAGTAGGATATGTATTTAATTGCATACCTCAAGGACTTAGCTTAAGCCCTTCAGTCTTCCAAAAAGCAATGGTAGACATGTTTCACGATATCCTATGGAAAAAAGTCATAGTATACATAGATGACATTTGTGTATTCGGAGAAACTTTCGAAGAATGTTTAGAAAACACAGAAGAAATCTTGAAAAGATTAAAAAAATACAATTTTCGAGTAAAAACCAAAAAAAGCTATTTCTTAGAAAACTCGATAGAACTTTTAGGACATAAAATAGGTCATGGAAAATTAGAACCTCTAGCAAAAAACATAGAAGCTATAAAAAACATACGACCACCAAGAACACTCAAAGAAGTAAGAAGATTTATAGGAATGTGTGGATACAACAGAAAAATGATACCACATTTCACAAAACAAATGTTACCCATCATGAAAATCTTAGAAGGAAAAGTCAGTAAGTCTAACAAAAAAATAGACTGGAAAGAAGAACACCAAAAATGTTTTGATACAATGAAAAACATATTACTATCAAAACCAGTTCTCCAAATTAACAACCCAGAAGCATCAATATTTCTAGAAGTTGACGCATCCAAAGAAGCTGTAGGAGCAGTTTGTCGTTAAATAGACCCTACAACTGGAAAAAAATACACAATAGGATATTATTCAGAAAAATTAAAACAATGTCAACAACATTTATGCTCATTTGACTTAGAAATGATTGCCATAACAAAATCTTGTCAACATTTCAGAGATTTCCTACTAGGAACAGACTTTATCATCTACACAGACCATCAACCTTTAACCTACCAACATAGAATGAAAACACCATCACCACGTCTAGCAAGACTCGTATCAAAATTAGGAGAATTTACATTTGATATTAAACATATATCAGGAAAACAGAACGTAATGGCAGACTTTTTGTCTAGACCATTCAAAAAGTATGACAATTCCTTACGTTTCGAATCAGGACAATTTTTAATAGAACAAAAAGAAGAAGACAAAAATGTTAATGTCGTCACAAGATCATATGCTACAAAAAAGAACCTATCAAAATTAAAATTTTGAAAAAGAAGAAGAAAGAAGAAATTCCAAAAAATAAAGAAGAAAACATTTTCAACCCAATAACAGGAAAAAATAAAGATGGAATCAAAGAAAATGAAATCCCTAAAAAAGGAGAAATAAAAACATTAGTTTACGGAAAAGATATTCCTATAGAAACCCTAGCTGATTATCAACAGTTGGATAACTACTGGGGACAAGTCTATAAATTTTTTGTAAAAGACTTTATTTTCGATAGACAACTACTAAAGCAGATAGAAAGACATGCACATAAATATTATCTAGGAAAAGACGATATTATTTACAAGAAAAAATCAAAAAATAGTAATCCATATCAGGATGTACCTGTTATACCTGATGCATTAACTCATGGCATTTTGAAAGAAATGCATGATGATTCCATCAACGGAGGACATTTCGGAAGACAAAAAACTTTGGAAAAAATCAAATCGAGATATTTTATGCTTAACATAGTCAAAAAAGTGAATGACTATATCAACTCATGTCACAAATGCCAAATGAACCAACGAAACCCGAAAGAAATAGGAATGATGAAACCAATTCCTATCAAGGAATTCGATCCATTTTCCCACATCGAAATAGATTTCGTAGGAAAATTTGACAACCACTACGAAAAAAGATATATCATTGTAGGAGTAGACAGATGCACAAACTTTTGCATTGTAGAGCCTGTGAGACATCATAACGCTCAAAGTGTCATCAAATTTATTAAAAAAATTATGACGACACACGGAAAACCTAAAATAATATCGTGTGACAATGGCACACATTTTAGGAACAACCTCGTACATAATTTCTGCAAAGAAAATAATATCAAAATAATACACTCATCAGCATATAGTCCACAAACACAAGGACTAGTTGAACAAACTAATATCATAATAAAAAAATGCTTAACAAAGTATAATCCAAAAACAGAAGAAGAATGGATTGACACACTCTTCAATGTCGTGTATGCGTATAATACATCACCCATACACTACCTCAACAATGTCTCTCCATATTTCTTTCTTCACGGATATAACCCACGAACAACGATAGAAAACAAATACGCGATACCAACAACAAAGCCAATGACCGAACGTTAAAATGTTCTAGATAATTTGCAGACTACGAAAAATAACATTGCAGAATTAAAACAAAAAGCAGCAGATATAAATTCACGCAACTACAACATAAACAAAGTAGTTCGAGAATTTAAAACTATTGACCTAGTTTTAATTAGACAAAGTAAAAATGTTGCGAAGAACAAATTCAAGTTCAAAGGACCATTTAGGATAATGAAGAAAAATTCAGATTTTAACTATACAATACAGTATACGAACAAAAACCTACCACCAACAGAAGAAAATCTTCATGTCAGAAGATTAATTCCCTACTACCAAAGACAAGACAATACTAACGAAGATATTATCCCTCCAGAAATTAAAATATATTCCAAACTTGAAGATATTAAAATTCCCGAGGATAAAAAATCTTACGAAAAACCTACATTAGAAGATGTATCAGAAGAAGAAAATAACGAAGATGCAAAATCTGATATAGAAAAAGCCATGAAACGTAAACCAGGTAGACCTAGAAAAAACCCCATAGGCTAAAAAATCTTTACGTTTATGTTATCCATATATATACCTTAAACCCTGTATATATTTTATCCATATTTTACCCATATACATATACATATTTTATTCACGTACATATTTCCATACATATTATCATTATACTCACTCCAAAATATTTTACCTTGTAAAAACATTAATTATCCTTCCAATCCTCATACAACACATTGAGAATATGCGAAATTCAAAAAACTCCAATCACGTAGAACATATCTTCAACCATCAACATCCAATTATCTCAAACCAAGGGAAACAAATACGAAAGGAACATCAATTAAATTTAAGAAAAAAGGGCATGTAAAAATTATATACGAAAAATTATGAAAATTAAATGTTAATAAAAAAGCGCGCGCAAATGTCAAATAAAATGAAGAAAATGAAAATTATCAAATTATGAATGAATAAGAAAAAGATTGTATTCTAAGATGTTAATTAATAATTAATAATTTTACTCACCAACTATTTTCACTGAAGTTCAAAATTCAAACATTCTTGCATGGACGACGACCTCTACGTCTGGCCATCGAGGACTTCATCGGACGTATAGGAATGAATATTCTGCCACGATGTTCAGAGTCTTCTCTCGAAGCATCCCGATCTCTTCCAGAAAATACATAAGGCAGAGACGGAATAGGCACAGGAGTAGCCCTCCTCGTTAGAATATTCCCAGGAGAAACTCTCCTTGTTTTATCATCCTGGATTCGCTTTCTTAAATTTTAGACCCATCTAGGGAATTCTTCATCTTTCTCCCTGCTAGTTTCTTCAGTGTTGGAAGTCGAATTCATTTCAGGAGTTGTGGCACGATTCAAAGATTTGTTTGGGCAAGCAACAACCTTAACGATGCTGGCATTTGTCGAATGTTGTTCAGTACACATTGCCTCACCACACGTATTCAGAGTATCAACGGGAGTTAACTCAACTCAAGGATTGTCCCTCACAGAAGAAGAAATTCCATTTGCCAACAATGCCTTCGGACTAGCCAAAAGTATTTGGTCGCTAGGATCCTTCTTCATATTTGAGACATCCACCTGAATAGACTTATTATCCTTCTCACATCTAGTGATAGGAACATAGTCTACATCCCTGTAACGTAGAGCATTTAACTCCTCTTTCAATTGTGTAGCCCCTGTGAACACATAAGGATATCTGGTATCCACATGTGGTATAACTACCCGCTCACGTATTTTGGCAAGACCAATCATATAACCAGGTTGCAATATTCGTTTGAATATTACGAAGTTGGAAGCAGGTGTTATCTCCACTGTAGATCCCCATTTTTCCCTAATGTACTCATGTAACCGATGGAGATTCCCGTCTCAAGTCATGTGAATAACATCCACATGTTGCAGATGCAGGAACCAACACTCCACGATTTTGTTAGTCTCATGCTAATTTGAAAGATTATTTTAGTATAATAAATTTTGTTAAAAATTAATTAATTTTTATGTTATAAATTAAAAAATAATACTTTTTTAATTAGTAAAATTAA
Organism: Ericerus pela; assembly: GCA_011428145.1. Lineage (NCBI taxonomy): Eukaryota > Metazoa > Arthropoda > Insecta > Hemiptera > Coccidae > Ericerus > Ericerus pela. The sequence goes on along the minus strand of WOFM01000261.1, from coordinate 857,490 downwards.
TTAAATTATTAAATAATTTTAAAACAAAATTATAATTTTATTCCTTAAAAAACCCTATGAAGAACTTATAAAATCATGTATTTTCAGATGCGAAACTAATAATAAGAAAATCGGTTAAAATAAACGCATGCCTACAAAATGTGTATATGTAAGCCCCAGTGTAACGTATTTGCCACTGCAATTTAGGCATGGGAAATGGAATATTAGAAAAAAAGAATAAAAAAGAAAAAAATGGTATGGAAATTTAAAAAGAATTAGAACAAACGAAAGGTGACTACATCTGCTAGCAGCATGACTTTACAGACTCACATCGGATCGGTTAGAGAGGAGAAATTTGAATATAAACTACCCTCCACCCTCACCAAGGTACTGAGTTAACTTGCTCCCATGTTGCACCTGCCAGATGAATGGCATTAGGAATTCACATCACATCAGATGTGCAAAAAAATAATAATTATGTATATTAATTGGCTAAGGTCACATATCCTATTTCTCCCTTTTGCGTCACAATGGATGGACGTATATTTTCACGAAAAAGGTATCAATCGAAAGAGTTTCGAGCGCAGAATACATCAGGCCCAATGATATCTTCCAAAATTTGATTGGGAAGTGAAAATTTTGAAAAAAATGAGTAAAAGACGGATTAGACTAGTATGGACATATATGGCACTCTCAGTACATTTATCCTTTTCTGTACGATTCTTTGTGCGAATAATTGGTTTGGGCATAGGTACTAATACTACATTACGCAACATGGTAGAAAAGTGAGAAATTATCAATAAAGGCGAAATTCCCAACGTGTTCTAACCACTCAAGTTAATAATTGCTCACTCAGACCAAGTTCTGTGCGATACTGTATTAACTTAGCAAATGAAAATTTTTGGAATCAAAAACAACAGCGTTTTCATCTTTGTTTTTAACAATCTTGAGTCGTTTGTACTCATGCTCCAGTCATGATTGTTATGAAAACCCGCTCTTATGATAATAGATACACAATTAACAGTTAATAACGAAGAGTGCTACTGTTTTTTTGCTAACATACAGCGTGATGATGACCGTTTAGTCATGTTTTTAAAAGGTTATTTTTAGTAGAAAGCTTTTTTTTTTTTTTTTTTTTTCATAACTTTGTTAACAAAAACAAGAGTAGGCTGTCACCTACATAGTCAAAAACGTGAGTAAACAGTTATCCTCATTCTGGATCTTCTCAAAAAAAAGGAAAAACCAATATCGAGATGCTTTTCTTCTTTGGGAGATAAAGTAACCATTTTATTCCCAGCGATAAAGTGATTGGTAAATCCTAATTTTTCTCCTCGTTAATAAGATGATAAACTGATATTTTTCATTCGCATAGTTAATAAAATGTATTATTAAAATAGGTAGGTATCTTAATCTGAATGCGTACTACAATACAGGCAGAAAATTTTTTTAGTTCTGATAACGTTTAAATTACACACTTATCACCACAAATGAACGGAAAGGTAGACATATGCTTGAGCGGTTATAGTGGAAAAAAAGAGAAAAAATTAAATAAAAAAAATTCATAAGTAAATTAATCTTAACTTGTAATCTAATTAATAAAAAGTAGACGAAAGCTAGTAATTTAATCGAAAATAGAGTTAGAAACCATAAACTATAAGGTATAATTCTCAGTGCGGATAAAACATGCGCAGAGACAAGAAATTCATAATTAATAAAAATTCGGAACAAAAAAAAAGGGGTGCCAACTTGATACAAAAATGTTACCAGTCCCAAATCGGAAGTCTACATTTCCATTTTTGTCTTTCAGATACTACCGTTTTGTGTAATTAAAAATTATTGGTGCGATTTATTGGGCTAAATAACGATGCAGTATCCACGATTTATTTGCGGGGAGAATTTGACAATTTGAGGAGCAAGGTTTCTAAAAAAATTTTTTATGAATTTTTTGTGTGATAGAACACGTATTTTACTTAGTTGTTTTGGCGCCTTGGGAAGGTTATCATCGCTCAATGGATTCGGCCCTGCTAAATGTTAGGAGTAAATTTTCGAACCTCCTTTTCTCCAAAAGTACTGTAGGTTATGGATTTCAAAAATTTTCACGATCCGAATTCTTAATTCCTAATCAGTCATTGTGACTGTCCCCACTAATAGTAGAAAAAAAAAAAAAAAAAAACTGTAATTACAGTACTCAATATCCATGAATGTAAACGAATTGATAAGTGCAATAGTGCATATACCTACTGATGACTACTGAGGACCTAAAAACAAACTGGCGAATTTTCTTATCGTTTTTATTTATTTCCTCACTTCTTCGAATTTTTTTGAAAATTTGGATGGTGAAAAATTAAGCTGAAAGGTGAAAACAAAATACCGACACTGAATGGGTACCGGTATTTCTTTTTTTAACTCTAACCGGTGGGCTCATAAAATTATACCGAACTGGAGCAATAAGATACCGGTCGGATGGTCACCCTGAACAAAACGAAATAAATAAGTAAAAAAGAAGAATGGAACTTTCTTATTCAAATGAGTAGGTTATCTGATCAGCATAAAGAGAGAACAAAATTCAAATATGTATGGGCAATCAGAACATAGGCCCAACAGCATCCTAAGTTCGGAGTTATTAATACGCCATATAATATTTTAAAATTTGATGGAAGTCCTTTCAGAGGTCAGCCAGATAAATTTTCCTTCAATTTTATCATATTTTCTTTTTTAATTTTGAACGGACCCGCGTAATGTACCTACGGGTGTTCGAACTGACGTGTGCTGTTTATTTAAGTCGAGATTGTAGTTTGTGGTTTCTCGTAGGAATTAATTCTCTTGAAGTAATACATTTGTCATATTACATTATTTCCATGCGTTTTCTTTTATTATATTTTCTTGTGTTCCTATGATCTCTCCTTATTTGTGAATATGTTAATTTCTGAGGGGAGATTTTTACCATTTTACTTGGTTAAATTGTGTTGCATTATTGTTTTCTATCATCTCTTCATTTTAATTGTTTTATTCCTCATTTAACCCTATTTGGAAAAATATATTCTTTGGATCATATAACGTCAAACGTTACCATTTTTGGAAATGTTTGGCCTCCTATTATCGAAACCTTTTGGTCTTTGAACCCCTTCTGTATACTAGTTATTTCCTCTCGCAGAAATATGTTTTGAGCCGGTGATGACTGCAGAATTATACAATTCTTATTGTCCGATTTTGCCCTCACCTTCAGTGACCACAGAACCTAAAAAAATTAGTTTTGATGCAATATCAAACACCCAAGATTAACGATCTAAAATTTCAACTGACTGTAATGACATTTTCTTACTTTCCTGATAACAATAATGTTGAAAGATAGGTTATAATTACTGATACTGAGACTGAAATTTCGACTTCAAAACTGACGAAATAAAATCTCATGACTCATATGTCGATCTATTCTCAAACACTTATCCACTAATTTCTTTTTATTATGTTGAATACAAAATAGGAAATAACTTTTTTCATTCCCCTCCAAATTTTTTTAATTTCAAATTATACCTATGGCAGGATTTAACTGAAAATAATTAGGCCTACATTTGTCCTATATGGAAAAATGAGTGATACTTTTAGAACTTTATTTATGTATTGAGATATGGCAACGTAGAAATTTCGACCAAGGCAGCGTCCGAATACCATTATATATATTCGATAACAAGGTAAAGGAAAAAAATGGCCGAGATCCGAAAATTTACGATTTTGGAGCCTCAGTGAGAAAATTCCGGCAGATAGGAATAAACTGACGAGCATTCTCAATGCCATAATAATATGTAGAATTTTATTTGTGAAACGGGGTTACAAAGCGAGAAATTTTGGTAGTGGAGTCGGTGAAAAAATATCAGGTGTATTTTGGACTCTTGAATAATATGTAACGTGTTTTCTGGTTTATTTTTTGAACTTTAAGATGTTTTATCACCGAAACTCCCCACAGATACGGGCTACATGCCTTCTTTAAACACTTAACCCCTTCTGTTCAAGTCCTTGACCTCTGGCCACCAATGAAGAGTAAAATGTGATATTACTCGTTTGTTACATACAAATATTGCAAAAATAAAAATTCCTTGCAACGCATTAATCAAATTTATAGCATGCCATATACCACTGATCTTGCCCGAATAGTAAGATACCATTACCATAATCAAATTCAGGCCCATCAATAGAAATAGTTTTAAATACTGAAAAAACCTGTAAAAAGTTAGAGATCATATCATAAAGTGGCAGACATGTGGGAAACAAAACTGAAAATATTTATGAATCAGAATGTTACTGTACCTCGTCTGATGTCCTCCATGTCGCTGGCTTTCCTGATTTTCATCTGTTTTCCAGCGTTTGTTTCCAACAAACAATAAATATGCGGTATCAACAAATACGTAAAAATTTATTAGTATGGAAACTGAAACGATTCCATAAAAATATAGAAATGATGGATCAATCCAGAATGGACCTGAGAATCAGAAATTATAATATAATTATAATGTAGATGTGGATTATTCAAATTAAATTTAATTTAAACCTTTTTATTGGGAATATACTTCTCTGTTGTACGTTTGGAGCGTTTTTTGATAAACTTTCTTTTCAAAGGCTTTTACGTCATACATAATAATATTCTTTGTCATTTTCATTGTTGGCTTGTTCGGGAATTGTTTAATATTTTTAATTTTTAATGACCATAAGCCAAACTGGAAATTATGTTAGTAACAAACACAAGCAAGGGTAACCATTTATGACACAATGGGATGCCACTACCAGCCTTTCTGTGTCATGTATATGTAAATTACCATCCCCAAATGTATTACTTATAGGAAATAAGGGAGAATGAAAGAATAGTGGGAAAATATTCGTTGGAAGAATGTGTGAAATGTGAAGATGGTGGTTATGGCCTCACGTTTGGTTCGAATTATAATTTTTTTTTTTGGGTTGAAGAGACAAGTTTAAATTTTTTTTCGAATCGGGACATAATGGCTAACCTATTTCCGGTTGCAGAGGGAGGTGTGCAAATTTTTCTGCATTTTAATGTTATTTGTCCCGACTGGAGGAAATTATATGTTTGGTGTGTCTATTTCCGGAACAAACAGAATTTCATTCTATCAGAATGAGTGTCTTACTTTATAGATTTTAATGAAAGTAGGTTCAAAATGTTCCTGACCATCCGGAGAATCTCCTAGGCTATTTATATTTGAAAATTAAAAAATTACACGTGTGTAATTGAAGAAAATGAGAATTTAAAGATTGAAAAAATTATTATCATAAATTTGGGCTTATCGACCAATAAGAGTTACTCTTCAGATTAACGGTATTTTTTTTATTTTTTTTTAATAAAATTTATTGCAACACATATGTTGATAAACTACATTTTTATACGCACCTTGAGGATGTATGAAGCAGTCGATTTTAAAACCATTTAGAACCCTTTACTTTATACATCGGTCTCTATACACTGTTTTGGGCGCATGCCTTACTTTATACACTGGTCCTTCCGTACATTGACTATATATTTTTCTTTTAATAATATAATATTTTTTTTTTCCAATAAAAGTTCCTTTCTCTGCTACGGAATTTCAACTACTAACGTCTGGGAAATATAATAATATTACCACCCTCCAAAAAATATAATGATAGTGTGAAAACAATACCTATGTAAAAAAAAAATTATAATATTATAAATTCTGATGTTAAGATTAAACACTTCATAATATTATACATTAACCCAAACAAAGAAGAAAAATACGAGTATCAAAGAAACAATATTTTTGTATAAGGAAAATAAACCAAATATGAATGTAAAATTGTACAAAAAATTTAAAAATCATTCTAAATTAAAATTTATGGAGGAATCAGGATCAATAGTCCTTAATGTTACTGTTTATAACATTAAAATGTATACTGAATTGTAATTTGATTTTACATGAATTTATTTGTCCCATGACTCAAAATAATGACTCCACAAAAGATGTTCCCAATATGGAGTATCGGTCCTAATAATATGGGGTGCATAATTATATTATAAATATATTTCATTTATTTAATATGGGGTAAAACCTTTTTCTAATATGGGGTACTTACCTAAAACTTTATACAAAACATTAAAATTAGAATTAAATGTTTCTTTCTTAACATATCGGTGTAAAGGTTACAAAAATGATACATGATACAGTTCTACTTTTGTAAAGGTTTATATATTTTTTTAATTATACAAGTGTGGTTGAGTGAGTGAAAGTAAAAGAAAGAATATTCAGAATAATTTAGGCTTAAAACTACATAAAGCAATGTCAAATATTAATATATAGTTGGTAACACTGACAACACTGATGATTATTTTAGACTAGGTACTTCCATTTCACTAAGTACATTATTATGAATGTATTGTGGAATATTAAAGTTCATATTTTTACTTCTTTCTTTCCTGTTTATTATGAGTTAGATAAAATGTGTAATAGGTAGTTACTTCGAGTGATTTTTACATGTTGTGCTGTAGTGGTTATTTCTAATTGGTTAGGTACAATAAATATACGTCATAATGATTTAGGTAGTAAATGAGAATAGGAATTGGTGACATAAAGTGGGTGAATCTCATTGTGCCATAAATGGTCCCCCTTACTACTCTTAGCCCACCAGTTTAAATGTTTACAACAATTTTCATTTATTGATGAAGTAACTACATTCACCAAAATTATGCAATGACCAAAAATCCCAAATAATGTTTGCTTTTTTGTATCAACTCACAAATTATATATACCATACTGTGATTCACATTTCAACGCATCATTGGAAAAAAAAATTTTGGAGGGTCTGAGTCATTATTTGAGGTATCTACCAGAAACATATAGGGTTAGTAACAAATTATGAACTTTTTCACTATCTAAAAAGGTAACAATTCACATTTACTCAAGTGTATTGAATGTTAGGGCTGAAATCCTTGATGAGAATACATTGAGCTTATTTTTATCAAGGTACCGAGGTGAGAAGCCTTTAGAACTTTTGCAAGGAGAAATATTTAATGGAATACACCAGATTAGATCGTAAAAAGGTTTAAATTTTGTATGAACATGACACCTGTCCTGCGTATATTTACCAGCCTACAGTGGAGTACTTCAGAAATTAATTTTTTAAGAACTAATACCAAATTTCACACCCTTCTACAGTCTGGTGTATTCTATCAGAATATTTCTCCTTGCAAAAGTTCCAGATACTCCTGTCCTTTTAATGTAGACATATATGTCAATGGAGATAGGTCAAATGATACTCTAATCAAAGATTTCAGCCCTAATATTCAATAAACCTGATTAAGTGTAATTTCTTACCTCATCAGATACTGAATAAGTTCATACTTTGTTATTGATAGTGTATTTTCCTGATGATACTGTTATATTTATGTGGAAAGAGCAAGGGGAGTTAATAAAATTTTGGAAGCACTAAAATGTTATTTTCCTATGGTGCCTCAAAATGTGGAATACCCCATGTATATATATTCCTAACAAATCTTCAAGGTTAATTTCCAAATAACTAGGTATAATATGTCTATTTGACTTACCTGTATCTTTAAATTCAAAGAAAACTTTCAAAAAATGTCGTACATTATTCGATAAGTCCTGATTTTCAACTAGAAAAATAAAAGTAAAATCATTATAACATAATTGATAATTTACATTTTCAAATACACAGGCATTTTGTCTAAGTAGTACATAAATGTTTATTAACATACACGAGGTATCTTACCAGGAAAGGGAAAACTGGTACTATGGAACAAGTGTACCTCTGTAGTGTGAGAAAGTCCAACAAAGAAGGTACTAACAGTCGAAAAGCAAGAGGTTTCAAAGGATAAAATTGAAAATGTATAATTATGAACACATGCAATTTTCAATTTTTTTGAAGGGACCTGATGTTTTCACTTGTGCCTAAACTTCCTCTCCAAACAAAAAAAAGTGAACAAAAGATTACAAATATTCCATTCTAATAACATCGAAAAATATTTTTGACTGGATATTGAGAGATTTGTACATTTTTTATAGAAATTGATGAACAAGTTCCAAAAAATTTAAATTAAAATGAACAGATTTTTAAAATTTGTTACCAGATTGGGGACTAATTTTTCAAATTTCTGAAATGAATTTATTAAATTAAAATTAAATTTATTTGAAACCAGTTCTTAATAAAATTTGGATGTTATAAAAAAAATTTGAAAGGTTAATTTATTTTGTATAAAACTTCAAATTTTCAGAATATATAAATAGTGTTGCGTAATAGTGAAATGGCCTGAGTTACTGAGAATAATGTGTGAAGTGGGCCTTATTAAGCGCCAGGATCTTACAAGACTAGAGAAAACATAAACATTCACAATACCTACATCGAAAAACATAAGGTACACATCATTCCCCGGTTTACATTGTTTGGTACAAAGAAAACTTAGGACAAAGGCATTAACACCCATCCCACATCGTAACTCTTAAGGAGAATCAATCGATGCATTTAATTACGCCTTGTTTGGAGGGCATAAGGGGGATAAATAAGGTAAAACATTAGTGGAATAACTCTCTAGGAGTAGAATATTTTGAAAACACAATATTTTACTAGTAAAATAAATAAAAATACATCCGTATAACTTACGACTATCGTAACGAACAAACCAGCAATAGTCTTCTCCAAAACGAGAGCGAAATGGACTGTCGGGTGCTAATAACTTATTGGCTCCAATTGTGATACTTGATAACAGAAGTGGACATCCCCATGCATACAAACAACTAGGAATGAATGTATGGCCTGACAAAGGCAATTTGGATTTAATGTGACGCCACATACTGATACACATTACATTTAGCCAACAAAAACTGGATAACAACCAAAACTGGGTCAGATACCCTGAAAAAAATAGTTGATGATGAGTTGATGAGGTTTGTTTTTTTACAACTGAGATTTACATATCTTGAAAATTACAATTTAGTAATTTTGAAAATTTCACTTGACTTGTTTTGAAAATTCGAAGGTCGACAGAATAGTCAAATTAATTCATATGTATAATATTTTTTTTTTGGCAGACAGTAGGTACCATTTAGCCTTACCCGGAAAGAATATTAATGCAATGGTTTTCGTAATATTATGTAATTTTAGAACTCTATAATCTATATTATCGTTAAATTACCTACGTATTTATAGTATGTAAGTTCGAACAAATTTTGGCCATTACCTAAACGCTTAGAAATTATCTGCCACAGATAAAAATTTTTAATAGAGTGAGAGTTTTTGATGGAGGTATTTTGCAATGATCAGACTGAACCCATCATTTCTTGGATTAAATTTAAAACGTACACAACGACTGATCTAATCAACAATTAGTGAGATGATAAATTTGTAATATCATAATCCAATCGCCCACAAAACGTTGTACAAACGCAATTATACTTTTATAACAAGATGAACGGAAGTGGGAGCAAGAGCAGGAGCAAGAGCGATAGCATACCATAATATTACATGCTTTGTAATATTAAGTACCACCCATAAGATATATTATTACGCAAATTCAATATTAAAATAGTAACAACATTACAAAAAATAACAGAATCTATATACATAATAAAATTCAATCCCAACTTTTTGTATATTTCATTCACAACATTTTAATTTTGAAAAAAACTGCTCTTCTCTCAGTTCACGATTTATTAGCTTCTATTTAAGCCACAAAGCTGACGTTTATACTACAGAAAAGAGGCAAAAATTTCCTTGAGCTCTCTAACAAAATTAATTTTTTTAACGCCATCAGATCTTCCCAAATCGGCTATAAAAAAAATTTCAAATAAATGAAAAATTTTCCGCTTTTTAATTGGTAATTTACTTCAAAAACTGACGATGGCAAAAAAAAATGTTCAGCCACACCCTCCTTATTTTTTTAACGACAAATTCATTTCCACTATCAGATTTCACCTAAAATGAATTAATATGAAATAACGGCGAGAGAAATCACAAGAACAAAAAACTGGGTGCTTTGCATATTACTATATATATATATATATATATAAAATTATACTGTATACGAAGGGCTTTCTGTATAATATTTCGTCAGCTATCAGACATTGGATGTACAGTTACATGTTTATTATTTTGGTCATTTAGGATTTATAATTGGAGCGGGTGTTGAGAGGGCGTAGCCCCTTCCTCCAACGATAGTATTAATATTATACAAATCAACTTCTCAAACATAAAATTTAGGGCCATCATGGCAGGGACACAAAGACAAATTTGAACTTGTCTCTCCATTGAAATATATTCATGGAAGGTAATATCATTAATATAGGAAAACAATTTGTTGAAAGGAAATAGTGCTGTCATCAGACAAGTGAAGACTTGAAAGACGAGTTTGGAATTGACAGAAATGATATGAGTAAAAGAAAGAATAAATGTACGAAAATGTAATGAAATGATATGAATTTAAGAAAATATGAATTTTGAATAGATGTACAGTACCACATTAAATATTGCAGTCCACCCCAGTAGGCACTGAAGCGTTCATTTAATTTTTGCTCGTCACTTTTGAAAATTAGTATCTAACGAACCCATTTTCGTATATTTATTAGATAATAAAATTTTTTCAAAATTTGAAAAATAACATGCTAAACAAAAGAAAGAAGAATTAATGGGTTACCGGGCCATAACTAGGAACGGGCAACCTGGGAATTTTCCTGGAGTGGCAAAATGAAAAGGCCGCATTCTGATTTCACTGGCAAAAAAAAAAAAAAAAAACCTCTGTAAATTTGATACATTGACGACAACGAAGAATTTCATTCTAAAAGTGGATGTAAAAAATTCATTTGAAACGTATAATTAAATTTTGGATATAATTAGTAGGCATTTGATTTTGAGCAAGTTTTATAGAGGTAATGAAAATATGTCAAAAAGTTTGTATGCCCAGGGTGGCTAAAAAGGTAGTTAAGACCCTGATGGGGCAATTGATCTATCAATTAGAAAAAAATTTTATGGAACCGCTATGGGATTATCGATCCTGTATATTTTGGAAACAAGAGAGATCTATAAATCCAGAGACTTATCTACAACTAAAGAGGTGTTCAATTAGCTGATAAAAAATATGTCAAAGATGAAAGATTTCTGATCAGGATATTTGTTTAAAAACTGCGCATGTGTTGTGTAGCTCTAGTAACGGGAAAATAGACATCCCCAAAAAATTCAATCATAAATTTAATGAAATATGTGCTGCTTTCGATGTACATAATTAAGGAATCTAGATAATGTAACTACCTAATTCGTTAGTAAAAATGAACATTTTCAAATAAATAGTTAAAAATGACCACCATAACACTTAAAAAATATCCTGGGTATCTCCGGCATGGGCACCAAGGTCCCCTGATTTTAAAACATTCTATTATTTTTTGTGGAGTCATAATAAAAAAAAATATGGACTATGTTTGGCTGCAGAGGAACCAAGCAACGCGATAAATGACGGATGGGCCAAAATCACCAATGTTTAATTAACATATGTTCAAGCTAAATTTACTGAATACTAGAATATTGTGTCTTGTAACTACTGATGGTCATTTTTAACAATTTATTTCGCAACGTTCATTTTTACTTATTAATTTTATCACATTATATAGGTAGATTCCTTAATATTGTGTAGCCCATATTTCGTTATTTTATTCATGTAAATTAGGTATACTTACTTTTGTATTTTAGTGAAACGTAATTAATGACAAACCATATTATTACATTCACCTTACTTGCAGTAATTAAATTTGACAAAACAAAAAGTTTTGTAGCTGCTGATACATGACAGAAAATCGTTCATCCAACAAATTAAGCAGATGTACCATATTTTGCGGCAAATTTTTGTGTCCCCCATCTTCATTTAGTTTGGAATTCCTTCAGGTAAATCAAAAGAAGCATAATACTTCATGTTTGGTTAGGGTTCTTCTTATTTGTAACAAGCAGTTGTGGAAGGAAGGGGTATTTGAAAATACCCTTATCACTGTTAATGTGCTTTTGTTTTAACATTGAAAATGTTTAACTTCACCTTATTGGGGCACATTTTAAAATGGACCAACATCAAAGATATCGATAAGGTAAATGCAGATTTGTGGATAAATATTGCTTAAAAAAAATAAGACTGAAGAAAAATAAGCAAGAATATGAGAAAGAAAATAAAACTTTAATTTCGGGAATATAAAAACTCGAATTTTGACTCCTCATATTTTATTTCTCCGAGTATACAGGGTTTTTCATGTTTTCACGCACCATAAAAAATAAACATTGTAAAAAACAACATCAAAATATAGGCCTATAAATAATATATAGGTAGATTGTGAAATTTGGAAGAAGAGGTAACAAAATTGAAAATACCCTCCCTTCCAAATGAGTGCTAATCTAACAAAACATAATATATAATTATTTAATATTGTGGTATGCCAACCAGGGTGGCAACATGCCACAAAAAAACAAACCCTGTAAACTACACATTTTATACAAAATGATATTCTCAAACAACCCGAACATCCTGAAACATCCTTAAGGCCCACAATACTTGTCCCAAAAACACAAGTTGGGTGACAAACACCAGGTATAAATCGGAAACCTGGTATGCTAGGATAACTAGTCGAGAGTATAGTTCATGGTAACCCCAGAAACGTGGAAATTTTGATATAGAAAGCCAAATTACAAAAAACAGCTAGTTTGAAACTTTGAGACCCCACCAAAGAAAAACACACTATAAAAAAGGAAATATGACCAGCCCTGCCTTTTTACCCATGTAAGAAAGAATTTAGCACATTATAAAAATAAAACAATACAAAATAAAGGTACCTGGATCTTTATTCATAGTAATAAAGGTACAAACCAGCGTAGAAATTCAAATACAGTTGTCCATTTTCATATATGGAAATGAGTGAAATGGTAGCGCATGGTACATTGCGACAAAGAGAAATGTAAGACGTAAAGTTACAAGTTACCATGCCAGTATCAAAGTCAAACAGATATTGATTGGCCAAATATATTATGAAGGTGGACAAATCCATAATCATAAGAGATAAGGCTGAATCAAGTTAAAAATTTCCCAATTTTAAATACACGTCTGTATTTGAAAGAGAGAAATTATTATTAAATTTTTAGAACCAGGTGACCTGTCAAGAATCAATGGACCTTGAATGTTGATGGTAAAAGATGCGTATTTCACAGGGATACCTCAATATATATAGCTGACCATAAAAATTATAGAAGACTATGTACTTACACGTACAAGTGATATTATTTCATTTTGAAGTAATATCCCTGAATTTCAATGACTCTTTTTCTAATACTTGTTATTTCTATTGTTTAAAATTACTTTATACACAGACAATACCTTACAGTATTTTTTGACCTCATTTAGACTGGTCCCCCAAATACACAAATCCCTCCATTTTATACATCCCTAGTTCACACCAACCACAATGTAAAAAAATAATATCCATAAAAATGTGTATAAATTCATGTGTTAATTGAAAATTTTAGTAATGTACTGTATGGTTTCAGACAGTCCTAATATCATACTTTTTTTTTCATTATTGAGGCCTCTAATATTACTTAACTGTACTGATGAATGTACAAATTATTACTTTATTATATTGTAAACTAGGAGGATTCACCCCATGGCCATTTTACAGCCCAGTCCCCTCTGGCGTTATATTTTCCTGGTATTTTGCGCCTCAAGAATCAGTGAATCAGAAGTAAACTATGAATTTGAAAAATTTTTATTCAAGTCAAAACACATTTCACCCTATTTCATCCCCTTAAGGAATGAATTTCAAAAAATCCAGAAATTGATTTTTCAGAAATGAATACAACAATATTTTAGTGCAAAAATTTCTTCGATATCTCAACCTATTGAAGAAATATTGACAAAAATGTAAAAAAAATTAAAAAAAAAATTCACCTCATTTCACCTTCTTAAGGGATGAATTTCCAAAAATTCAGAAATTTATCTTAAGGAATGAATGCAACAATATTTTAGTGCAAAAATTTCTTCGATATTTCAAGCCATTGAAGAGATATTGGAAAAAAATGTGAAAACACATTTCACCCCTTTTTGATCCCTTGGGGTGGAATTTCAAAAATTCCTCCTGTAGTGAGCACTTACACTATGATAGTGTCTTTAAAATTTCAAGTCATTTGGTACAGTTGTTTCAGCAGGGTATTGATGAGTAAATGAGTAAGTCAGTTAGTCAGTCAGGACTCTATTTTATTAATATAGATTTACTCTTTGTGTTTGAAATATTTTATTTAAAGTCTGATTCCTGAAAGTTAAGTTCCGCCATAAGAGTGTGCATAGTAAATTAAGTATTTAACAAATTAATATGTTAAAGATATAAATATTAATTTCTGATGTGAATATTCTCGTGTAAGGTTTAAGTCATAAAGAATATTCTTCTGGTACAACTATACTCGTTCATGTCGTTACAGAATATTAATTGGAGATGTAAATATCCTGGTCTCAAGCCTTCGAAGAGAGAAATAGTGTAAGAGTGGGATTTCTTCAATCCTGTACTTTTCCAGGCCCGGAGTTTAAAAAAAAAATAAGTGGATCAGAAAACTCGCTGAAAAATGCCTAAAAAACTTTTTCCGGTTCTCTCTGCTCGCAAAGTTGTCTTCATCAATATTGTAATGCCCCTCCTGCAAATAATGTCGTAGGTATATGGAACTGAACACGGATGAAACTTTCAATTTCATGACGAACCCTTAAATTTTTCTCCCAGAACAGAATTTCCTCTCTACGACCCTTTCTGGCCACGCATATTATGTAGCCTGAGGCCTCGCAGCACTTACGGTCACCTTTACCAGAAATATAAACCATTTTTCTAACGATAAACACATACAGGTGTATTTTAACCAGAAGAAAAGGCGGACACGAACATCTTTCAAAAATTCGTGGAATGCCTACGTACTCGATATTTGTCGGTTCAAAGATTTTCATCCATAAGTACCACTGATCTGTGTGGAAAATTTTTTAATTTTTTCCAACATATAAACGATTACCCAGGTAGGTACGTAATTCCTATACCTATAGCCTCGCAATTAGCTTTTTCCCCTGTTCAATATCATAGTTTTGTATCGTACCTAATAGGCGCAACTACTGAATTAAGTTACTCACCGAAGAGGGCGCAATAACTACTTTTGACGGTAATTATGTCATTGACGCCGATTAAGCAGCAAAATCCAAAAGCAAGTGTGACCACGTGACACAAAATGCATTTGTCGTACACTTTCTGCCGTAACGTCGGTACGGCCAGGTACACGCCTAAGGTCGCGCACAGAAATAAGGTGGACAAACATAACGCCCACGAATACAGCGTCAATCCCAAAATTTTCGAAACCGGCGTCGACGGAAAAGCGCAGGAATCCTTTTCAATGGTGTAGTTTACTTTACTGACCGAATCGTATACGATCATTATTTTCTCGTCGTGTGATTCCAGTTCAATCAGATTGCCCAGCCAATGTAAACGGCAGGTGATTTCGATCATGTTAAACTTTTGCGGATGATCGGTACGATTGGCGGCCGAGCCTACGAAGCCAGGACAATTCAGAAATTGCATCTGCTCAACGTTTAACGGGCAGGTTTCTCGCAACGCCGTTATATGAACATTGGTTTCAGCAGAATCGTCCATCCGAGTGGTGTTAGCACGACATAACTGAGCGTGCAGCGAAACGAACGCGAGCACCAAACCAACGAATAAATTGCACATGGCGATATTACATGTAGAATATAAGGTATAGCTGCTGAACGCCAACTCGCTGACGAGTGACGCGGATGTATAGCTTGAATGCGTACAGATGAGCAACTGGCTGAATGAGCGTCGAGTGGTTTCGCTGGTGCGCAGATGTCAAAGTGTGGGTACCCACGAAGAATTTTCGTATCGGCGCGTCCGCCCACAAATACGTATGTCGACGAGAAGCGGTCGGAACAGTTGAGGGAGAGGGGGCCAAAAAATTATTTCCCCTTCTACGTCGTGCAACTAAGACTAACTTAAAAAGTCGGCGCCTAAGGGTCGAGACTAATGAAGTAGGTAGGTATTATTATAATTTTTTAAAAGTACTTAGGGTTAGTTCTGCCACGATGACACAAAATTGCATGTTTTATGTTAATATATCTTGAGTTCTATTTATCGGATTGTGAATTTCTTTAAACTGTTAGATAGCTGCACAACACTTTTTTTTCTTTTTTTTTTTTTTTTTTTTTGCAAAATTTAATTAGCTTTTTTTTTATTATAGCCTGAACACTAAGCTTTTCGTCTTCGTAAATATTCGAAATTTTGAATTACCCAACAATTTCGGGCAGTTTTCAGTAATTCATCTCTCTTTTCGTACTTACTTTATGTAACATTTTCATGCCATAAATTTTCTTCCATTCATTTTTGAAGGCTAAGTATTAAAATTATTGGTCTCGGTTGATGGTTAACTAATTTTTATCGTTCAGTAATATTTGCAATCAGTTGGTAAAAATAATACCAATAACATTTCAGCCTGAAATTATATTTTATGATGCATAACTGTGAGGACTAACTGATATCAATAATTATCAAGATAAAAATTTGGATAAAGATAACAGAAAATAAATTGATGAAAAAAAAACAAAAAATTATTTTTAGAATTTATAGAATCTGTTGTTGTTTCCAAACAGACAATCTTTTATTCAAAATTTAAAATTTCAAGTTTAACATAGTGGATCGTTCTATCAAATTCAAAAAATGTCGAAATGTTTCAGATACGGAGCAGATTTTCCTTCATTTTATATTATTGGGTCACATTTTTTACGCGAGAAATTTTAAACCTAACCAATCAGTGACAAACTTGAACTTATGTAGGTACCGAAAATGAAAGTTCAGAAGTAATAAAACAAAAAATAATAAAAATAAAATGAACTTATAAAGAGATAAACCTGCGTTACAAACATGAACTAAAAAGGAAATACAGTGCCACACGGGATAATGTGGATAACCCCTGAAATGAAACAAATCACGGAAGTGCCAAAACAACACACTAAAACAGAAGGAAATCAGACCCTTATCAGGGATAGCAGTCCTAAGTTGCACATGTGCAGAATTTGACTTTTTAACGTGGGGTAAAATGTACTACTTCACGAAGTAAATACGCAATAATGTTTGTTTTTGAGGTGGTTCACATTTCTATTTTCAAAATTGAGGAAGAAAATGTGGTTAAGATAAAAAAATTTTTTTAAATTCCTGATAATCCTATACCCACATGTGCACCATTAGCCTTATTCGCATATTTCTTAAATCATCCAATCCAAATACACAATAGTTGAAAAAAATTGTTTTTGAAAAATCAACAACCAACTGTAGGCTAAAGGTCCGTTTCTCCACCCCCATTTCAAATTTTGACCTGAAAATTTTTGGCCTAATTGTGCTCAATTTGTGCTAATATGTGCATTCAATTTCAGAATTTGTGCTCATCCCCTTTCTTAGATATAAACAAAAGAGTCTGGGTGGGGCTGGAGAAATGCTAGCCCCCATTTCGAATTTTAACTCTAAACTTTGTATGTTAATTGTGCTTCATTTGTGCTAATTTGTGTTGTTAATTTTAGAATTTGTGCTCATTTATTTGCAAAGATAGGGGACTCAGAAATTTATGTGTCAGCCCCCTATTTCAAATTTTGAGTCAAAATTTTGCTAGCTAATTGTGCTGAATTTGTGTTAATTTGTGCTGCGAATTAAAAATTTGATAATCATTCCTTTGGAAAGATATTTGTGGTTTAATGTTTCCCCTCAGCCCCTTCATTTTGAATTTTGACCCAAAATTTTTCATACTAACTGGATTTAATTAGTGCTAAATTTTTCTACCAATTTTGGAATTTGTTATCACCCCCTTCTTAATATATAAAAAAAAGTTTGTGGGGGAGGTTGGAGAAATGCTAGCCCCACCCATTTCAAATTTTGACTCAAAACCATGCCTACTAATTGTGCTCAATTTGTGCCAATTCGTGCCAACCATTTTCAAATTTGTGCTCACTTACCAACTCAGATAGGGAGTATGAAAGACTTCCCCTCAGCCCCCTTCTTGAATTTTCATACAAAATTTAACCCACTTTTTTTTTTTAATTTGTGCTTAATTGTGACAACAAGCTTATAATTCCCGTACATTTAAATTTTTAGTTATTTGCAAAAAAAATTTAGGGTGGCTGGGGAAATGCAGCCCCACCCATTTTGAATTTTGACTTGAAATTTTGCAAACTGATTGTGCTCAGTTTGTGCTAATTTGTGCCAACTATTTTATAATTTGTGCTCAATTATTAACTGAAATAAGAGGTGAGGAATGTTTTGTCTTAGCCCCCCTTTTGGAATTTTGAGCTGAAACTTCTCCCATTATTTTATCTTAAATTGTGCTTATTTGTACCAACTTTCTTTTTTGAAATTTTAAAGTTGCAATTTCAAGCAACTAATAACAATCACCCTATTCTGTTGTAGCCTAAATAATAGTCATTTATAAGAAAATTGTTAGTAGGGTCAAGAAAATTCAAACCTTCCATTTTAAATTGGAGTTAAATTTTATTACAATTTTTACAACAGTTTGCACCAAATTTTTACCTAGGTACTTTTGAGTGAACTATACTTAAACCATAATTTGCAGTTATTTGCCAAAATATCATTATTTTTCACAAAACATTAATATTTTGTGTAGGTATCAATACTGGAAAATCATTGAAAATTATGTCAAATTTTCTTAATTTGGTATTTTCTGGTTGTTATTAAAAAACTTTGTAAGTACATGAAAATTTTTCTATTTATCTCTCTCTGTTGGCAGTTTTTTCCATTTAAGCTGCCAAATTAAAAATATTATTGTAAAAACGTTCTATGTGAATTAAATGGAAAGAAAAAAACAAATTTTAATGGTAATATGTGTATAAATTATTAGGTAAGTATTTATGTTAATTTTGGTTTTATAAACTAAATAATTTAAAACATATATATTTTGATGATGTATCGCTCAATAAAATGTGAAAACTCAATATTAAGCCCCTTTAAGGGCCCATTTGGGGATGAAGAATGGGTCAAGTGGAGAAATGAACACCAAATTTGGACTCGGCGCCTCAAAAAACATATTTGGTGATGTATTACACAATAAAATATGAAAACTCAAAATTGACCCCTTTTGGGGCCCATTTTGGGATGAAGAATGGGTCAAATGGAGAAAAGAACACCAAATTCGGACTCGGTGCCTCAAAAAACATTTATGGTTATGTATCACACAATAAAATGTTAAAACTCAATAATTTTGCTAATGGAATATTTATACGTGCATAACTAAGGAAGGCTAATATAATACTGAAACAATGTGGTGTTATCTGAAATATTTATATAACTACAAGAAATACTGTATCCTAGACACTTTTTGGGGATCCAATCAGGATGCGTTATTCCGTTTTATTTACAATCGGGACTTGTAATCTGACTTTTTTAATGAAAAAAATTCCCAATTTTAAATCTAATTTTTGGTTATTTCGTTTTAAAATATACTAATTCTCTCAGGCCTTTCAAGTATGAAAGGATTTATGAAAAATTTTAGATTAAAATTAAAGAAGTTTCACTTCTGCTTTCTGTTGAGCGAATTCTGGTACATTGATCGAACTTTTTTTCTTATCTTTTTTAATAAAGATGAGTGAGTTTACATGACTCGGGCATTGCTTACTCGCTGCATTCATTTCGCATATTTCCTCGCCACTTTTGAACCTTGATGTGTAATATATTATTTTTATTTTAAAATTCTCCTTACCATAACCAAGATTAATAGTATAAACAAGCAGTTTGAAAAACTGGCACTCTATCAACTAAGTTACAAGAGTCAATTAATACAGTGGTGAGAGTTTTCCTTCATTCGGTTGTACCTATCAATTCATTTTTTTTTTAATTTTATCAACTATCTGCTTATACATCAATTACGAACAAGAAGTTTCTTGGCTGTTGAGAAGGTTTTGAATTTATTTTTCTATCATATTTCTTTTTACTTTTCAGCCACTTTTTTTTTTTATTTCATTTATTTCATTTTTTCACTTTTGTTTCTTCAGTTCTTTGAGTTTCTCACTGATCCTGTTTTATTGCCCCTGGTTCTAATACAGCATTCCTTACACTTGCTGCAAACAATATTGGAGGCAACTTAGATGGAGTAAGCATTACTAACTCGTGCAATTAGCACATTTGTTGGGAATTGCTCACTTTCCTTCCAAGTTTCGTAATAATATACTATTCGATATAATAGAGGGTTAAAAGGGTTTCTAGAAAAATAATTCATAAACTTATATGGCTAATTATTATCGTTCAGGCCTACCTCTTAGAAAAAATGTTATGTGCGAATGTTTGCATACTTTCACTTTGAAGGAAACTGAACAGCGTATTTTCCAGGTTGATAAAAGGAACAAACCAAAAAAATTACGAAAAAATGAATATTAAAGATGAAAATCCAGCTCAACTTTTCCAGAGGAATGAAAAAAGTTTCATACATTATTTGCCTAACTTCAATATTGTAGAAGGTACTAGTCAATTTTCGAAATTATTGATGAGTATTGATTGTTCGGCCTTGAAAATGCAACAGAATATATTTGCCTTCAGAATCAAGAAAGGCGATATTTTTACATAAGACTTTTAACATTGGAAATGTTTAACCTGAGGTATAGAGTAAAAAGATTACGTCATGTGCAATAAAAGTGAAAAATGTAAACAAAACCAAAAAACCATGATTGATTTGTTAGTGTGAGTGTGTATTTGATTGTATTTATGATTCAACATACGCACACCAGCACAAAACCAAATTCAAATTTAGCAGTGTTACCCTAAAATGAAAATTCTTAACGCAGTAGCAGCTCCGTTATAAAAAGTAGGTTTTCGAAAATTATAAAATTAAGTAGTTACTAAAAAGTTATAAATATAGTATTATAATAAATATTTCTTCAGAATTACGTTCCTTCTGGTCCAAAATTAGGCATTTTATAGCCAAAATAAAAATGGAAATAATATTATCTGATGTACCATGTGACCGATCTGCACCAAAATTTATAGAAAGTTATAACATATCATAGTGAAGATGTGTTTTAAATTTCGTAGCTACTGGTTGAAAATTGGAAGTTTTATAACCAAAACAAAAATGAAAATACATATGTCAGAAATACCCTATGGCTGACCCGCAACAAAATCAATAGGTCAGGTCCTTGGTTTGGTATTACTGTTTGTTCAAAATGTCATGACTATAGGATAAAAATGTGACCTGTACCAGTGTAACAAGAAATTGGCTTATATATATGAATTTGAGTTATTCGTGTCAAAATTTTCCTTGAGTTATGAAACAAAAATCGCACCGACCGCCCCCCTAGATCATTCCATGACAAACAGATTAATAAGTAGATTTTCAATAGAAAACCTTCTTAAAAATGAAAGGTGTACATTTATTTAACAAAATTAAAATTAAATACAAACATCATTTCCAATGTATCCTCAACTATGCAAGAAATGCAAATCGTATAAATTTTTTTTATGTTAGGGGTATCAGGTTACATCGATATTTTGAAGTTTCCAATTCATTCCGACAGATACAGTTTATTAATATAGTAACCTAAAATGTGGAAAAACTTTTTTTAAAACTTTAAAAGTAGCTGTGTGAAAACAAATCCATGTAGAAAGTTTTCCCTATTGAGGGTTACATACCATTCTCCTAAATTTTATAGGACAAACAAACATTATAATTTTCATTGAAAATACACCTGAAGTCCAGAGAATATAAAAATATTATTCTGGAAAATTTCCATAATTTGTTTTTTCCCATTAATCTTTAGGGATGAGCGTCCTAAATAATATACTAAAAGTCTTAACCACCAACCCTCTTGCTACAGTGGTAAATATGGAAAACATGGCCCCAAATCAGTTTTTTACAATTTTTCGAGAAATATTGAATATTGCGGAAGAATAGTTAAGTCAAAAAATGTTTAACATTAAATTTGAAATTAAAATATTTCTTATCACCTACCGTGCAAGATGCTTCACAACCCTAAAAAGTGAGCCTGAAAAATATGAATTTTTGTGTTTAGTTACTGTAAATTTATAATCCGGAAAAGATGCTGCAACCCGTTGACCCAAAAATTGATCTATAGCCTACTTTGATTCTATTGATGTGAAGCTGGATAGGCTAACCATGACAATTGAGATGTTGAAACTCACTCAAATTTCCTCCAGCTTATTCTAGGCTACCCAGTATTTAATTCGAAACATCACGCAGGAACTTGATCAACATAATTTTTGGTTCGTGTTTTTCACTCAATTCCCAACCATTTTATTAAAGTCAACAAGTTATTGTTTTCACGATTGTCATAAATTCTAAACTCATTTTATATTCAGGCGGGGTAAATAATAGGTACATTAGGTTGTTATTTAGTGTTATCAAAAAGGATGAAATAATTTGATTTTGAAGGATTGAGAAAATTATTTATTAATGGCATGATGGATGAAAAATGCAGGTGAAGCGAGTGAATTGAAAGAAAGAAAAAAAAAAGTACTTTCAGGTCTTATGAAAAATCAAACTGACACTTTTATTCTGACAAAATTTATACATAATGAAATACAAAATGTTACCTAGTAAGTATTAACAAACGAATAAGTTATAAAACTATCAAAACTCTCCTGGAAAATAAGATATGCTATACATAACATATGTTTATTTTAATAAAATTAAATCTATATAAGGAAAATCTTTGGGGGTGGACCCCCTACCTTTCCGTTTGTAATTCCCCTGTAAACAATATTCGAACATATAACTGGTCAACAGTTTCTTTTGATTGTGCTATAATTACTCCTGAAGGGTATGGATTACCTTTAGTCTTATTCCATGCTTCAACTTGACTGTATTCTGTCCAGAACAGTGACATGACATGCTAATATTATTTAAAATAATAATTAATTTCTATTCATTAGCCTAAGTGCCGGTTTTTCAACCGCCAGGTAAGTAATTTAACAGTCAGCTAGCCCTAAAATCCTATCTAACTCTTAATTCGATTGGCCAGGTAAACTAACTTAGAGCCTAACTGAGGGCAGAAAAATCATTTCTAAATAATTTAAATAAATATATAGTTAGTTGTCACTGTCTTCCGCAGTCACAAATCGAAATAATATCGTACGTTCTAAGCCACCTCTGGGAAATCTGTCATTTCTCCACAATGGTAGAATACTCCTTATATTAGGCCTTTTGCCTGCCCGGTGACAGATACTTAATATTGTTTGAGTTGCCTCTGAAAAAATCAGTTCCACAGTAGTTCAGTCAAAATAGGTTTTTTATTCTGACAAATAAAGTTATAATAGTTTTGATTTCTTTACTAATCAGTCAGTTTTGGAGTCTAAAATAATATAATAAAGTCACGTTACCCCCACCACGAGAGTCCAAAGATATGGAGGTGAATATGCCCCCAAAAACAGTTTTTCACATTTATCTCAACAAATATTTCTTTTTCAGAAAAATTATCACAGTATGAAAATGTTTGGCATTAAATTTAAAATAAAAAAGGTTTCATATTGTGGGTAAACCTCAGTACCTACAGGAATTTAATATGGATTTGCGTGTTCCTTATTACCGTTTTGGTAAGGCAGTCAACCTTTTATAACACTAGAAACTGGCAACTAGCGATAGGCATTGCCGGGGTATAGGTTAGGCTACACACGCACGTTATCCGCAAGTATTGGAAAAGACGGGTGCATGTTCATTACGTAGCCTAGCGTTTAACCACCGTACGTATATTTACATATGCGTGTTAATGCTAGGCTATGTTGGTAGCATTTAGGCTAGGCGGAGAACAAATTTTGTAGTTTGTCCTTTAGCCGATGTGTTACGAACATGTGTTTATTTTTTTAACATCCATATACTTAAGTGTGTGGACTTGGTG
The DNA here is from genome assembly GCA_011428145.1 of Ericerus pela. Classification (NCBI taxonomy): domain Eukaryota; kingdom Metazoa; phylum Arthropoda; class Insecta; order Hemiptera; family Coccidae; genus Ericerus; species Ericerus pela. The sequence continues at coordinate 833,573 of WOFM01000261.1, read as the reverse complement.
ATGGACTAAGTCCACAGTCTCTCGTTTTTGTGTATTATATGAAATGTAGGTGTGCTCACAACCACACTACTAACTTAGATTTTATGGGAATAGTCCGAAGTTGGAAGTGGGTAATTTTGTTTTTATGTTTACACATCAATCCTTTATGATTATAGCCCCAGTGAAACTCACACCTTTTTTTTTTGTTCTCATTTAACTGGACAACAAGTTATACATTGTTTATAAAATGAGAGTTACTACAAGTCAGATGAAAAGAATTTGAGATTCATGAAATTTTGCATATTGCCATGTTCAATCAAGTTAGTATTCCATTATGAAACCTGGTTAATATCGAAGCAGTTATAAAAATATTCCTACGTATGTCAAGAAATCATTTCCTCAATAACTTAACTGGGACCTCCTACATAATGAGAAGATATTTTTAGTTTGAGCCATTCTCTCTCACTGAGCTAGACTAATTTTTGTCAAAAAATTGTTTTTTGAGTTTTAATATTGTCAAAATAGTAAACCAAACCGATTTACCCATTGACCAGCTGGGGAACTCTATCTAACGGTTACTTTCGAGAAAAAAAGAGAAATAAATATAAATACCTACTTCCGACCAACTCTAGTTTTCACACTGATTTACGATTATTTTGCCGCCAAAAATATGCATCTAGCAACAAATTTGTTATAACATAATTGACTATTCTCCTTACTACGATCCTGAATAACTCGATAGGTTACAATTTATTTAAGGTAATTTCATTGGTAACACTGTCAGTGTGGTATAAGGTCGTACTTCTTGAGCTCACAGTACGTATTCGACTTGACATTCTTCTACTATACTCCTTCAAAAACACTTTTCTGGGCAAAAAACGTTTTTCCAGCAATAGTAATACTCGTTTGTTGCAAACAAATATTGCAAAGATAAAAACTCCTTGCAACGAATTTCCTATGTCCATAACAATCCATACGCCCTCGGTGCCATTGGAGTAATAAGATACCACTTCTATAACCCAATTCAGGCCCATAACTAGAAATAATTTTAAATACAGGAAAAATCTACGATGAAACAGAAAACAAAAATTCATTAATGTAACATAATTGTGAAAAACGTAGATAGGTAGGTAGTGGAGAATCATCGGATTGGGATTCTTACCTTGTCTGTTCTTTTTCGTGTCGTTGGCTATCTTTATTGTTTTTCGTTTTCCAGCGTTTATTTTGATAAAAAATTGAAAAAGCGGTGTCAGCAAATGCATAAAAATTAATTAGCAAGGTAACCGAAATTATGCCATAGAAATACAAGAATCTCGGTGCACGCCACCAGTCACCTGAGAAAAAGACATGGATTCCGGATTATTGAAAAGAAACTGAAAAGTTTATAATTGGGTATGTAAGGGTTTCAGTACCTATGGTGAACAATGCCATCAAGAGAGAGGGGAAAAATCCGGATTCTCATTAATAAGTTTTCAAATAAGCTACAATAAAAATAATGTAAGATAAAGGCTGTGAAGATTCCGTGTGGTGAAAATGCCACACTTTTAAAAACTTATGTTGGCAACATTGTTGAGGAAAAAATGAAATCACTGGTATGTGCAGGCTAGTCAACGGACCTTTTATTCAAGTTTTTGGAACATGAAACCTTGGTCTTTCCTTATATTTTATTTTAAAGTGATTTGTGTATTGGATGATAACCTTGAAAATAATTAACTTGAATTTTAATGGTAATTATTGTGGGAATAAACTGTCTTATTTCCTCCAATTATTTTTGAAATAATTAGCTATTTTGAGTAGATTATGATAGTATTTAATTTTGCTGATTTGATTGTCACTATTCAATTTAAAAAATGTGGAACAATAAAAAATTGAAATCGCATAATATGGCCAACATTCATAGTGGCCAAGATGCAGCACCAATATTGAAATTACTCATTGCAGAATGATATTTAATTGATTATATTTAATGAATTATTAAAATAGGTACCATCTTTTATCATTTTCTTTTTATTTGTAGTCATATTTTACAGAAATACATTAGAAAAACATATTGTTGTTTCAAGGACTGAAGAATATCTTTATAGAAAACAATTCCAACTGATTTTTTTCTATTTTCAAAAGCCATGAAAAATGATTCTGTGTAGTTGTTCTTTAATTTTAATGGATTTTTTCCATAAATTTTAACAATTTTGGATTTTACTTTTTTTTTTTGAAATTCAAATTCTCAGTAGCTATTTTATTTGCCACTGTGTAGGATCATACCCAGCCCATTGAGTAAGATGGCCAAAATTTGGGTTTTATTATTTTAGATGTTCAGGCAGCACGGGGATTCGAACCCGTACCGGCCGAACACCTAAAACCTCCCTTGTCCACCGCCACCAAAAGTCAGCACCATATTCACTCAGCCACGGTGCCAGTTGACGGTGTTTGAGGGAGAAACAGCAATTAGCCGATGTAGTGTGGTGGAAGCCGCCACACCACTCTCTCTCAGTATAACTGAGTGTAATACGATTTCCGGTACAGAGGCACCTTGCTGGTAGGGATGTACACCGGTGCGTGGTGATGCCCACCCTCATCACTGGACCGTGGCACACACCCTACAGCACCGTCACATTCTGACAGTGGTGGTATGATGTACCACCATGGCTACAATTTGTACGATTGTCCGAAAGATGGCGTGAATATCCATCTCCTGTATCACGTTGAGGTCACCACTTTAGGTGTTCAGGTGGCACGGGGATTTGAACCCATACCGGCTGAACACCTAAAACCTCCCTCATCCACCACTACCAAAAGTCAGCACCCTATTCACTCGGCCACGGTGCCGGGTGATGGTGTTCGAGGGAGAAACAGCAATTAGCCGATGTAGTGTGGTGTAGCCGCCACAGTTATTATTTTTATTACTTAGTTATTTTTGAATAATCATTTGATTGAATGGTAGGAAATTATGCTTAAGGCCTTGAAGTACGTATGTGCCAAATATGGTTTCTTTTCAACTCTCTTATCCAAATCTACTTCACATATTCAAAAGGTATGGCATCTTTGCCTCCATTTCCTTAGGTATTTGTTCTGAAGCATGTTTCTTTAAGTGTCTTCTCCCCATCAACCACAAAAGGCCCAATATTGATGACCACCCAGGCCAAGATTTCCTCCACATGGCTATGAGGGTGTATGTAGTTTATTAAGTTACAATAAGATATAGCAGAAAAGAGGTTGAAACACCTGTGGTGATGGTGGAGTAGGTTACATACGCAGTACATACATGTTTGATTTGTTGCATACACAGCTACATATTTTAGAAAAATTTAGGAAAATAGGGAGAACAATAAAATTATGATACATTTCTAATTTTATCTAAAATTATAACATCATCATCCCCTCAAGCTAACTATAAAATTTGAAGTATTTCCTGACAATACTTTGCGAATTCAATATTATGATGTTGTCAGCTATTTAAACTGCAGCAGCTGGAAAATCTGATGACATTCCTGACAAACCCCTAATCTCCTCAGACTGCCCTTTAAATCCTACTTCAGCAACCATAAACCTTTATTGTCTCTTACAAATTTGATTGCTGTCTAATAACAAATAGGTAAATAATGTTGTATTCCACATTCAACCTTATTTGTTCATTCAAATAAATTTACGCATACTTGGTTTTTGCTCTTCAAGCAGATTATTTCAGATTAGGTGCAATGTTGTTCCTTGTTAAATTCCTTCTTTTTACAAAATTTTCTACACATAATATTGTACCGAGTCTTAAGATTACTTTTGGCCAATGACACATTGGAATGGGGCAATTGGAATCACATGCATACAAATATTCGAACATCTATGTTTTTTATTTACTCCACCAAAACCAGGAGTTTTGATATTCATTTCGCAGACAAAAGCGTCTACATTCAGCAAAAGAGGATTTTTTATTTGCGTTGTCAAAAGTTACACTAGGTGTTTTTAGGGTGGTATTGTATGTAGTTATGTTTAAATCAACAATTTTGCAAGCTTCTCTAAGGCTCTGTGCTAATGACATTTTTTTTGTAATTTTATTTTTTTAATTAATAATTTTTTCTTTTATTTTTACGTTGTATCTGTAAGAGTGGATTAGCTAAATTGATTTTTACATTAAAAAAAAAACAAAAAAAAAACTAAACTGCCAGAAGTCTTTATTTTATTCTCTCTAGTACTTTTCATTTGTCATATGTTTACAGATACAACTGGAAACACAAATGTCTCGCACCAGCTTTGCCTATATATAATTACTATTTATTATATTATATGCCTACAATTATGGATTATAGGGCATTGTAAACTGGAGAATTGGGAAGATGTAAGTAACGTAATAGGTTAAGGCATGGCTTAGTGGCTGGATATACCATATTTAAACCTCCGCATCTGCTGAATTTTTTTATGGAATTTTTTTGGGAGATAATTATTAAATTTTGGTACCTTCATATGTACCTTTGAAGATGAATGTGAACATTCAATATTACATGAAAATAAAAAAAATAAATCCTTGTCCAATCACAGAGGATATAAGAACATGACAAATAATCCTAAGATATTCTAGAAAAGCTGGCGAAGACGCTTGTACCTGAAACACTCGAAAAAACATCCTCTTTGTCTGGTCACAGGCGTATGTTTCGCAAACACATTATGTGTGTAAAATTGAGACGTTTCTTTTAACCTAAAACAAAAAACTTTTCATATCCCGGCTGGAATTTTTGTAATCAGAACCGGATTTAATAACTGGTTTTGTTTTTGTAAACCTGCTAGAAGTGAGAAAGACATTCGTATGCAATACTGCTTTGTGATAACCCCTCCCCCCGGGAAATATGTAAAATGCCAATGTAGTTGTAAAATTGTAGACTAAAAAATACTCCTATATTAATAATTGTTCTCCTAAGTCTGTTGGTCAATGAGGTACAGCTTTAACCTAAACTGCAATCTTCTATCGAAGCTACAAGTGGTGCATAATTATGAAAAACAAATAAATAAAAAATTAATTAGGTATCTATAGTATCTGTAGGTTTTGTCGGCTCGGGGAATCGAACCTGGGACTTACATATTTGCCAGCTAAAAGCGGTGAACTTAACCACACGGCCATCTCACCGCCGACTATAACTGGCAAATGTATTTTATATTAGACAGGGTATGGTGGTTCCCACACACTCCCCCCTAGAGAGACTCAACATGAGTTGAACGACATTAGATGCTGTGGGAGGTTGGGCTGAATCAGAAACGCCTCTTATACCTATACACACAGGCTTATACTACCTATACGGGTTCTATTTCCACTATGACTATAACTGGCAAATGTATTTTATATTAGACAGGGTATGGTGGTTCCCACACACTCCCCCCTAGAGAGACTCAACACGAGTTGAACGACATTAGATGCTGTGGGAGGTTGGGCTGAATCAGAAACGCCTCTTATACCTATACACACAGGCTTATACTACCTATACGGGTTCTATTTCCACTATATAGGGCGCCATCTATCGGCGACTCAAGTTAGGAAGGAGAGTTGTGAGTTCCACCATGCACCACTAGGGTGCGTGCGTGTCCAGCACACGTCAAGGGTCACCAGATGTAGGTTTTGTCGGCTCGGGGAATCGAACCTGGGACCTACATATTCGCCAGCTAAAAGCGGTGAACTTAACCACACGGCCATCTCACCGCCCACTATAACTGGCGAATGTATTTTATATTAGACAGGGTATTGTGGTTCCCACAGTATCAATTCACCTTTGGCCTGTGATTCATATAATGTGGATTCTGCCTTACGAGATCCCATTATGCTGGAGAGAGAATGAATGAGTGACTGATAAAATCTTATTTTTACAGGGTGTCCTCGTTTAAGTATTACACCTTGCTACCACTGTAATACAATGAAAATTTTTCTTCTAATAAAGGCTCGAAAAGGCTTGATATGAATAGTATTAATTTATCTTTGCAATAAAAGTTAGAAAAAAAAAAAAAGATAGTTCACACACGAATTAAAATTCTCACAACTTTCGGGCTACGCGATTAAAACACAAAATATTTCAACCCTCAGCTGTTGAATTTAGGTAAAGTGTTAGGATTTGATCTAGAACCAAAATTACCTACAAACATGCGCTGAACTGAGCTAAAAAGAAAATACCTATAAATTTTACATCACGAGTAGAATTGTAGGACCATACCGTCGTAATTTTTAAGCCAGCAGCCGTTTATTCCGAAATCAGGTTTCATATGATCGCCCGGTGTCATGAAACGATTGGCCGCAAATGTGATACCAAATATCAGAAGTGGACATCCCCAAGCATACAAACAATAGATTATGAGTGTACGGCTTGATGAATGCACTGGCGATTTAACAGCATCCATCGAGCGCCACATGTCGATGCACATTATATTTAGCCAACAAAAACTGGCTAATAACCAAAACTGGGACATGTACGCTGTAAAAAATAAATTATTTATAACGAATGATAATGAAAATTCGACCGAATCGAGTCTAGAGTGCATTAAAAGGTGTAATTTTCTTTTGGGGTCTACACTCCGCAGTATAGGTACTGTACAGCTTATTTTATTTTAATGTTGAGAATGTCTACACCCGAGTGCATATTAATGTCCCACCTGAACCATTATAACTGGTATGTGAACGTAAATCAAGTATATTCGTGCAAATATGTATGGTTTTGTATAATTATTTGCATGAGAAGAAGTTTTGAGGGCAGGATACTTTTTATTTCAAACTTTACTAAACAACTTCTTCGTTTTTATAGAACCGAAATCTTTTTTTTTTTTGGCTGATACTCGATGTATTTGGAAACTTTTCGCAGTGACTGAACCATAATTTAAAATCATTGTACAATTTTTAAAAAGGAGTTCCATTTTTTGGTTGAATTTATCTATTGTACAAGGTACCTATGTCATAAATTGTTTTTGAAAATTTAAAATATGGATACAACCCCGAAGGATTGAGAAAAAACTTTAGACACATAATATAGCCTATTTTCAAAATTATAAAATTCAGAGGGGCTGGAAAGTCTAAAAGTTTGGAATTTTCTAACTGGAAAATATTTTGGAAAATCTAGACAATGAAGGAAGGGAATTGTTTGACCTTAGTTTAGCCCTTAAATTGGCAAAAGTTGGTGGTGGGGCATAAAAAATCTGAAAACTATATTTTTTGATCATTCAGCACCACAATATAACGCTAAATATACCAAAAACATTCCGATCCAACTCTTATGGGAGGAGATATAAAGATGTTAACTGGAGTTAACATTGTCAGGTTGTTTCACACTGTGCTGTTACTTTAACATGAAAGTATATGAGGAAAGGTACATATTACAAACATGTGCATAAGCAAGGGCAGATGGTACACTAACTTCCAATCTTGGAGATTATGCATTAAGGGTGGCATATAAGGTAAGGCGGGTCATTTTTTTTTCTAAATTAAAAATACTCAAGTTAGAATTTTTCTTTTCCTTTTATTATTTGGTGGTTAGTTAGGTGAGGTTGGTTGAGGGTTTTTTCTAAATAAAAAAGACTGGGAAATTTCATTTTTCCATTCCTTCTCTTTATCAAAATTCAAAATGGTAATTATTATGCGGGAAAAATATGTTTCGATGAAAAGTATTTCGGTAAAACAGTTTTGGTGAATCGGAATTTAGTCAAATAGTAATTCGGTAATTTTCCATTTGGTGTTTTGGATTCGGTAAAATGACTGGAAATTAACATATGAGCATTACTTATGCTATTTTGGCAATGTACCTAAACTATGATTAACACATCTTAGTTTGAGAGCTCCTCAAACCTTTGAAAAAAGGAAATTGGATAATGATAAGGTGATATTTGTAATCTGTGAACATTCATGTAAAGGTATATATGTAACGCCAAAAAATGAGGTGTTGGTATTTGTTTCCTCTTTTTGACTTTGACACTTTTATCAAGTATTTATTTGTGGAAAACCACAAACAAATACTTACGATCAATAAAAATAAACTTTATAATTAAAAATAGAATTTCCTAGATATCCACACTCTATGGTGGACCTTAACTTTGTTTGTATATGAGACTTCAATTAAAATTCAACAAAATACTTTTCATAAAATATAATATTTCTCATTTACACAAGAACAACAATTGATTATTAAGATTTTTTACAAATGAATAATTGAACTGAACATATGAAATAATTGAATTGAACATTGTGTTCTTCAAAGTAATAGTTTTTATAATTTAATTTTTACACAATATAAAGAAGAAATGGTAAGAAATAGTGGGATTAGTTCATTATGATTGGTTGTTACCTGAAAGAAGGAGAATTGAAATTTTACCTCCATTAAGCAGATATTTCATTAAGTTACACATGTATGAACTAATTGAGGTCAAATAAGATTGTCTTTCATTTAGAAGACAATTTTTCATCGAATTCTGACGGTACAATTTCCTGTTGGTTTTATTTCAAGAAGAAGAAGAAGAAGTCATGAGTGTGTGGTAAATTAGGAAATAAAACGAATTATTTCATTTGTGTAAAATATAGTCGCTCATTTAGAAAATGTTCGTCTATATTTGTTACAATATATACCTATAATAAATGTATTTAACACAAAGAAAAATTTTAAAATTTTCTCAATATTCCTCAGAATTTTGGAAAATGTGAGGTTACTTTAGGCAGTTTTTCAAACAAGTGTGATCTAGATCTTAGTGATTTTGATTTTTTAGCAATCCATATTATCAATAAATGTCTTCATGGGTACCGTATCAAATGGAAGATGAACATTAACCAAAGTTCAAAGTGACAATTCCAAGTTGATACATATCTTTCATGATCTTTAATGAATTTTCAAAGTAATAGTTAATTATTTTGGTTAACTAGAACCTAGTTTTACAATGGAGGTTTAAACTCGAGTTCAACTGAACCTAATACCTATAAGTATCTTATCACTTTGAAAATCGGAAGTTATATGCATTATTTCTGTATTTTTCGAAAGAATTCCCCCAGAGCTGGTGACAAACAAAAAAATAGGTACGAAAAATTATTTCATTAATCAGCCCTGGTTACTAAAATTACTATCACATTAGTAATATTAAACACATCATCAGTTCACGATAAATAATGATAATATAAATATTGTTATCAAAAAATTTCAATGACGATATTAGTCTTTTTTTTATCCGGAAGCTCCACAAAAAAAAAAGTAATCTAAAAATACAAAAAAAAAAAAAAAAAAAAAAAAACACTGAAGAAAAAGAAATGAGTAAATTAGTCGATAGAATCGACAGGAATATAATTTAACGTTTCAAAAGTGAGTATTTCGATAAATAAAATAGCTTCACATTTGACTATGTTCAGACCTTTATAATCGGTCTGTATGTCAATAATTGAGACAAGAATGAGGATAGTACCTACGGTTGATTACCTCTCATTAGATACCTAGCTTGTCTATTGATTTTCCGCCATCAGTTTAGCCCCTATGTTCAAAAATTATGTTGCTATTTAGAATCTTGGACATGCTCTATTTCTCAAGACTGTCACATTACGCGGCTGAATTTTTTGATTCTTACCAAAACTCAGTCGGTTGCATGGTTATGTTTGCAACCTACTACACCGAAATATTTTACATACCTAACAGTTGAATGTTGTTCAAAAGGCTGATAACATTGTAGTCACGTAACTTACACAGTCATAGTTTATTTAAAAACTTTATGTAGATATACGCTGTTTTGTAATCTGTCGATTGATGCGGATAATCGTTAGTGGTGAATGGAGTCAGTTGAACCAGTCCACGAAAATTAATAACAAGTGATTTTGTATGTACCTATCTGATTAATTATTATATGAACAAACATATAAAAATAAAGTAGTTTAATTAAAATTAAAAAATGGAAGTGCTTTTTTTTTCGTTAAAGTCAGACCAAAAATAGTTGGCTGAGGTGATCAACTGGTCCCTAAATGGACCCAGCCACGGTGAAATTTCCCAAATATACCACTGTTCTATTCACCCCACTGATTAAAAATCAGATGACCGATTTTGTTCAAACCCATACTAAAACTAGTCCTTTTAAGGGTGTAGTTCAGTGATGAAAAAAAATGGACTTCTTGTTCCCCGTTCTCATTCACTCAATTTTGCACCGATTCACTTGTAGTTTTCAGTATTCATTTTACCAGGGTTTTCTTCGTGTATGCATGTTGTTTCTTGGAATTTTCAAAAACCGATTCAATTTTTGGCAATAAAAGTCCATAATGAAAACTATCAATTTTTAGGAATGGATTATGGCTGCCTATATAACTATCATCTCAAAATTCCGCCAAAGATGCTTACCTTCAAAAATAATATGTGACAAATTGGAGAAATTTCATTCAAAATTCAGTGAATAGAACAATGGATTAGAGAGGTACTTTTTACGAAAAATGACTGAAAATTTGTCCTTAATATTTTTGTTGTAATAGTTCCATTAAGTTACAGAAGATTGTGCTGGCGTCGATTCATTTTTTCCATTGTTAACTATTATTAACTCTGTTTGATAGGACTACACAAATATACCCTAACCAACACCAGAAGGGAGATTCCACAAATGTAGGAATGTTATATGACTTTTCACCAAGTTTTACTTGAATATTTGTGAAATATACCTACTGGTGTAGGTTGGTGTAAGTCAGTGTAATTCTATCAAACAGAGCAAATGAAAAAGTGGTTGGTGTAGTAGGAAGAAACTTGATAGTAAAAGAGGAAACATGTTTTTATCTATTTACTGACACGTGTACCCTAGATATATTAAATTTATACTAACTTCTTAGTTAGTACATATTATACCTTGCATGTTGTCGCAACTGCATACTTAATATATGTATTTTTCTTTGGCTACCTATTGAAATCTGAAAAGGTTCTCCTACCGTAAGCTAATGAGTTACCATAGGCGAATTAGCAAACAATGAAGAATTTTAGGGAAAAAAAGCGGAAGAAATTGCAAAAATTTTGGGAAACATGCCAGAAATACTGTATTAAACATTTCAACCTCCACTCCTTGTCCTAAATTTTTTAAATGGGCTTGAACCTCTTCAAAATTATTTGTTTGTGGATTTTGAAAAAATTAGGGGTACAAAAAAGTTTACACTGTTTTATGTCTGTTTTTTATCAACTTCTAAAAAAAAGGAAGGTTATCAATTCGATCCGTATCTACAGGTATATATAAATGTGAATATTTGTCAGTGTGTATGCCCATCTCTTCAGAACAGGGATGGGCGTAATCCCAATCTAAAGTAACTGATCCGTATCCATGATTTGAATCCTTTTTATACACAGGATCCGTGATCCGTGATTCAAATAAATTTGTAGATGATTCAATGTTTTCGAATCATTGCTGATAAAATGATAGTAGTCATAATTTATGCATTTACAATTGGGCTTTTTGCCTTTTTCAATTTGGACTAGGATTTTTCATTTATTTTTAAATTTTGCCTGCAAAAATTTCTCATACAGTCATAAAAACATATACTGATAATCAAGATACTTCTTACCCAGTATTATGTTTTAAAAATGATCCGAAAAGTGATTCAAATAAGTTTGATTTGATTCACTTTTCAAGTGGGGATCTGTGATCTGCAATTTTAATCAAATTTTAAGTCCATATCTGTGATCTGACGTGAGATTCGAATCAAAAAATTTAAGATTTTACCCATCCCTGCTTCACAACTGCTCAATTGATTGAGTTTAAATTTTCAGGAAGTATTTGCGTAAGGTTATTAGATTCATTATCTGCAAATCATAAACTTGGTCATTTCAAATTTGTAAAGTGAGTGGTTAGAGGGGACAAATTGCTTTTAATATGATTATTTTTGTATTGCGGGTGGTTGGCTGAGGTGAGATAAAAGAAAAAAAAAAAAAACCATTCCATTTGGAATTACTATATCGGACAATGCGAGAGCCAATTAATTATGAAAAGGTATTTCAAATGGGATGCAAAGTGATAATTTTTCGATGAAAACGAATCTCGTTACTGTCTTTTTCCACCAGGCAGTTAGTTAGTGGCAGAGACACTACGGTTGTTGGCACTTATATATAATATGTATTTAACGTCCAAGGGATATGATGATATAGGTATACCATCACACACCTATCTCACTCTCTAGATCCGTAAAAACTACGGCGACCTCCTCAGCCCAGTCACTTGCCTTCCTACATTTCTTGAGTAGGCAAGTTCCCTTTATACCCGCCAGGTACGCAGGAGATTGTGGGCGTTCCCGCCCACGATAGGTAGGCCTATTGTACAATTACCTACAGCAATGGGACTTCATCCAAATTTTGCGTGCCACATCGCCCTTTGGTTTCCTCCTCTTTTTTCGCCTGGATATTTTCACAACTTTATCGCACAAAAACACTTGGGCTCGTCGTAAAAATGTTCTTCGTACGATTTAAATTAATATAATTTCGAATTTGGGTACTCACCTAGAAACGTGCAATAATCACTTTCGGGGGTAATATTCTGTATACCGATTATCGAACTGAATCCAATGATGAGAGTGGCCACATGACACAAAAAGCATTTATCGTGCACCTTACGGCGTAATGGCGGTGTGGCCACGTACAGGCCTAGGGTCACGATGAGAAATACATTCGACGCGCACAACCCGTACGAATAGTACGAAAAATGGAATTCCTCTTTTTGCTCTGCCGAATCGTTGTAACATACCAAAGGTGAGAATCGTTGATCTTCCGCCACATAGTCGATGCAATAATCTTCGAAGGAGAAGTACTCATTACTCGTCAAATCGTGTATGGTGCCATTGTCGAAAAGTTGGTATTCGTCGTCGTTCGTTTCGTTCAGAACATACAAACCGCCCGAACACCGCGAGTCAAAGATCACATCGAATATTGCAAATCGCGAATTCGCATAAATTCGCCAGTTGCCGTCGTCGTTGCTGGGTTCTACGCATCGATTTTCGTACAACCAAAAAATTTTATCAGACTGGCAGCATTTTCGTATACATCGATTCGAAGGGCAGCCACTGCCATGCGACGTGTCGGTTGAGCTGAGTGACTCTTCTGAAATGGATGTTGTAGGCAGGCTGCTTTCTTCGGTCGTTACGGATTCATCCGGCGGGGCTGTAGTCGAATTGGCACAAAATAACCGAACCTGTAGTAAAACGAACAACAGACAAATGTATTTGCACATGACGACTGACCGCGAACTCACACACATCTGATAGATGTATCACGAACCTAGCTATAAGAATGTGATAACTTCGTAATCGACTGATGATAAAATGTGTGACTATACTTAACGTATGGTCGTTCGCAAAAAACAATATTTTATCAATGGTACATGAGGACTGATTCATGTGAATTCGAAAATAATTCAGAGTAAAAATACTAATAATAAATAAATTAAAAAAATACTTGAAAGGATGTAACGATATTTTCGTATCATTCATAATACTTCCTAAATTCGTAATTAGATACTAATTATCATCATCATCATTACTTTCAATCTATTCTTCTCTTAGTTCCCATTCATTAATTCTCCGCCATTTCTTCAAGTCAAGACTTGATTGATGATCATTTCCTATACATAAACAATTACTATGTTTACTCATAAACAATGAACTTATTTCTTGATTACACTATTTTTGCAATCTTGCATATATACTAATTTCTACTAAATTATTTGTAAACACCCACTTTATGTCATATTCTTACAAGACCATTGGTCATACTTCATGTACATATATTTCTATTAACCAATAAGATTAAAACCCATCTCCAACACTCTGTAAATTCGCCCAAACTTCCTCTTTTTACTTACTATATAATCTCATGTTTTGTATGCTTATATTCATTCTCTTTCTACTTTTGATTACCTTGTTACAACCTCACCTATTCTTTTAATTCTGAATATTTATTACGATTAAATGTTTTATAAAATTTCTAACTAATACACTCTTTTAACCAACTTGTATATTTGATTGTTCTGTTACGATATATAACCGTCACAAAGGAACTGAATCAAAAAAAAAAAAAATCAACAAAAAATGTGTTAAATAGAGAAAAATAATCCTATTAAAATTTTTTCACCAAGATTTAGGTCTACAAACTGGAATTATTGAAGTCGACGTTCTTCTCAATTACCATGTATAGGCTTTATACCTCATATAGGTGTAGGGCGCAGAGGGTAGCGCATGCGCATAACTACAATATTAATTACATATGTATGAGCCTAGCTCCGTATCAAATTTAAACCATACGTGGTGATGCATATAGCCCACAAACCAAAAGTGTGTTTGCCCTACTAAATAGGGACCAGCCACACAACCTACCAGCAAGTGTACAAATACACCCATCACCACTGGTAGGAAGTAGCCACAATAGGTATTATGTATATGATTCCAAATTTGAAGCCTTCCCTATGAAAATAGTAGGGGAGACCCATGTACCATTGACCATTTTTTTACTTTTTGTTTCTGTTGTGAGAACTAGAATTGAGTTAGAAATTTGAGACCAATAAATTTGAAAAGAACAAATCTTCATCTATAAAACAAAATCAAAATAAAAAAAGTCATGAATACGGGCTGTACTGATGAAGAATTGATGTGTAAACATAATAATAGTGTGGTTGTGCACATACGTCCATACGCCATATGTTGCATGCACATATAACCACACACCTACATGTTATGTAACAAATACATACAAGAATTATGACTGTAAGAGTTACAGTAACACAAATCTGACAACTGTAATTCTCATTTAGCCCCTACTGTAGACTGAGCTCTAAGATGTTTACACATCAATAATAACATGTGTTAAATACCATTAGAAAAAATTTTTTAAACCAAAAAATTAAGTTTTTTTATCTAATACATTATGAAGTGCAATACATCTAAAAGTTAATGTATTTAGATAAGAGATGATATCTGCTATTTGAGTTGTAATAATATAATTATTATAGTGGCGATGCATACACATTGACATTTCTCTCATAATTTACCACTGGCATTGTGGCTGAGTGAATATGGTGCTATGTTTTTGGTGATAGATGGTAATTGTTGGTTAGGTTTTTGTCAGTTGGCAGTTCAATTCCCTGTATTGGCAGGATACCTGAAGTGATGACCCTAATATGAGGAACACGACCTTCTGGCGCTATCTCTCAACTATCCACCACAGGTGTAGTTTGTCCTTTTTCCTCCCTCCACGTTGTGACAGCATCGAGCAGTAGAGTGTGTGGCATATTCAGAAAACTTGTGGTGAGGAAGGGCATTCACCACCTCTCTTCACACAAGTCTCTGTTCCAACTACTCCACCTCCATTATATTGTACTGAGATAGGCATAATGACTATATATCAGCTTTGCTCTCCTGTACCACAGGCACTATGGCCATGTGAATGCCATACTACATTTTGATTGTATATGGCAAGTGTTGGTTGGGTTCCTGTCAGTCAGCAGTTTGATTCCCCATACTGGAAGGATACCTAAAATTGTTATTAGGAAAATTGATTATTTTTCAGTTGTGACACTTTCCTCATGAATTTTATAATTTCAGATATCCTTCACAGTATCCTAAATTTTTTCGAAATCCAATGGTTCATGTTTTTTGGCAGTTTAACTGGAAAATTATTTGCAAAACATTGCAAGATATTTTTAGTATGTTCCATGGTACACAAGAAAATTTAAATCATAGTATACTAGGTTCACTTTCTTATTCCAAATTGACATTATATATTTTAATCTAAGAGTATTTGAGTACTGGTAACTCTAACTAATTAATTTCTGACTATTAAACTTTTTTGAAACATATTCAAAAATTTGAATGCTAAACTTCTCTCTAATTGGTTTCACCTTTTGTGAGTTACCAAAATTTAACTCTTGGTATAATTTTGATAAATACTGCAATAACTTTTGAATAAAAAACTAGATAACAATAAAAAACAAATAATGTATTTACCTGGTATTATTTTTAGGGCACTTATTCTTTTATCATTGCATTTGCACCTGTACTTACGTAGTATGGATTTCACTGAAAAATGCAAAATTGATCAGGGTGGCACTTACACAATTTTCTTCTGGAAGGCTTCACTTTATGACAAAACTCTTTAATTTGGGTCAACTTCAATAATTCTAGTTCCTAGATCTACTTAAGTCTACCTGGAGAAATTTTAAAAGGATTATTTTTCTATTCTCTGCACATTTATTCAGGTTTTTTCTTTTAAGTCGATTCTATTAAAAAAAAAAAAATTTAATTTACTATAACTAATGTTTTTTTCATTTCATTTTTATTCTAATTAGGTAGTTATTGAAGAATTATTTTGAAGAATTATTTTTCAATTTTTAGAGCATTTTTATTCTTTTCTTATTCTTTTTTTTTTCTCTTTTTTTTTTTAAATTGGTTAGATTTTTTATTGAAAAATATTTTTTAATTATTTTTTATTTTCAACAATAGTTATTTTTATTAAGTTAGTATACCTACACTAACTTTCAATGCAACAGTTCTGAATTTAAAGATAACTTGAAAATAATCTCACCGATTCTAAAAAAAAAATTAAATGGTACCACTACAGGATCATTCTCTATCATTTAAATAAGAGTTCATCAAAATCAATGCCAGGTTGAGAGGTTATGCAGGAACAAATAAAAAAAAAAAAAACAATGGGTAGATTCAGCAACTGGCAACAGTTTAAAGGAACTTTCGAGTTTGATGTGGAATAATTCAGTGTAGAATGAAGGTGAGTGCTTAATAAATTTTTCATGTGAATATTTCATTTGTTAAATGAATATTATAGTCTCCAAATTAATATTTCTTTTTAAAATTTTTATTATATTGGTCTAAATACTCTTTTATGCACCTTTGGTCCATAGGGTAAGGTTTCCAGTATTACTGCTGATATTTAAAAAATGGGAAAGTGAATTACTGATCCATATGCTGAATAATGTAACTAAATACAAATAACCACTAGGGAACTAAAAAATTTCTCAATGCACTCATTTTCCCCTTTTTTACAATATAAAAAAAAAATACTCAAAGACAAATAATTAAATCATATTGTTTTAATAAGTTTAGGGTTAAAAAAAATGTTTCACTTCTCAAAATTGTTAATTTTGCTGAATTTAAAACCTTAATATTCTTCATCATATTTTTAGAAAATTTAAATTCAAATTATAGTTTAAAGATGGAAAATTTAGATTTCATTGAAAGAGAACATTGTTTCCTAAATGGTACTACAGATGAGTTTCCTAAATTATACCTACCACTTTTTGTTGTTATGTGTTTCAAAACATTTTGACAAGTATATTGCGATTTATTTATAAGAAAATCCCTAAAATTATGGTAAAAAATAAAAATAAAATAAAACTCACATCAAAAAAATAAAATAAGCTATAAACATGAAAAAATCATCACAGGTACTATTTACAAAACTAGTTGCCTGAATCATACCATTTGGAGTTTATTGATGAAATCAGCTGTAATTTAGACAATATTTAAGTGAGGCAAGTGTGAATGAAAATATAGTAGAAGTAAATAATATATATATATATATATATAAAAATTGGAAAATATAAGTAATGTTGGGGATTCTAAAAATTTTATTTTGTAATTATGGGTGGCTAAAGTGAAAAATGGTACAACTTTGGCAACCTTACCCTTATTTTTGGACTGAAAATTCATTTTTATGGATTTGAGGACTGTTTTTGGCAGTAGGATTGAAAAATTAGAAAGAATGACAACGTTTAATTATTTTTGTGGTATGCCAGGGGGTCATTTTGGTAATCTCCCTTCAGTCCCTACAAGATTTTACAGTTCAAAATCCCACAAAACCACAGACTTTAGTAAACACATCTGTACAGGACAGTGGCCACAGAATCATCACTGCCCAACTTGATAGCTCTGCCAGGTGTCCTTAGACTCGAATTTATACCATGTGCAGGTGATTTTGATAAACCTTTTTCACCACAAACTCGTATTTTATTCCATGGTATAACTTACCAGATTAGCATTTAACCGGGAACCATTTTAAAACATCGCCGAATTTCTCCCATTGCTCATTAGAAAAAACTAACACATTTTTATGTAAAAACATATGTCGTATATTATAGCAGAAAAATACAAATGAGAAACCATAAGAAAAATGCATGTTGTTTCAATTACAATCGTAAAAATCAAAGTGAAGTGACATAGAAAAAGTTAAAAGTTCGTGTACAAAATTATCTATCTGTTAGCTGAAAAAATAAGTGGTGGTGGTATAAACTGGTTTATAATATGAATAGAATCTTATTATCTAATTCTACGGACGATCTTTTATTGGGAAACAGAGAAGGAAAAAGGAAAAATATGTCGAAGGTGCTAGAATAAAATTTGAAATCTGGGAAAAACATACTTGAGAGATAAGGAATAATAAAATGTTGAGGAACGAAAGGAATTCCATTTTTGACAGGAGGGAATGTCTGTGGAAGATAAAGGGATTGGGTTTTTAGTCCGTGGAAGATATGCATTCAAGAAATTACAGGTTTTATAAAAGTTGATGCGGATTATGTACGAGAATATTTAGGGCAAAATTTTAGAGAATAAATTTTTAAATAAAATGGAATAGGCCGAATGTGTCATTTTATGGTCCAATTTAAGGACCAAAAAGTGAAATTGACAGCTCCTTGGACTGAAAAATCAGTGTTGTCATTGAAAAATCATGAAAATCTTGTTCCAAAATAATTATTAAAATAATTTCTTTGACAAGAAGAAAATGACATAGACAGGGAATGTGAAACAAATACGCTATCATATTTTTTACAGATAATTCTTCATTAAAATATACAAAGTGATTAGGTCGAGATATTTCACAGTTTTTGAGAATTAAAGTTCAAGCCTCATACAAATAGAATAGTCTTATCGGAGAACTATTTTTGTGCCTACTTTTCTAAATGGAGAAGCGTGTTATCAATAAGTATAACAAATGCTCAGAACTTTTTCCAACTGGTACAATGAACCTATAGAAACATGAATGAAAAATTTTTCACATAAAGTGTTCCTTGATTAAATGAGAAAATACCGCAGCTACAAGGAAGAACTGCGCAATGTTCCTTCAAAAATATAATGAAATTTATTTTTTAAGAAAAAAATCGTTCTTTAATTAACTCTATAACTTGTTTGTTACAAACAAATAATATAAAAATGAAAACTCCATGCAACGCATTGATTATGATGAAAACAATTCTAATGGACTCTGTAGCATTCCAGTAGTAAGAAGTTGGGCTTCCAATGTTATACAAACCCATCAGTAAAAATAATTTCAAATACAACGAAAACCTGCGAATATAAATCAAATTAATGACATCTACTTGAGGAGAAAATCTCGCAACTTTAATACCTTAGGTATATTTATAGTGGCATGAAAATTTGAAATATCCACCATTTACCTTGCCTGTTGCTTTTTATGTCGATAGCTACCTTCATCCTCGTTTTTTGTCCAGCGCTTGTTCTCCTTCTCAATCCTTAAAGCCGTTCTAGAAAATGCGTACACGTTGATCGCTAATGTTAAGTAGACAAAGTTATGATAGAAAATGAACGATGGATTAAGCCAGGAGAAGCCACCTGAAAAATAAAATTAGGACCTCTATTATGGATATAACTTGACGTGAGACTATACAAGGTGTGTTGTCATGTTTGGTCCTCTGCTCTCGGCACAGGGTTAGACGAACTCATCAGAAAATTTCTAAAAGGCCGGTGTTTCACAGAGACTGCGAGGTAGGTTGGAAAAAAATAAGAAAATCTAAACGATTTTAATTTATTGCACAGTTGAGGATACATTGGAAGTGATTTTTAAGTAGGTTTTCTATCGAAAATCTACTTATTAATCTTGGTGTCATGGAACAATCTGGGGGTGGGGGTTGATACGTTTTTCATTTCATAACGCAAGCAAAATTTTGGCACTAATAACTCAAATTCATGTATATATATAAGGTAATTTCTAATTACCACGGTACAGGCCGCAATTTTATCCGATAGTCACAAAATTTGAAAGAAACATTACTACTAAGCCAAGAACCTGACATATTGATTTTATTGAGAATCGGTTGTAAGGTAATTCCAATATGGTTATTTTCATTTTTTCTTTGGATATAATATTTTCAGTTTTCGACCAATAGATATGAACTTTAAAAAAAACATTAATTATGATGTATTATAAATTGCTAAAAATTTTGGTGCTAATCAGTCGTAAGGTATATCCAGTAAACTACAGTTGAATCGAGATAATTATCGAGGCTTTCCAACTATGGATGTTCAAATTATAGAGGCTGCGAAAAAGCAGAATTCGAATTATAGAGGTTATAGTTTCAGATAAAAAAAAAAATTGAACTGTGGACGCTGCAAAAAAGCAAAATTTGAATTATGGAGGTTATAGTTTGAGATGAAAAAAAAAAAAAAATACAAATTGTGAAGGGCGAGCAAAAATATAGAATTCGTATCTGTATATGCAACTTGTTCATCCACCTTTTCATCTTTTTTGGACTTGGGAAAATTTTGTAAAACTTTTTCAAAATTTTTGGTGGGACTTTTATATTTTTCAAGAATTTGTTTCAACCAAAACAGAATTAGTATCGGTAGATGCGACTTACTCATCCACCTTTTCACCTTTTTCGGACTTGTAAAAATTTCATAAAACTTTTCCAAAATTTTTGGTGGGACTTTTATATTTTTCCGGAATTTAAATAAACTTTTTTTATGATTTCAATTTTTTTTCTATTGACAAACTGCGAAATTTGAATTATCGAGATTGATAATCGCCTACATTTTATTTATCGAAGTTTTTTTTTTTTTTAAATTCTGATAAATGTACTAAAAATTTGAATTATAGAGGCTGACGAATGAGAGAATTTGAATTATAGAGGTCTTTTTCATTCCAGAATACTTCGAATTATAGAGGTTGCAGGTTTGAATTAACCAAGTTTTTTTTTATATAAGGACCTTATGGGAGTGCGCAGGGAAACAAAAATCTCTTCCAATTATCGAAGTTTTTGCATTATCAAAATTCAAATTATCACGACTCGACTGTATTTTCGTTTTTATTTTGTTTATAAAATGCCTAATTTTAGACCAATCAGAACATAATTTGGAACAAGTATTTATTATGATCTATTAATAACTTTTTAGTTTGTAATTTTTGAAAACCTACTTTTCCAACGGATCTGCTGCTGCGTTAGAGTTTTTTGTGCGTTTAATTTTTATTTTGTTAAATAAACGTACACACTTCATTTTTCATACAAAGCTAAAACTGCTAAAATTGTCACAGTTAATACTAGGGTAACACAGCTAAATTTGTTGAGTGGGGGAAACAACAAATTCTATTTTATGTTGGTGTAGGTGCCTTGAATTGATGTACCTGACCTACCAACAAAATTCATAAATTAAATTTTTGAGATTTTTCACTATAATAATATTCTAAATTCACTCTTAAATAAAAATCAAACACTTTTAAAATAGAAATTATATTGTAAATTCGTAGCTCAGGTGCTTGAGAAAACTTGCCTTTTCACTTCAATCTTCTATTCTTTTTTCCTCTTTATCTCTCCTAAATTATTCCCAGGCTTCACAATATTTCTTCATTTTTTCATAATTCTGTTCATTTTCTAATCTTTTCATGCTTCTTTCTTCTTACGATAAATCTATTCTCTTCACGTCACTTCCAGTGAAACATCCTGAGTCTATATTTCTTTCTTTTCTATTTTATACATTACTCTATACTTCGTACAAACTGAATTTAGTATTTTGTTTCCCCCAATATATATTTTTTCATTTCTCTTGCAATACTTTGTCATTCAACTAACTTGTAATATTTTTCTCTATATTCACTGTTGTTCTTATTCTCAACTACCTAGGATATATTTATTTTTGTGATTGATTTTTATTGATACATGGCTCTGTACATTAATATGTGTTGAGTTTTTTCACTTGGCATGGGGTATTTTCAGTAGTATTAGCCCTAGTTTTCAGATTGTAATCTGTACAGCAATATGTCAGCCCTGGAATACGAATAGCCCAGGTTTATAGGTATTTAATTTAACCCAGGTATGGTTTAAATTTTGAGTCCACAAGGATCTTGGCAGGCTTTTCAGGTTGGACAGTGGTATTCTTTAACGTTGCTGTGCAGTGTGGATGATTTAGCCCTGGTTTATGGACATATGGTACTTGTAAGTGTTTGATTTAGAATACTGTACGTATTGCTATGTGGGAGCCGATGTGACCGCCCCTAGTCGCATACCACAGAATTATGAATACAATCAAGTACACACGCAGACTAACAAAACAATCATGCGTTTTTTCATTTTGTTTACAGTTTTCACTTTTCATTGCACATGACGTCATCTTTTTACTATGTACCTCAGGTCGAACATTTCAATGTTAAAAAACTGACTTTTTATAAGGAATTGTACATTACTATACAAGCG
This sequence comes from Ericerus pela, assembly GCA_011428145.1. Taxonomy (NCBI): domain Eukaryota; kingdom Metazoa; phylum Arthropoda; class Insecta; order Hemiptera; family Coccidae; genus Ericerus; species Ericerus pela. Next base: position 811,172 of record WOFM01000261.1, on the reverse strand, counting down.
AGAAAAGTAAGTGATTACTGATTAGTTGTGAATGTTGCAGTACGAGCCATAAGCACTTACTTTTCTATTCTGTATATTTGTGTACGTATTTTACTAACTATGCAAACAAAAAATAAATAAATAAAAAAATAAATGTTCATAATTTTTTTCTCAATTCAAAATCATATGCATCTGTGCACCTTCATATTTTTGATAGAAATCTACCTAGATGGAAATTTTTACATTAAAAACGGGGAGAAAAGTGGTTATATTTCTCCCTGTGAGATAGATCGTTTATAAAAGATTATTTTTTACTCAAGAATAGAAAGAGAAGTGAGTACTTTTCATTTGCGTGGTTAATAAAGTATTAAAATAACACGAACAAACAGTTTAATAGTTATTTGTGATACAAAATATGTAAAAAATAGGTGATTTTGATATGAATGTGAATTTTGCAACACCTACCTTGGCTCGTTTTGAAAATTTTGCCAGTATATCAATCACTTATTTTGCAACTATGTCTCACACTATTTTTTGCAACACCACGCCCCATTGCCCCCAAAAAAAGTGATGAATTTTTTTTTCTTATACCCAAATAATAATTAATGGTTTTATTTATTTTTAAACAAAAAATTTTTCTTTGAATTTTTCCCACTGCTCGAATTCAGAATGTTTTTGAAAAATTCGGTATTTACTTCCTTGAGAGAAATAATAAAAATTGAGAAAGTAGCCAACCAATGCGAGAAATTAATTAACCCGTCTGAGAAATTCTTGTTGCAAGTGCGCATGTGCAAAAAATAATTTTTTCACTTTGTATCGGAAGTGGCTACTTTTTGTTCCATCAAGGCGCATAAAAAAATGTACTTTTGGGAAGGGTGTTTCAAAAAATAAGTTTTTCCTATAACCTACTCACTGCTTTTGAATGAGAAATATATATTCTGTATACTCTCAGAGTGGTACAAATCAGTTAAAGTGTTTAAATTTTACAGTGGAGGTGGTGGTCTACCTGTAAGTATATTCCATTTCCTTGTAACCCCAGCAGTGGTAGAAAGTTTATCCGAATATTAGTAGCCTACTATGTCAAGGACTATGCCTGTTGATTTTAATTTGTATTGGCCGGACGGTGCTTCTTTTCGTTCATTTTTGTTCGCTTCTTTGTGGTTTTACAGTTTTAGAATGCTTAATTTTGGATTAATAGGTACTAAACTTGAAAGAGATATTTTGTTCTGCAATAATTTATTCTAACGTACTTCCAACTTGAATACGTATCTGTAGTATGGTACTCCCGGTATTCAATTTCGTTTATAGCCTAAGTAAGTGGCTGATTTTCGTAACCCGTCATTTTCTAAGAAACCTTTTGCTGCGCAACAGTTTTTTATACGCTTTTATTTCACTTATGTAAGTATGGTTTAAATGCAATGATTCATAATACCTAAAAAGTTAATTAAGGAAACACTGTGCTACATGATTCATACGGTTTCTCATGATTTATTCTCTAAAAGTTAAAATTTTTCCACTCCACAGAATACTGATTAAGATAAACGAATAGTGAAAATGAATAAATTCAAACCCTAATTTACTAACGCAACGAAATTACATGAAGTAAATCTTCAAATAGCATTCAGTTATGCTAAAATCAGATTTATTTGTTAACTTCTTGCCTCTTATCAGAGTACTTGCTTTTGAACCCAAGCTCCATTTGGTTGACTTATGTGGTATGCGACCCTGGGTGGCTCAATCCAACCCAATACATAGCCTAACATAATTTTCCCATAATTAAAAAATCACTCCATTGAGCGTTCCACGAGCATCTCCACCAACAGAATTCGGTGAAGATGCGAGTTAAGGGCCCAAGACCTGCTCAGCTAGCCAGGTGATCGATTGAACCGCTTTATACCATGCAACAGGGAGGAAGAAAAAAGGTGAATTGAAAGAAATTTACCTCATAGCTGAGTGTCTGAGAAGGCGTCTTTTTCAATAAGAGCAGCCTGAGTTTACCTCAAATGATTGCCTCGAGCAGGCCCGATGCCCGCGAATATAAAATTAAACCATTATTAAAAAAAAATAAAATGTATTAAAAATTCATCTTTTATAAAAATGTAGACGAAAAAATAAGTCGACCTCGATGGTCGAAGACAAAACGAAGGATGAATATTACAAGATTCATAGTAAAATATTAGAGTACAGAAAAAAAAAATAATTTGGAACAAAATGGCAGGGGATTTTCCGACAACCGAGATTGTATAATGTCATTGCCACCACTAAAAATAAAATGGTGGTAATGAAAAGATCGGAAGTGAAAGAGAGGGAAAAAACGTTTAGGCTACGTGGCTAGGCTAAGAGTTTAGCTTAGCCGAAGACACTCACGGCGTTTCAGTACGTGAATTTAATTTTAATTTAATTTAATTTTATTATTAAGGGAAAAAAAATATGAAAAGTTTATAATTTTGAATTTAGGGGATGGCCGCATTCCACATTCTCCCCCCAGACCACGTCACATTCTCAAGAGAAGAGACGGGGACTAGAAGAAGGTAGGTGTGGGACGGATTTTACGTTAAATTGAAATAAAAAAGAAGCTTTGGAGCGGATCTTTCAGTTTTGTGAAAAAGTAGAAAAATGACTTAGAAAAATGGCCATAATAGAACAACAAAAAATGAAAGTTATCGAGAGGCAACAAAAATAGGCCAAAAAACAAAAACAAGTACATAGAAATAAAAAGTCATAAGAAAAATCAATTAATTAAAAACAACCGAAGAAAAGGTTTCGCCACCGAGGGTCCTGCCAAAAAAACTTCGTTAGATAAAAAAAATATAAAAGTCATTACCTCGTAACGTTGCCTCGGCCAACCATTACGAAGGGTATTTTACGTTAAATGTCCCATCTTGTATTTATTTTATTTTTTTTCAAAAGAAAAAGAAATTTTACGTTATTATTTTTTTAATTTTATTTTTAAACAAGATGGGATAAAAAGACAAGATCGGGAGAAAGTCAAAATTGGGGAAGAAGGGGAGTAGGAACGTCTTTGGGAGACACCTCATCGCCATTGGTTAGGGGGACGTGAGGATCGAGGACCAGAATTCCAAGAATGTACACGACGTCCCTGTCCCTCCCCTGCGGTATTTGGACATCAACATCATGTAGGGTGGCAAAATCACTACCCAAATTGATTGAATTTCCGTGGCTCGAAACAAGCCCAGACTTCACACCCACGTACCATCCTGAGGGAAGGTGTAAATTCAGCAGGGCTGTGGAATCAAACCAATAAGGTTTGGACACGCAAATTTTCCACCGGATCCTAATATACTGTGTATCACACAATTTGCGCCTTTGCGCCAGGACGGACGAACTAAAAGGTTCTTCCCCGCATACGGACACAGCCTGTTGGTTATCATAGTAAATTAGACGGCGTTGAACGTCCCTTTCTACTCGACAACGAAACACGATTGGTCTGGAGGGGGATAAAGTCAACTCCCTAAGGAGTTGTGGACCAGGGAGTTTGGAGTGAAAGGAGGGGGATGGGGGTCTTTCCTCTGGTCCATCGGGCATCGAAAAGTCGATGCTACTGTAGACAGGGGGGGCTTCATCCTCAACTTTGTTGTATGGAGGGGGGTCAAAACTGTCAGGACCGACAGAGTGTAGGGTAGAGGGTCTAGAGATAAACAAGGGTTCATCTCCGCCTCTACTGTTTGTCGATCCATCACGTGTTGATGAGGTAGCCATCGCCTGTAAGGGGAGTAAATTGGAAAGAAGGGAATTAGACAATGGGGGATCCCACGTCAAGTAACTGGGGTTACCGGATCTTGGTGGATTTTGGGGCGCTTGTGTCGACGAGCGATGTTCATCAGTTCGAGAGGTTTTTCGGGTTGTTGAGGAATTCGGATAAGGGGCAGTGACAAAAGACAAGGGGACGGTGATTGGAATGGTCGTTGTCACCTGTGATAATTTAGGGATGGTGAATTTAGGCATGGCCACAGGGCCACAATAGAAAGGATCTGTTTCTGGGGAACAAGGACCCATGAGAGGTGGGTCACCTGACCGACTAGTTTTTACAAAGTTGTTGACCTGATCGGGGGACAACTCTCCATTTAAAAAACGTATGTCCCCAATAGGTGTGTCCTTCGCAGGTCGGGGTGTGAATCCTATAGCGGACTCAGGTATGGGGGCATGCCTCGATTTTACCTTAGGGACATCCTTGGATGTCGATCCGTCTGTGGTTGAACTCGAAATACGAGAACCACGAGGCTTCGAGATTGGCCTAACCCAATTCTCCTGAGTCATTGAGGTCTCGGAAGACCTCGGGGCCACTTTGGAAATTCTCATCGGGGGATTAAGGGATAGGTCGGCACACTCGGGGTCGGAACCAGCAAAACTCGCCATGGTTAACCCCCTTCCCCTATGTTTTGAGGGTCTCTTACGCTCCATCAACCCCTTCTTTTTTGTTATCTCAGTCACATGGATTGATTTCCAAGGCTTGGAAGGGGTGGGTTCCTTTGGACCACTGTCAACTTCGGTCAAAGTTGCCACACCACCCTCGCAAGGAGTTGTTACCTGGTCGAGACGACAAAGAACCACACGTAAATCACCGGAGGTGGTGATGACAGTGAGGGTAGTTACATAGGTAGTGACCTGTGTCACCGTGGATACGTCACCAGCCAAGGCGGTGACGTTTACAAACTTGCCAAGCTGCGCAATAGGTGCGGAGATGGAAAAAGCTTGGGAAATGGGGGGCGGTATTTCTCGCCTTGCCCGCATTTCCTTGTCTTCGGAGATAGTCATCGCCTGGCTGGGGGGGTCGCTGTCTTCGTCGTCCGATATGAGGATGGGGGACTCCATGAAGGTGGTTTTGGCGGATGGGGCCTTCAGGAAATAGACACCAAGTTTCTCCAATGGGATAGAAACCCTGAGACTCAGTTTCTCCTTCCCCGCTGGAGTCAATACGGCGTCGATGATCCCACTGAGGGTGTCCACCATGGAGTCGTGAATTACAAAACCGGGTGAATACGGCTCCATGTAGGTATCGTCGTTGTTTGTTGTCGTTGTCGTAGTTTGGCTGGGCGACGAAATTGTAGCCGTAAAGGCTACAAATTTTTCGGCCAACTCGTCGTGGTGCTGGTCCTCAGTGATGAAGATGACGTCATTTGTATCGGTCCCCTCCTTGATGGTGGCAGTGTCAAGGGCGGAGACCAAAGACGTCATCAGGGAGACCATTGCCTCGAGGGTGGTAGTCGACTGGAAGAGGGGAGACACGCTGAGAGTGGTCGAGACCAACTCAGCAACCTCCGTTGCCAACAGGTCCACCATGAGAGACACCAATGTCGACTCGAAGTCCTCCAGCAGAGAAATGGTCTCTGACGTGGAGTCCTTCAAAGGCGATGAGGGTGAAATAGCCCTCACCGCGTCGACAATTGACGAATCACTCGAGGATGGTGGAATGGTAGCGTGGGGTGTTGAACGCCTTGCCCTGCGTTTTGGCCAGTTCATCGAGTCTGCCTCACACCTCTCTGGCGTAACCAGGTTGAGGCAGTCCTCGTGGCGCATTTCGGTTATGTCCAAAATGGCCGGGATTGACGATGTTTCGAGAAGGTCGGTGGTGTTGGGCGGGGGAAAATTGTATACCGACAACATGGCCTCGATTGCCGGATCGGCCAGCACGAACGTTTCCTCAAGCAGGAAACTCAACCTTCGGTGTGCGGCCAAAATGTCTGCAGGAATTACCAAGCGCATGTGCGCCGGTATTTTGGCCACAACCTTGGGGTCGGCCAATCGACGTAATTCGTCCTGGTATTTCGCCAAGGACGAATAGATTGAAATGAGGAGCGAAATAAATTCGATGTTGCAAAGCAGAGCAAAGGAATGAGAGTGAATTTGTTTGTGAAGTGAACGTCTTGAAGAAGTCCAGTGAAAATGTGTTTCATTGTTAAGGTAGAGAGATAAGGCATCCTAGATGTAGTTGATGGTAAAGTGGTGTGATATATAGAGATAAGGCTTGCTGCAAAAACACGCACACTAACATTCTCTCTTTTAAAAACGTGTTAGGCATCGGCGCTGAATTTTAGGTGGGGTACAATTCTCGTAGCGTTCTATAACGCCTTGTAGCACCCTCGAGTGCCGAATTATTTTTCCGCCTGGAAATACACTATTAAAAAAGTGTTAGGCTATGAGAGAAAATACGAAAATTAGGCGGCCTAGCTTTTTATAATACGTGCGCCTGAATTATAGCCTAGGCTATGTATAAAAAGTTACTATTTTTGCCTTTTTTGGTGGCTCATGACCTGGGCCTGAAATACGAAAAATTTGTTTTTCTTTCTAAAAAATTTATACACCCTTCTGTGTTTTTTTTTCTTTTTTCTTTTGTTTTTTTTTTTGCTTTTATTTTCTTCGTGTTGTTTCTGTACTATATATTTATATATCTTTTTTTTTTTTTTTTTGTGTTATAGTTATTTCTTTTTATTATTTTCGTATATTTTTTCAGAAAGGTGTTTACAAAATAAAAGTATTTCTCTCACCCTCGTGATTTATGTTATACAAGCATAGTATTTCAGGTTGTTTGTGTGGTGTTGCTCCTGGTTCCCATTTTCGAGGCTCTCCAGGATATACCAGTTTCTACCCTTTTCTTGGACAACCAAGAATGGACCTTCGTAGATGGGGGCCAGCTTTTTTGCAAATTTTTTCTCTTTATTTGATAAGTGGTGTTGTTTGACATATACAATGTCCCCGTATTTTAGTTGTATTGGGCGAGGATAAGATTTATTGAAATATTTTTTTCTCTCTTCTAATTTCTTTCTTATTCTTTCCTGCACGAACTTTAGTATTCTTGAGTACTCTTCCTAAGAGATTTTTTCCAGTTTGGCGCTTCCTCGTACTGTGAGGCGCATCCGGAGGTCTAGGAGGATGGGGGGCACTCCAGTGACCATATGTTCGGTTGTATTTATTTTTCTTTCCACGTCTTTTATGTGGTCTGGCCATTTTGAGTGTTTTGATTTGTGCTCGAGGTGGATCCTCAAACATTCCGCGAGGGTCTGCATGACCCGTTCTGCAGGATTTGAGGCAGGACGATAAATTGAGGTGAACCTGGTGTTGATGCCCTGCAATTTCCAGTGTTCCGTCCATTTTGATGATGAAAATTGTGGACCATTGTCCGATAGGATGTTTTTGGGCTTTCCAAATTCAGCTATATAGCGTTCCATCCTATCTATGGTGCTTTCTGTATTCATTATTTTCACTGGATTCAATTTTACGTGTTTCATGAAGACATCAAGGACCACCAGTATCTTTTGTACGGAGCCTTGACCTTGGGGCAGAGGGCCGAAATAATCCACCGCAATTAACTCATTTTTCTCTTTTGCAATGACATTTTTCATCTCACCGTAGGGGGTGAAGTGATCTGTCTTGCAGGTTATACACTTCCTACATTGCTTCACGTGATCTATAACATCACCCTTACACCCTGGCCAGTTGAAAAAACGATGAATGATGGTGACTGTTTTGTTTATGCCAGGGTGTTGTGCATCCGAGTGATAGTATGTGATGCATTGTTTTCTCTTTTTTACAGGAAGGTAAACTCTCCTCTTCCCATCTCTCCCCTGGATGTAGAATAGACCATCCTCAAAGATGACGTGGCGTTGAGATTGGTGGTTACAGGCGAGAGAAATCTCCAAATCTTCTTTTTGTAATTTAGCAATCTCATTGTACCATTGGGTGAAGTTTTTTGAGGTAATCTCCGCATCCTCTGGTATGGGGTGTATGGGGCCAACTATCAGTTCCAGGGCCTGAAATATACTGTTAGGAACCACAAAATTATCCTCGTGACAGATATATGTCTTATGGTACCTCGAGAGGGCATCTGCAATTTCATTTTTTGAACCGGAAATATGGTTGATGCCTTTTATGTTGAACTCTTCGAGGGTGGTGATCCATCTTGCTACCCTTGGTGAGCAGTATCGTTTTTCGTTACGTAGCATTGAGAGACTTTGATGGTCAGTGAAGACAATCAGCTCATACCCGAGTAACATGAAATAACATTTTTTTAGGGTATAAATGATGGCCAATAATTCTCTTTCATACTTCATATAATTCATTTCAGCTCGCAAAAGGAGCCTGCTGACCATGCTAATTATCCTCGGCTGATTGTCGTCTGTTAATTGGTAGATAAAGCCCCCAATGCCGTAGCCTGATGCGTCTGACATGATAAAAAATGGACGATTGTATTGTGGGTGGGCTTCTAATATACATCTTGACATTTCTTTTTTGAGGGTGTCAAATGCTTTTTGCATCTCCTCATTCCATTCAAAAGGGACATTGCCACATAGCCGATATAGGGGTCGGCCTATTTCTGCACATCGGGGGATGAATCCTTGATAGAAGTTCACAATCCCGAGAAAGGATTGGACAGCCTTTTGATTTCTTGGAATTGGGAAATCTCTTATTATTGCTGTTCTTTCTTCAAGGGGCTATATCCCATCCTCTCCAATGCGGTGACCTATGAATTTGACTTCATTTAGCAAAAAATCGCATTTGTCTTCGTTTAATGTCATATGAGCATCCCTGACACGTTGAAAGACAAGTTTTAAATGCTTTAAATGTTCCTCACGAGTTTTTGAGTGGACCAAGATATCATCCACGTAGGCTGCAATAAATTCCTCTGTCCCTTTGAAAACTTCTCTTATAACCGAGAGGAAAGCCTGCATGCTATCTTTGGTGCCAAAGGGTATCCTTGTGAATTTGTACGGCACCCCTTCAAAGACAAACGCGCAGTATTGGCGCGATTCCTCGTCCAAAAGTATTTGTAAGAATCCCTCACGAAAATCTAATGATGAAAATAGGCGGGATCCGGCAAATTCGGTTTTTAATTGTTCAATATGGGGGACTTCGTCACCCTGCACATCGAGATATTTATTAAGTTGTCAGAAATCTCCACGAGGACGATACGTGCCATCCTTTTTTGGTACTGCAACAAGGGGCACCCTGTATGAAGATTTGGAACCTTTAATTATTCCTTTATCTAGATATTCTTGAATTTTAACCCTTATTTTTTCTCGTTTGTGCCTGGGCACAGGGTAAGTCTTGCACATTGTGGGTTTGTATTCCACCTTTACCTTTAAATGATGTCTATACAGATTACACGCTCCTGGTTCTAGGCGGAAAATATCGTCGAATTCATCCCTTAATTTTTTGAACTCGGGATCGTAATTTCTCTGAATCAAAAGCCTTTGGACTTCGTTTTCGACGACTCCGTTAGCCAAAATTGGCGAAAGATCATGTAGACCAATATTGTAGGGGTTTAGGGACATATTTTCTAGATTGGGTCCCCGAGAATGTATCTTGTTTCCCTCAATTCCAGCAGGATTGGGGAAGATGGTACTAATTGTTGTTTTGTCTTGTTCAACATCTGTAAATTCTGGTATATGAATGTTATTCTTCAAGATAGCCATTATGTTTGCTATACACTCGAAGTTTTCAGGAGCCTCATCTTCCTGGTATGATAGAATGGCTCCAACCGAGGGGACAGGTGGAAGGTCTGCATATCGGTTGGTGTGATTTGTTAATATGGGTTGGATGTCGAGAGTTGATTCTTCTTCTTCATGTTTGAACTCCTCCTCATCGATCTGTGTGGATACTTCAAGGATGTCCTCCAGTGAGGGGTGCACTAATTCCCGTGTAGATGGCTGTAAGGGATGAGAGGCACGGTTGTGTCGTTCCAAGTTATAGAACGATGCCATATTCTCCTTTTCTATTCCACCTACTGTCTCATCTTGCACAAGTGCAATCGGACAATCCCTGAGATAATGGAGAGGATCTTGGACCTCTCCCTTGGAGACCATGTCTCTAATTTCGTCGTAGGCATAGATGGCTATGGTATGATCTTTCGAATCGGGGGTTGTAAAAGTTAGACCCTTTCGTTTTCCAAAACCGATAGCCGCATGATAGGCCACGAAAAATTCGCGACCAAGTATCATGGGTATGTTGAAACCCTCGACTATGCGCATGACCAAACGCACGGGGATTCTTCTTTCTGTTTTATGGTCAAATAAGTACCATGTAACTAAAACTGAATGTGTGACCTTGGTCACTTTCTTCCCAATCACTGCTTTTACTGTCAGACCTGATGTAGGAATTTCCTTGTAGTCCAGGTCTGGACATAACTTCAGAATTGAAGCGAATACATTTTTTTTGGCAAATGTCCAAGGGGACCCAGTGTCGCCTAATTTTGGAAAAAAGTGGTTGTTAATCTTGGACAAAATATATGGTGCTTTTATGTAGTCCGGCACCCTTGCACATAACACAACCTCACCACCTTCAATCTCATTGTCCAACAAATTTGCAAATCCTGCGCATGATAATGGATCATATGCCTCAGGGACAACTATCGAGACCCTCGGTGTGTTTTCCATTTTATTTTCAACCGGGGTTGAAGGAGGTTTAATCGTGGTTGGTCTCCCTGCTGGAGTGGTAATTGTTTTGTTTATCGTTGGGGCCTCACTTTTCCTGACCCAATCTATTTTATCAGCCATTAGGCTCAGTGCCTCGGTACTAAACTTTTTGTCATCCTTAAACATTTTCTCTTTTATTAGGAGACGTAGTTTGGCATCCCTGTCAAAATAATAGTTATTCACTTCGTACGATCGACTATGATCGAAGGACAGAACTGCGTGATCTAAGTTGACAAATTTAAGGCCAAATCTTCGGGCCATATTGCGTATGTTGGCGTTGATGTTATTTAAAATGTTCCAATAAGTTAGGCTCCCAAGGTCTGTGGAACTGGGAGGAACCTTTGTGACAACTATATCTCGGACTGCATGTTCTTTCAATTTTTTGATCAATTTTTCATATTGATTATCAAAAACCTCAACATGGAACCCAGTATTTTGATGTTCCTCAACACCCATGATGATTATCGCTTTTTTCACGTTCCTTGGAAATTTATGAATATTGTCGAGGACTGATTTCAGGGTGTTGCCCTCTTGACAGAAAAGGTCGTTGGTTTTTGAACAATTAAGGGCATTATGTTCTGTTAGACTGTTTTTGAAAATCATAAGCGCCAGCTTATCACCGATGATTAAATAATCGTGATACATTAAATACAAGGGACGGTAGTCTTGTGAAGTTAGCAACCTGGGTTTTTGAGTCTCCATCCTTCGGTTGCTCTGGAAGGACGGAGTTGCTAGTTTAACGTTGGCTCCAATTTTTGAGGTGCCTGGCCATATTCTAGCATATATTCACTCTGTTCTTCGCCCTTGTGATCACTAGGTATTGTTAGTACACCCTGGCATAACATTGGTGAATGGATGTTTTGAATGATGCAGGGGACCTTAGTCAAGACATGCCACATATGTCGGTGATGGTGAGGTGTCTTCCGAGGGCTGAGGTTCGCTTCAGCCCGCCGTTGTCACCACCCCCAAAGTAGCATACCATGAATCGCCCCCTGAATCTTCTCGTAAGATCCTACCACCTATGAAATTAGTAATAAGTGAACCACTAATCCATCCAAACTTTATCGTTAAAAAAATGAAAAAAAAAAAATTCTTGATTAAAGAAAATTGAAAAAAAAATATAACAAAAGAAGATAAAAGTTAAAGGCTACATGAATAATAATAATAATAAAAAAAAAATTTCAAAAAATATAGTATCTAAGGGTGGTATTTGATCCTAACGCCTCTGGTAAGCCAACCTTATTTTATTTATTTACTTGGCTATGAAAACCGATGTGAAAATATGTACGGATGAATTCAAACCATAACAACTTCAACTCATTTGAATTGGTATGTCGAATATATTATCCAGTTTTATACGCTTATCTCTCAATTATAAATAATTTAATGGTTATTTTTAGTCGAATTTTGGTTGAAATTATTCCTTAATTTTTTGGAGAATATTTTTCAGTGTTTCAGTCCGATACATATTTGTGAGTATAGATCAAGCTTTTTCAACCTACGGCCTGTCACATGTGGGCCGCGAAGCCTTGTAATCTAGCGCCACGAGTTTTGAAAAAAAAAACTTGATAAAAGGCAAATCTGAATGAAGGTTAATTAGCAGCTAACAAAAATAATAAACCATAAAGAATTTTTTCACCATCAAATTTTTAGCATTGAAAATGCTTCTCCAGTTAAGTTGTGAAAAAGTGTCCGCCATCCAATTTTTACCAATGTTATATTTGTGAATTGTATGAGAAGGGGTAAATAACAAGTAAAAAAAGTGGAAAGAGAAAATGGTAATGAAAAATAAAGTCGAGATAGTAACATTGTTTCGTAGTTTACTGGAACACATATGAAAATGAAAGAAAATGAAAAATGAACTACTCTTATTTTTTTTTAAATTTTTATTCATTTTCAATGCCCTCCTCTCGTTCTTATAAAGTGTGAAACCTGTGAATTTTTTTTTGCGAATCAAATTATGGAATTCGAGCTTCTTCATTGATAGAGATAAGTGAAGGCTTGACTGGGGATTTCCATGGTGATGCAGAAATAATGAAATCAGCCTTCATTTTTTTTAATTTGTATATGAATGGTCAAACGATTTCATGAAAATGTTGAATGTGGCCTGCGGATGCTTGATAAACCTAAATGTTAAATTTAGCTAACAATAATTTATTGTAAGAATTTTTTGGGAAAATCCATAAAGATAGACTAAGATTGTAACCAAAAATACCTGGTATGGTTTTTCATTTGCTTATCAGTTATTACTAATTTTGTACAAAGATAATAAATTTATGTATATAGATAGGTGTACGTACAGTCATAATCATCGAACCAGCCATTTTTATTGATCCCAGGTTTCCAACTATAATTAGGTGGTAAATAGTGATCAGCTAAAAGTGTGACAGTCGATAACACCATTGGACATCCTAAGGCATACAATGTGTAGAGCATAAATGTTTTGCCTGATTGTTTCTCTGATTTTAGAACACATATTGTACGTAACACATCAATACATATAGTGTTTAACCAAAAGTAACTGCCTAACATCCCAAAATGGACCAAATATCCTGTAAAACAATAAATAAATAACTATTAATATTATTATTATTATGATTATTATTATTTACTTATTTACTTTTTTTTTTTCACTTCTTACTCCCTGAATTTGTGAAAAAATATTGGTGAAGTTTCCATTTCAATATTAAACACAACATTTCAATTTTGAAAAAAAAAAAAAAACCTTCTCATTTCACTTAATTATTTCTCAGCCACTAACTAAGCTAGATAACTGGCATTGGTATTACTGGAAAGAGGTAAAAATTTACTCGAACTTTTACTTCTTGAAATGATTACAAAAATTATGATTATATCAATCATCTCATGATTTTGCGCATCTCTGGTACCTATCTAAGTATTACTAACAACATAATTCCAGCAAGGTGATACATAAATTAAATAGAGAAATATCTTCCTCCCCAAACTGTATTAAAAATCCTGGATTCACGACTATTTTACTATAAATTACTGAAAGAGCTTACTATGGCCTGTGGCATAATAATTATAGGGAATGTTGGAATTCTCCAACTGCCATTTTGAAGCCATTTTTAACATTACAATGCCCAGAGACATAGAGATATACATCTAAGAGATGTCCAATGCTCTATATGCATGGTGGTTTAAAAATACGTTAAAGATAGCAAAGAACAAATTTATGTTATACGTTTGGCACATCCAAAGCTGCCAATATTTCATTGGGAAAACAAACATCTTCTTACCAATACACATACACTATCAAGCAACAACACAAGCACTGCTACAAATATTAGAATTTGAAACGTTATATCAAGGTTCTATCTTTGACATGTTTTTGATTGGGTATTGAACATCTCTTTAGCTGTATGTCTCTGACAATGCCTGTACCAATGAGTAAGAAAGTGTTAACAAAATAATTTTTGCCCATATTCTACCTACTTACTTATCATACAACCATATTCACAAATTTGACTATAACCTCCCACCTGATCTCACTTTACCTAAACTTCTCATTAAAATGGCTTTTCGCACAATTTAATAATCACAAATGCGGTATGCTATATTTTTTTATGGGTTTTCCTTTGACTGTACAGTACTGAATCAGTAAATCTCCATAAGACCAATGTACTTTTTAATTTCAAAATATTCCAGAATAGAAGTAGGCAGACTGAGTGTACTTTGTGCGTTCATTTGATGTTTTGATTGAGTTCAGCAATTTAAAATATATTTGATAAAGACATCTCTCAAATTCAAAAGGATAGCGTACATAAATGCTGTGTTGAGTGATTCCTAAGAAAGATATTTTTGTCTAGGAATTCCCATAAATTTTTGGGGAATGGGATTTCTATTGGGAATTCTAGGTGAAAATGGATACAATACTTTCTACTTCATACTTTGACTACCCCTGTTGATTTCCATATGGTAGAACTTCAGTAAATCTGGAGAAAAAAAAATCTTTCCACCTCTGCAAGTGAACAATGATTCAGTGGTACTTTGGCACCATGCATTACAAAAAAGAACATTTATGATTTGTGTTCAATGCAATGCACTTCATGCCTTGATACTTATGCAAATTAGACAAATTTTATCAAATTTCAACAAGTCTAAAAATATGCTGCGTGTGTCAGGGTAGGGCTTTCATTTACACACAAAAATTCCAAAAAACATTAAACTGGAAATTCTGGGAAGTTTTGAATCTGGAACATAACATAAAATTCTTGAGAGTGGGAATTTGAAACTACCCCACATAACACTGTATAGTGCAAAATATATCAAATTGTTCACAATGGTTGCCTATTTAGCCCCCGCATGTCTAACCAGAAATCATCATTCTTTACTGGTCCAGTACCTACAATATAGTCAAAGATGATTTTCCACATAAAAATACAATGTTAGAAGAAAGGAGAGGCACATTGAAATATCAGTGAGCTCATTGTAATCATGCTATTCCAATTAATTTTTGATCAAACAATAACTTATGTTCGGGAATTGTGATCACTATTTATTTCGATGAATTGAAAAACAATTGCAAGAAAAACGAATTATAATATTACAATATTAATTTTACAACTGTAACAATGGAAGAAGTTGATCGAGAGTAAAAACGTGAGAGAAAAAGGAACATAGCAGCAAAAATGATAATGAAAAGGAGGAATGAAATGATAAGCTGTTAAGTGACGTTAAAAAACGCTAAGAATCAAGTAACAAGTTAAATATTTGAGATTCTTAGGTATAAGTTTGAAATCATGGTTGCTTTTTTTTTCAATTGTCAAAATTATTTATTTTAGACTGATTGAGTTTGAGATTAACATGATGTAAATTATAATATGCATGAGTAAGCATAATATATTGTTAAAATTTTTAAGGAAAACATTTTTATAGAGCATTTAAGCTTTTGAAAAAATATAGATCACATTTAAAATGTTGAAACCATGCTGAAAAATTTGTCATCTTACCCACAAAGTTTGTTATCTTACCCACATCACCATACCTTCTTACCTCATATTTTTCTTTTGAATTTATCAACATTTTTTTGCCAACTTTAATGCTAAAGACAAACTACATGTGATGTACCATAATAATAGGAACCAAACGATACTTATTGGAAGTTATTTTTTCACATAAAAAAGGAATAGGTGCGTATTTTCTGAATAAAAATTCTACTAACTCAAATTGCAAAAACCTATATGTAGGTTGTCGGCTCCAAGGATCAAACTGGCAACCTACAGGTTGGGAAAACAATGATACAATCTGTATGGCTATGCTATTGCCAATAGGTTAGTGGAAGATATGCACCTACGTATATTCATGTCCCTATAGCCATTCCTTCCAGTGATACCGCTACAATGAAGCATGAAATCATTTTAGAGGGTGGAACTAGGCTGCTGCTATGTGGTAAATCCCACTAAAACCCACAATACAGGCTTAAACCATCATGGTTCAAAGCCACTCTGTGGGTGGGGTGTGTGTGAACAATACCACAGTTGCGTGTCCATTTCAGTGCCGGGTTATATGTTTTGTAGGTTGTTGGCTCCAGGGATGAAACTGGCAACCTATTTGTTGTGAAAACAACAATGCTATCCACACGGCTATGCCATTGCTGATAGGCTAGAGAAAGGTATGTATCTATGTTCACCTCCACACTGTATTTTATAAGGAGAAAAATAATGTGGTTAGATATCCAGTTAGGTTTGTATATGGTAGAAGGAACTGTGGTATGTTTTAGATAATTATTCAGTAATGCTAACTAAGACCATTCTCATGCAAACTTGTATCACCAACTTACTCTTCTTTCCCCTACCACATACTTCAATGCAAAATTATGTAGGATAAGTCATTTTAAAGTTATATTTTAGTAAAGTGAGACTGAAGTGATGTTTGTGAATATGAGTAGTAATGTTTAGAAAGGCTTCAAAATGGAGGTACAAGAATACCTGTGTGTGAAAGTTTAAATAAAAGCGCATACACAGTGGAAGTAAGGTTTCACAAAATGGATCAGGAGAAACAGATTTTTATGACACAAACTTTATTTCACTGTGAGATGGATTTACCAAAAAGGGGATTCAAGCACTCATGATTTACTTCACACACACTTCACTTCAATTTGGTTTAAATAAATTACTAAATTCTGCAATTTATCATTATAATCAGAGATTCAATACGTACAACTTTAGGGTGCGGAACATATGGGATAAATGAAAGAAGAATGTAGAGATTTAAATTAGGAAAGACAAACATTACACACATTACCGAATTTAAGACACAGGTGCCAACTTAAACTGGAAGAGTGTTGGAACCGCAAATCCGACAATTTCTTGAAGACGAATTTCAGGAATTTAAATAAAAAAAAGACTCATTTCATTTCTAAATAAAAGAATAAATTATTTGTGAAAAGAAGAAATCATCGAAAGGTGATGACAAAAGTCAGCGGTAACGCACACAAAAGAATGGTGGTCGAAACTTGGATTGCTATCCGGGAATAAACAGCTCCGTCTATAATTCTAGCACAAGAAAAGAAGAAAAGAATGGAAATGAAACAGGAAAATATGAGAAAATAAGGCCCGCACACTACGCTAGGTATGGTTCGAATTCGTATTCCTTACATTCGAACGTTAGACTATCAAAGAGGACCGAGCAGATATGGTATACCTATATAGCTACGCAGGTAGTCGCACTTACTTACCAGCAAAAGCGTGCATATAATGCGGCAGAAATAGCATCGAGCAAGCGGACATGCATGCAAAAATTAGAAAAATCAGGTAACACAGAAAGCACTTGTGGTGCACCTTTCTGCGTAATTTTGGTATCGCCGAGTACAGGCCCAAGGTGAAGATGAGAAACGCCGTCGACACGCACATTACGCTATGGTAGACCTTCAAACCGGTCACCTTTGGCAACACATTTAACGGATCACAAAACCAAGGCTGCAACCTGCGGCCATCCACAAGAAAGTCGGTGCAAAGGTCGTCGACGTTTTGCGCCTGGTTGGCAGGTAAGACGCGCTGATAAGGCGAGCACAACGAATCGTCGAGGACGACGAATGCAAGGCCGTCAAGTTTTGGAAAATTCAGAAATTGGCGAATTGGCAGCTGCGGCTGCTGCTGCTGGTTGGCTGCGTGCTGTTCGCACTGGTCACGTCGCCGTATCTTCAAATCAGCTCGCATATCGCAACATTTTGGTAGACAATCGCGCAAACTGCAGTTAATGCTCAGCATCAGATCAGTGGGCCGGAAGAACGTGCGTTCGGAGGGTCGCGTTGCGGTGTCTTCCATGTTGGACGGATCGTGCTGCAGGTGCGAGCCCCCTGCGGCTGTACTGGCAGCAGGACTGGTCGGAGGAGAGGTCACGTTCGCACAAAATACGCAGAGTACGAGAAGCAAAGCGATTTTTGATTGCTGCATTTCCATGCAATTGTACGCGTGGGACGGGGTGGTGTGAAATAATTGGAACGCGACCTGCGACAGGACAGACAGCGAGCGCGAAATGTAGGTACGTTAAGTGAAATGAGGCACAACACCGAATTAATGAATTTCGTTCGTTAATTTGGCGCAGAAAATCTATCGAATGATGGCTGAAACGACGTGGCGAAGTGATTTTGTGTTTATAAAATTCAACAACGAATCGTATGCGCGGGAACCTGTATAGGTACCTTAATAATGTGCTCGGTGCTGCCAGATTGGATTTCTGGCAGTGGTAAGACATAAATAAAATTCCGGACAAATCCGAATGTGCCAGTTTGCCCCTTATGACCAAAAAAAAAAAAAAAAAAAAAAAAAAAGTTATTAAATTAATTATCATTCTGTTCTTAAATGAAAGTTTTTTTTTTTGTAAAAAGGAACAAGTAATTTACATTTTTACTAGACTACTATTTCCAACTTCAAAATGAATTCTTGTTCTTCTAATAATAATATTGATATTAATACTGATTTTACTGGAGAAGAAGATGCAGTAGCCAAGGGTAGTGGGAGTGATTAGTGATTAGGTATTCTTAGAATTTGAAATAAATAAGATATTTGTTTTTTGTCATAAAATAGGCCTCCCAATTTTTTTAAAATTCCAGATTGGTCAAAAAAAAAATCCGGTCAAATTACCGGACCTTTTTTTCAAACAACAAAATTCCGGATTTCTCCTGAGAAATCCGGACATCTGGCAGCACTGAGTCTGTGCTACGTAGTACGTACCTAACCTACGGTGACGTGTGATCGTTTGAGACACTAATCGCGAAATCATAAGATACTTCGATAAGTACGCGTAAATGAATGACTAATGTGGAATATTCTTTTACTCGAATCGATTCGAACCAGAATACACTCCGTGTCGAATCAGATGATAAATATGGCCTGGATTACGATTTATACGAGAGAAACAAAAAACAGTTTTCAATTGGGGTATAATCCTTCGCGAATTTATTAATAAGGAAGATCACTAACGACTTTCGCCACACTTTGTATTCGAACCTATTTTTTTTTTTCAATAACCGAAAATTAATTTTAATCTGTTTGGGTAAATACAAAATCATCTAAAACGTTCCCAAGAATCCATCTCTCATTGTAGGTTTGTTCTGTGAGGAATATAATCTTGCGAGAATGTTCGAATTGCAAATTTTATCACGCGTCCATCATTCGAAATCTTCAAAACCCAAATATAGGCTAAACAAAAGTTCTTCAAAAAGTAATGTTAAAAAACATTTCCAAAAGCATTGTCAATGCGTGAGTATCTAAACCATTAAAACAAATGTGTGAGTTCCACGGGGCTATACCTACTGATAACGGATTGATGTGTAAACGTAAAAATATATAAATGTAATTCTCATTGCGTGTAGGTGTGCGGTTGTATGAGTATACGTTGCGTACTCACGCAATCACACATCTACACATCATGTTACACACACACGCCCGAGAATTATAGTTGCAAAGTTGAGTTATGCAAATCTGACAATCGTAATTCTCATGTGTAACCAGCATTGGGAAAAATTTGGGAAAAAATTATTCAAGTCGCAAATCCGAATCCTAGGGTTTAAAATAGATTAATTTTTATTTGAAATTTTTTCGAATCCATTCACGAAGTATCGCAAATATTGTACCTACAACTTAACAGGCAGATAGCAGATTTATTTCCAATTGTTCGCAATTCATAACACTCAATGTAAATACACTGCACAAAGCTTCTGGTTCCTTCAATCATTTAGTACTGCATATCCAGCAGTCCTATTTCACCAATATTAACAAAACATGTAATTATTCTAAAGTCCTAAAATGGAAGTTGTTTGTCTGAGCATGCGCAGTAGGTTTTCGTTTGTCTGTTTTCAGTTACTTGAGCTTGTAAATTTAAAACTTTAGGCATTTATTATTGGCAAATATTTTTTTGTTTACTTACCTGGGTATCCAGTACTAAATGAAGTCTGGCTCTTTCTTTTTATTTTTCTCACTTTTCTGTCTATTTTTGTTAAAATTGAAAAAAAAAATATACACAAAGTCGAACTAAATTAAATGATAAAATGATAACACAGAGAAAAAAAGTATTTGTGATTCGTAAGGTTTATTTTTGTGGATTCAAGCTATGAATTTTTCTGTTCTAGAAATTTCAAAAGGAATCAAACCCCGATTTCAATGAAAATTTTCAAATTAAATAAATTTACAAATTTTAATCCAAGATTTTATGATAAAAATCCTGTCTGACACCGTTTGTAGCCCCTACAGTAGCCCGAGCACTAAACTGTTTACCCATAAAAAATGATTGAATTATATTATATTACCTTTTTGTTGATGATAGGGTAAATCTACCAAATATGGGGTGCATATAAATATAAAATTGTACATGAATTATGAAAATTAATCCAAATGAAAATTTATTAAGAAATTTGGATCAATGGTCTTTGAATTGTTTGTAACGTTGAAAATTCTTTCAAACCAATCGTTTATTTTAAATAAATTGTTTTGTCACATGACTCAAAATAATGACTTCATAAAAGGTGTTCCCAAAATGAGGTACCCCTTCTGCCAATAAGAGGTACGTATTCTAGATATGTACTTTGTATCTATGCATAATATAAATGTAAATGTTTATCTGTTTGTCTGTCTGCCTGTATGCCCATCACCTCAGAACTGCTTAATAGATCAAGCTGAAATTTTCAGGACTTATTTGTGTTGTCCGAAGAAAGGTTTTAAGACAAGTTTGAGGATTGTATCTCCTCTGGGGGTAAAGTTGTGGATTTTGATCCCCTGACCTTAAAAGAGATTTAAGAATTTTTTTTTCACAAAAATTATTGTATTCAATAAAATTTCATGGCTCCATACTATCCCCTTCTTGAGATATGGAGCTGCAAGAAGTTTAAAGTTCAAAATCAATACCTACCTGTACCTATCATACATATTGTATTGTGAGAAAAATGAGACATATAATATTTTATAGATAGAATAACATTTATTTAACTTTTTGGGGGGACAAAGGGAAATATAGAGTGAGAGAATATGATAGAGAGAAGGAGAGAGAGAGAGAGAGAGAGAGAGAGAGAGAGTGAGAGATAGGGAGCAGGAGCAGGAGAGTAATAGTATTTAGAGGGATAAACAAAAAAAAAAGGGAGGTTTGGGGGCAAAGCCCCCCATCAAATACCAATTTGAAAATTATGAAAACGCACACACTAATCTCCGCTATGATGATGAAGAAATTTGCCTGAAAACATTTGCCAAAAATATCTCTACTATATGCAAGTGAATATTTATAAGCACGAGTGAGAGAGAGAGGTGAGTGACAAAGAGACAGAGAGAAATGTATTGTAATAGGGAGTTATTCTGTACTTACAAAGAAGCTAATTACTATTAGCAAGTGGAATAATCAATACTGGAATTGTCTGCATCACTTTGACCGAACAGCTAGTATGTAATATAGGGTACCATCTTTTTCTAATATGGAGTAGCTGAAAATTTATGTCCAATATCAAAATTAGATTTATAAAAATTAATTATTTTTTCGTACAAGATGTTTCAAATGACACTTACAACATTCTGAATTCATTATATTGTTATTTGAAACACAGACAATTTATACTCGTTAAGTTCATCCTCTAAATTTTGATGCGATGAAAATAAAAAATTCTCTAATTTGAATGAATCAACTTACAGGATTAAAAATATTTTTAAATGGAAGTTAAATGTTAAGTTTTCAGTGGATATCGATCATATTTCAAAATATCTATTAGTATTTTTTTCAAATGTTTCAAAATTGCAAAAAATTTATGAGAATAAGGACAAAAATCAAAAAGAGGAAAACTCAAGTATATCTCTAGAAATACAATTGATACAAAAAAAAATTAATGTGAACTTTATTTTAGAAAATTTTATCAACCATATTTTTGTATGAAAATATTTTAGGCCTACAATCAACCTTTAACGAAATAGGTACTGAGAAGTCCGAGATTTTTGGACTCAAAATAAAAATGATTTTGAATTTAGATTGAAGACAAAAGTATGACAACATTATATGAGAAGTAAAATACAAATTCAGACACCATAATATTCAAATTTGAACTTATATTCAGATGAAGTCATGGAGACAGTAATAGAATTTGATTCTCTTTCAGGCAATCTTAATACATTTTATTACAGTATCAAAACATTCATATTTCAACAGTTTTCTACAAAATGATTCAGTTCGATCCGACAGACTGGCGCTATTAAATAAATGAAGATGAACACAAATTCAATAGAGAGTAAAAACCCATCGGACAACATGAATGCAGCCAACTTCATTTGCTTTATCTTTTCTTCTCCACACTTTTGCTTATCATTTGCAGTCAGATTTATTTTATTTTATTTTTCTTTATCATGCACACGGTTATGCTTTGGCTATTGTATATCGACATATATATTTGCTGTTCTTTATAATAATCACTTGTATTAATATCCATGCTTATATTTTATCGGCATTGCATGTTTAACAGCCATTAAAGACAGTTAAGTGGGGAAATCTTGCCAACAAGAAGAACTAACTTGTAGAAACAAATTCTAATTTTTATTCACTCTTGTTCTGAAAATACCCAGTACTAGGTTCGTCTTTACAAGCAGTCCTTCTTGTGTAGGCGGATAGTAGCAGGTCCAAGTCTCTAGTTGTACGTTAAAGTCCTTGTGTAGGCAATTATTAAGTATACCATCTGCGGATGTAGATATACTTTAGCTCAGATCTACCTTGAAGACAAACTAGGATGGTAGTTTGAATTCAGGATAGGTTAGGTTGAAGACAAAAGACAAATCAGGAATGTTCTTTCTTCATGAAGGATCAGTTGTGACGACACATAAGTCATTTCTAATGTTGTCAGTTTCATATCGCAATCTGAGGCAATCTTTTGTAAACACCTACGAGGTGATATTTTAGTCCACAATACAATCAGATGGAGTTCCTGGCATCTGTTAGAAGGGAAATTTGGTGTGTTGTAGACAAACATAAGACAAGCTTTGGTCGAGATGACTGCATTGCTCTGTCAATTAAAGGTCATGTAGAGCCTTCCTTTGCACATAGTAAATTTGATTTGATCTATGTTAGTAATTTTCTCACCTCACTTCACACACACCCAAAGTTCAGAGACCTAAAGTTTCATGATAAGAGTCTTTTACAACAACACAATCACTATCACTTATGAAGACAAACAATTAGGTGAAGACAAAAGTATTTTCTGATGGTTTCCCCTACTTGTTGTCTGCAATAGCTTTTTCTTATTATTTTATTTTTTCTGGTTTACACTTTGCTTTATCCGCTTTGTCAACACTGTAATTCTTTTGTAATTATAGTCTTTGACAAAATAATTCTGCTGTTCGTTTTTGTAAGTTCCAATCCTCTTATGGATTGAAAATTTTGTTAGGCTCTTCTGTCGACACTCCACGCTTATTGCTGATTTGTCATATTAATTTGCTGAGATATGAAGATGATGTAAGCTGTGTTCCATCATGTCCAAAGAAGTTTAATTCAAGTCAAGAAGAATTCAGCTGTAGGATTTTAACAAAGTTAAAAAATAAAATGTCTTGAAGTCACACTATCAAGACCCCTCAAATCAGTGTTTTGGCTGCATGATGTCCTAGTTTTGGGACATTGTGACGTCATTAACATTTAAACACCTCTATACATTAAAGGTTGACTTTATGAGCCGATTCATTTCAGACACCTCAGTACCTACTCGCAAAGAACAAAAATTTGGAACACATTTTGGGATTCCCTGGGCTTTGCTCATTTTAAAGATCTCGGAACATTTAGTAAATTCATCAGTCTACAAACGTCTTCACAAAAATCCCATAATTAAAAAATAAATCGATAGTTTTTCGTAATTAATAATTTTACTTACCTACATCCATAGGTAATAATCAGAAATCAATGGATCAATCAATTTGTTAGATATCGATAACTAACGTTAGTTCTTCGCACCGGTTTCACAAATTCGGAATTTAAGTTTGTTTTTTGAAGATTAAAGAAGACAACTGTGTTTTCTATGAATGTATTACTGTACTTAATTTCACTGTAGCTTTTAAAACTAAACTTTCTCACAGCACAACACAATATTTGAACTATGACACCGTTATCTCTCGAACTCTTTTGGTTAAATTTTGCAGACTGAAAATGTTTACTAATCACACGATTACTGATTTATCAATGAAATAATGTTTTCTAAAGAGAACGATAATGAAATGGTGATTATTGAATTTATTTACGTTGTAATTAGTGTAATTCTTAAAACAGTCATCATTATTTTTAACAAAAATTGTACTTTTACCTCTTGATATTGCTATATGTTTGGTTTTATCACCTTTTTACCCATTTTCGATAATTTTTTTTCCATATTTGCTGGGGGCCTGGACCACTAGCCTCTTTTGCCCCCTCAAATACAGCCCTGCTAAATTTTGAAATGAAATTTCAATGATTTTTAAACACCTCTAAAAATATTCAACGAATTTCTTCCCTCCCACCACCATCTAATATTTCATGTCAACTCGCTATCAGTTTTTTATGAAAAATTATTGTTTGTAATTCGCTAAGGGTGGTCAAGGATGTTTGTGATTCTATCGTAAGTGGGGGAGATTCATATTTTCTGTTATCTCTTCTCACCTCCCCATCATCTCCTCCTCTGTCAAATGCCCATTATCTGTACCTACCTGTATCTCAGAGTATTTTATAGGTAAGGCGAGTCTTTATTCCCAGGACCAAGACCATCATCTTATATAGGTACTTCCACACCAAAATCAATAGGTCTGATTCTTAGCTTGATACAAATATTCGTACAAAATTTTATGATTATCGAACAAAAATTGCAACCTGTACTGTGGGAACAAGAAATTGACTTACATTTATCTATCTTAATATTATAGGTATATATGAATTTAAGTTATTGTTGGAAAAAATTTCCTGAAGTCATGAAACAAAAAACGTAATTACTTCCAATCCTGGGGGATAATACTGCACTAATTGTAATAAGTAGATTTTCTAAAGAAAACCTACTTAAAAAATGGGGATGTTTTTCTTTATCCTAAATATTGGTGATGTGTATAGAAATAAAGAAATAATGGTTAAAGTTTAAGCTATCCAGAGTTTTAAGTGGGTTTTTAAAGAAAATCTACTCATTTTTGGTTAAGCATGCTAAAATTTTTATTAAATATAAGTCAACTATGAGAAATTTTTTTTTCTTGAAAATATTATATATTTTTTTATGTTAATTTCATTAGAAAATTTTTAACGACTGCTTTTGGCACAGTTAGTAAAATCAACTGTGACTGGACTTTCAAGTTTGCTTATTATCAGTGACACCGTTAAAGAGGGCAAGGAGGCACTCATTCCCTGGTGGTTGAGTTTTAGGTGTTTGAAAAGTTACCAATGGAAATTAATTTTCAAACTATTTATACAATAATTACACTGTAAGCCAAGGCCTCATGTATCTACTGGGGTCATTGGAAATTCCCCAACCTAACCAAAAAATAAAATCAACCCTTCATACGTGGATGTTTCAGAACCCAGAAGTGAAGCTAGCGAAATAATTATTTTGTCATCTTATAAAACCCCCTGCAGAGATAAATCCGAGTTTAGCTGTGTTGCAGTTGATGGTGGCATATTCACTAGACTCCAGTGGCAAATTCCTTGCCCTATCATTCCCTGTTAACCCACCTAGCTGGTCACTACTTTGATAAAACTTGCTTTGCCACCTTGAAAAATTGTCTTGCTACGCCCTTGTCGATATAACTCTCAAAATCTTTATCATTATAATAAATGTACAACCATGTATTGAGTGTTTTCTTACATTTAGAAAAACATCAAACAATTTAGAGACAAATCTTTTTATTGATCTCTTTATTTATTCAAAATTAGTTACAAACATTACATTCAATTTTATCACTGTTACTTTTATCACTTATATTGTTATTGAAACCTGGTTCATCCACAAGCAGCTAGAATGGACCTTAACTTACTTGTTCAAAAGTTGACACAGGAATAAATTCATCTTCATTTGAAGAGAATACAGTGTCGGTGATTTTCATTATCTTCAAAATGGCCGACCTAAAAAGGTGGCGTGATGTCGGAACATCCGCTGAATATGGTGACTCTTTATTGTCAGTATATCTGGTGGTGTTTGTCCATGAGAACAGGTAACATTAAGAGGCTATTATTCTAGAATTTGAAATAATAGTCGTCTATATTTTGTTTGACACGTTTTTGTATATGGACTGAAATGTATGCAAAAAGGTGACTGAACAAACCCGATTTTTCTAGACAAAATTTAACTAAAATTATTCAGACATAATTCAAGGCGCATGCGCTAACTGTAAATGTTTCTTTGTTTCCATCCTGATAAAGAACTGATCAATGTTCCCAGGCCAGTACTAACCATAGTGCCGCAAGCAGCGCTGAAGGGTTTTTATACAATATATAGGCTTATAAAGGGCTTATGTAAGTCCTTTCGTATTTTCGTCCGTGTTCATTAATATTAAACTTAACATCATCTCTCTTAATAAATTTTTAGTACATGCAGGTGTGTGCTTGTGGCTTAGTCATTATGACGTGGCGCTGGCACGCAGAAAGCAAATGTTCGAACCTCTTTACGGTGAATTTTTGTTTTTATTTTTTGAATTATCATTAAAATAGTATATATAGTTCTTTGATAAAGTGGATTTCGAGGAAGAAAAGGAGGCTATTGGTTTAGGTTCTATTGAATAAATAAATGAAAATGTAAGAACAGGGTTATAACTCCATTAAAATATCGTTCAACTGCGAAATTAGTGATCATTATAAGGTTTTATTCTACTGACTACTGCGATTTTAAAATATTATACCAATACTGCAGCCAACCTTCCGCAACGAAATAATATGTATTTGGCATGAAGCTAAAGCCAAAAAAAATAAAAAATAAAAGATTATCTTTAAAAACCCGTTTTTAACTAATTTTAATGAATATGGTAATAACGTCACTTTCATTCAAAAACCTAAAAAGTCGAAAATTTTATGATTTTCAGACGTAAGGTGTTTTTAAGGTAAAAAAAAATAAACGAATTCAATGTTATAAACAGTTCAAAATTCTACCATCAATATTAATGCCCATGGAGGCAAGTCGAAAAGTTGAAATGTCCGAATTACGAAGTATTTAAGGCAACATTTATATTGGGTGTAGATTCACGAGATTTTTATTTAAAAATAGAGCTGACTTACGTGGTTTTTAATATTAAAAACACGTAAGTCTTTACATGGACTGAAATTTAGATTAAAAAGCTTTCAAGTCCAAACAGTAATGAAAAAAATATGGCAGGGTGAAAATAATTGAATAATTTATACTTCTTTGATTTTCCTTTACTTTTACGATATAATGACCTTAATTATTATAATTACTTGGAAAATTTTTCTGATTTTCAAATCAGTTTTTTGTTGTTCCCGTAAAAAAAAATTGTTTTTATCTGCATGATTAACAAGTTTTTCTTCTTTTAAGTGTATTAATTCTGTTTTTCCTTAAGCACTCCCATGATATGTATAGCACATTACTTTAATGATAATTAGATTGCCTAGCAAGTCGTTATAAGGAAATTCACAGAATACCTACGCAACAATTGAAAGACAACTGATAAGAGAAAGGAGATTGGAAGAGGAGATAAAATAATTACGTGGAACCGATGTAGAGTTACTTACAATTTATTGAATATTTTAACGAAAACAGGGGCTTTAACCTGAATCGTAGCCATTATTCAACATTGCCACTGATTCAGAAATATGACAAACAAAATTACATTATCAAATTCATTTTTTTCATGGTATAATATGTAACTATATAGGTAGCAATAGTGCTACGATTTCTAATCTCGCTCACTCGAGGGAGTGAGTGATTCTTAAAATTTGATTTATACATTGTGTCCCGTTCAAGTATAACTGTATGAAAGAACTTGTAAGACAATACACACTTTTTTTTAAACTTGAAAGAACTTAATACGCATAGAATTATAGTTAATGCTCCAAAAAATAAAAATAATTTAGCTGACTATGAATCCAGAAACTTTCAGCCAACACAATGAAAATACAAAAAATTACTGGGCTGGTGTATGGGTCATCAGTTTCCAAAAACATTGCAAAATTGTGACGTCCCAAAATGATAATCACATGGTTATTGAAAATTGATCGAAAAATAGAAATGATAAAAAGGTTAAAATTTTGAAGGAACAGCCCAAGATCGCAGATCACAAGAAATACTAATATCCTAGATCATAAGGGAAAACAATGTGAAATGAGCTAGCCTACATACTACATAAAACCATGAGGTCTTGCCTCATGGTACCTCACACAACTACCCATAATTTATTGTTAAAAGGCCCTAATTCGAGAGAAACGATCTTTTTTACATTTTCAATATTGAGTAAATCTAATCATCATAGTTACCGATGTTACAACCAAGTATTTTGAAGTTTTATTCTTGATGTTATAAGTCCGTTAGTAAGTTGATCTTAATCTCCATGATGAGTTGATGTTGATTAAAGAAAAGAAGTTTCACCGTTTTAAAATCTTGGTTTGATTTAGCGATTATAATGAGCGATAATAGTAAACACAGGATGAAGAAAAACGAATTCCCGCATTAAAGAACTTTTAATTATTTGTTTCTTTTATTTTAATACACTAATGGTGACGTGAACAAAAAACGTACCTTTTACTTGGCTGGTAGAAAACAGAGTACTTACTGTGTGGTGTGTATGCTCTCGTCACACCACCAGATTCTTATCTTTTTGATCTTGGTTTATTCCACGTCATTATTTGAGGAATATTCACCGTTAAGTTTCATTTTTCAATTTGTTATATTTTATAATCTGTAATTTTATGTGGTGAGAATGATCGAACATGGAAAAACACGGAATTATTTTTGGGGAATTGAAGATTGGTCATCTCAAACAAAACTCAACGTAGTATAATTAATGGATGATGGATTTCTTACCTACTAGATATTAGGTTATTAAATTTAGACTTCACAAAATGAAAATAATATTCCTTGAAAATAGGTTTTTCCAGTATTTGGAGAAAACAACAGAAAGTATCGAGCTGAAATTTCTTCAAAAGATAGTCTTCACATAGAGATAAATTTTTTAATAGATTGTCGCCTATGAGTTTGGTAGTTTCTAAGAAAACTGAAAAATAACAAATTGTAAGAGAAAATTTTGTGTTTGTGGTTTTGGAAAAAATGCAAAAGGAAATATTGCGAATGATAATTCTTATTTATAGGAGCAGAGTTCGTGGAAGTTTTTATCAGTTAACTTAATAGTTCCAGATACAAATGTAAAACAGATAATAGCCGGAAGAACGGTATTTTTAGGGTTCTGAGAAAACTATGAAATTAATTTATACCGTTGAAACTTTTTTTAGACATAATTTTTATGAAATACATAACAAGTTGCAGTTCTGATTGGAGTTTGAAGTCTACTGACTCAGCAGTTTCCAAGAAAAATATATATAACAAAAATACTTGGTGAAAAGCCAGTTTTGTGTGTTGCTTGAAGTATATCTTTTTGTATTTACGACGCAAGAGATTAGGAGCGTCTATTCTGCATTGCATTTAGCAGCAATTTTGTATTCAATGCAAAATGAGCTACCATAATATAAGCGGATGGTTCTTTTGAATCATATTCCACCAAACTGGGAATTCTGGATTTAGTGAAAATTGAAACCAGTATTTATTTGAGAATTTATTATCAACAAAAATATAATTATTATTTAAATTTTTTTTTCTTTACAAGTTTACTTGTGAGTTGAGTGCTTATGTTTTCAAAAAAAAGATGTGGAATACCCTGTCGTGAGAGATATTCACATGCAGAAGGTAATCTACAGCATTGCGTATTCTGCCACTTCATACATTTAGGTATGGGAGAGCCAAATCCAAGGCAAACACTGGGGCTTTTGTAGCCGGTTTTGGGAGCTTATACACTGGGTTTGGCACATGCACACAGACACACATACGTACATATATTTATGGTACTATGTCATAGTTTACGTTGTTTTTTGTATCTGTAAGGTAATAAGAAACAACGCAGCGTGTTTAGTGCCAGTCTGTGACATCACTGAGATCCTTATCAGGTAATTTATCACAGCCTGTATAATATGTCTTACCTGTACGTACATACAGGTATGAACATACAAACATACTTGTGTGTATTAGTTTAAAATATTCCAGCCTTTGGACCGCAACTGTCTTTGAGAGGTCCATAGGAGTATTATCCCCACATAAGATATTTGAATACTAATTTGGAAGAACATTTATTGAACCTATACACATTGTGTTTTTTATGATGTCAATATTTTTAATGACCAATTATTTACTGGCAAACAGGGTTTTCGAACGTTGTGATTTGGCATGGAGTTTTTCATTTCATAAGTAGGTAGGTATCTTGGTATTATTTTATCCATTATTTTAACTATATTTCGAAAGAAAGAAAAAAAAAGAAGTTTCTAACGGAGTTTGTTGCGTAGGAATTTCAAAACTATAGTTGGATTTTATTTCATTTCTGTTGCGCTGTTTGCGCACTAGCTCCATTTTGAGCAGTTTGTAGGCAATAAAACGGTGGTTTATATCCGACTCTAGATGTTGTATCGCATATTAAAGCAGCAACTTCAAAAAACCAAATGTACCTAATGAAAAACAATAGGCCGCTACATCGACGAAGATATTTATAAGCGATGAATAGACAGCAATTCACAAAGGCTACGTACTTACCCACTTAACTTTTACATATTTTGAACACGGATTCACTGGTGGAATACCAATTAAACGGCGGCACATCGCCTCGACCAGCTTAACCGAATATAGGTACTATATTTTTGTGATATTTATTGTTGGGGAAATTTATTGAATTTTCAGACGTGTTCGTGCAAAATAATAATTTATTTATCGTTAGCCGCGTACTTAATTCTTTTGCATGACAATCAGTACCTAACCTGAAGATGAAAGTTCCGACGTATCGAACACAGAAGAAAATTATCGATACGAAAGTGTTTGAGGAGTGCACGACGAGAATTTAATATTACGTTTGGTAGACAGGATGCAGGAGATGGGTTATAACACCACACGAGACGCCATTATTCGCACACACAATATCGAACCGACATACTCGAACAAGTTTAAAATTTGACACTTTCAAAATGATTTTTGTGTCACATTTTTGTCAGAATTTTCGTGGTTTGTGAAATTCTGTTGCATTTTCAGTTCCCGGTGTTGACGTAACTAAGGCTCTTTACTAGCAGGTATGCGCATGAGGGTGATAAGAGATGAACCGCCATTTTGTGTTATCATTATAGTAATAATAAATAATGTAAAATTCATAAAAAACCGAATAACACATGATGGCGGCTCATCTCTTATCACCCTCATGCGCATACCTGCTATTAGAGAGCCTTACCATAACTAACAGTCGTTTACAAAAACAAGTCTACCTTCGAAGTTTAATATCAGCTTTTTGATGGGTAGCCTAACGGTCAGATTAGGATCTATCTGTTTAGAATTTTTCTGTAGTAGGTACTGGTAAAGGATGGTTTATACCTTTGACTATATAGCTTAATGGACTGCTAAAACTGATAAAATCTTGAAGCCAAACAATGCAGGCGTTACTTTTTGAAAAAGGTACTTTGTGTGAAAACTGAATTTGTATTGAGTTATATTTTTGTGACTCCTAACAATATAAGCAGATACTAGTGAAATATTAGAACGCTATACCAATTTATTGTCTGAAATTAATGAATAAAACGTTCTAATAATGATTTAAATTAATCGATGAACTCTTCAGAATGTGAAAATGTAAGTTTTAATTCTACAAAATTGTTGATGAATCTCACTCGCTTTAAAGCAGCGAGAAAAAAATATGTACCCACGAATTGAGAGTGTGAGTAAACTTGTAAGTAAAACTTGAGAGAACGATATTCTTTTAAGTTTCACTACCTGTTTATACTTTCACTTATCACCAAAGGTCGTTTTTCGTAAAAAGAACGCCTGTTAACAGTGGCTTTAGCTGTGTTCCATTTAACCCTATGTATTTCTTATCAGTTCTAGCAGTCCATTATAAGCTATATAGTCAAAGGTTTATACTCATTGATTTATTCTCTGTGATCTAATACATAAAGAGTTCACTGAAGAAAAACACTGAGTTATGGTTTATACTGTTTCTCTTGATTTATTCTCTGAAAATTGAAATTTCCCAACTTTACAGAATACAGATTAAAGATTAGAGAACAGAGATGTAAGTTTAAACTCTTTTTAAGCGTTTCAACTTATATTCGCGCCTCCACCTTCAATCATGTATAGGCGTATGGATGCACACATATAAACAATACGGAATTGCCAGAGGTTTTCACTAAATTTTTTTAAATAAATAACTGAATTGGCTACTTAATGTATCAATTGTCTGGCAAAATCGTGATAGTTGACGAGATCATCATGCTATTGCTAAACAAACAAATCGAGCAGCTTTTTTCAGTGTGATACATATTTGTATTTTCAATATGGTGGTAAAAACTGAAAGCTGAAGGCAGCCAGCACTAATCTAGGTGCGAGTTTCGATGCAAGTTTCAGCGTAAATTTTGACGCAAGAATAGAAGGAAAAAAAACTCTAGCGCAGCAAACCACGTTAGAAAAAGTAGGTTTCGACAGAAAGAATTGTGAATTTTGTCCAAAGAGTAGGAAGACAAAAATGTGTCAGAACATAGGACATCACAAACTGAACTTCACAGCGAAACAAATTTGAACAATGCCAGTTTTAATCACATTGAAACTCTCCAACACAATCAAAACTAACTGTGGCTTAGTTGGTTAAGCTTAAAGACAAAATTTTGGTAATTCAGAGGTATAGGGTTCGAATATTCAAAATAACTGGGGTAGGTTGAAGGACGAAATTGACTTTTTTACGTAATTTTGCTTTTCTGAGGCTAAAAAAAATATTTTTTCGTTTCAAGCTTAAAATATGGATTTTTTGGGACTATTATCTGAAGAGTAAAATAGAGAAAATTACACTGCTGTTTGTACCGAATTTCGTGACTATTGGATAAGAATTGCAATTTTTAGTGAGTCAATATCGAAAATTAGCCACTCCAACAGCCCAATCATAACCAAACTTGAAAGTGTATTAAAATAGGTTTAAATTCATGTTCATACCAAATTTCGTGACTATTGCTTCGAAATTACGTTTTTTCAAAGCTATAAAACTGCCAAAACTGTAACATAATCGCCCATCCCTGACGTACCGTATAACCAAGTTTTCCCAAGTTCAAATAATCTCATCCTCGACTTAATACAAATGTTTGATCCAAATTTTGTGATCATCGAACAAAAATTACGCCCCATATCGTGTTAACAAGAATTGGACATACCTACATATATACATACATATAATATATGTATACATATAAATACATATGAATTTTCAAAAATGGTGCCAAAATGTTCCTTGGGTCATGAAAGGAAAAACGTCATTCCATAAGCACAAGATTAATAAGTAGATTTTCGTAGTAAACCTACTTAAAAAGAGAAGTACGAAAACTTTGTTGGTGTGCGTGTGTGTGTGTGCGCGCGCGCGCGCATTCAACGCACGCACATTAATAAAAAAACAAATTTTGTTGTTTTCATGAAACAACAAATTATGGTGTGTTACCAGTCCACAAAAATAGGAATAATATGTATCACATTAAATGATTCAATCTGTTTGCTTATAGGCACTGAAGTGTGCTTTTTAAAATTTTTTGACGTTGCCTTCTCTTTTTGTTTTCAGACTGGAAATTTTCATTTCTCTCCCCTCCCTAAAAAATCTCTTGATATGTTTCTGGTAAATACTAAAATCATTCTCATCATTTTAAATATTAAAAATGACAAGAATGTGCATTCAGTGATAAAAAATTTTAAAATTCTTTCATCACAGATAAATTTAAAGATCCCAATGCAAAGAAGAACTAACATGTTGCCTAACTCGAAGTTTTAGCGGGCATTGGTAAGTGCAGAAACATTTCATTGGTAATATTATGGCGTCCAAAAACAAAATACAACAGACTGAGTGGTAGATACGGAGTATATCAAAAAGGCAAAAGAATGGAATGAGAAACCACAAACTAAATACTATAATGAGTCGAGAAAGAAACAAGTCAGCCAAAACAGATACACATCGCCAACCTACCAAAATAATCTGTCTAGCCTAGGGCATCAGTCTGACATTTTAGTTAATGAGAAAAGGAAAGGGTGGCTTGCCGACTTATTATTACACAGTGTAATTTAAATAATGTAGTAACATACAGTCGTAAAAATGATGAAGCTTAAGTAATGCTGGTAACAAATTTTATTCTCGTCTTCTTTACAAATGACAATCGTTTATGAAGGATGAACCAATGACCAAAGACTGGTTAAGAAGTCACAAAATGGGAAAATTTCAACTAACGGTGTCAATTAAGTTCTATTTCATGACATAAAATAGTATTCCCAATTTGGGAAACCAAAACGACTTGTAGATCGAACAATTACTGTATTAGCCGTGAATATAAATTATTTGTGGTGAGCGGGTAACTCAATGTTAAAAATGAGACTGACTATTCAACACAAAATAGGAAATGGAGAACAGTCAAAAGATGCAAAAAGTGGAAACTTCGTTGGTTCATCGTTGACAGGTTAAAACCTGCACTTTACCGTATTGTTTAAACAATTAAAATTGGTAAATCCGAAGTCCCTATATTTGTGTAGTATAGGGAAATGTTGACCGAGTATAAAGTTAGATTGACTGAAGTTTACTCTCATCATTTGGATTACATTATTTGTTAGTTAACAAACTTAAAGTTAGCGAGTCAATTCTCTAATTAGTATATGAATATAATGTTCGAGACCAAATGGGTATGGTAATATATCCAAGACTGTGGGTTTCCATATTTCTGAATATAATATATGACTTCACAGGTACTTATGAATACATGTAACTGCATAAGATAGGAATATGAAAGAGCTATATCATAATAATTATAGTTGGGCTGCTATTAGTTAATATTAATTCATTCTAATTACTTATCTGCGGGTCATTTAAGAGCGATTTTCTTTATCAATTATTTATTGACAGTCTTTTTGTAATTTGTAAATACAGCTATGAACATTACCAGCAGGAAAGTCGGTGTCTTTGAAAATATTTTTCTATTACTCATTTTTATTTGATTTTATCTACTTTATGACATCTGAAAAACCATGGCTTTCCCTTCACATCACCACTAATCCCAAACATCCTATACTTTTAAAGTAGGTAGGGAACAGCTCACAAGTTTTAAGACTGTATTATGATAAGTTCACAAACAAATACATCGAGTTCGACGTGTAATAACTTCCCATTCTACAAAATATAACGACACACTAACTGATGACTTTTATATACTTTTGTGGCGACGTGTATCTTATAACTCGATCACTGATTAGTGATGTTAAAAATTTTGATATGTATTGATATGTATCGATACACACAACTGTATTGAAGTATCAATACATTGCTCAATACTCACGATATGTATCGATATATTTTATACATTCAAAATAAAAAACATAAATAAATAAGTAAATAAAAATACAAAAAAGTGCTCCAGGCCACCAGCAGACAGGACAGATTATGAAAGTATATTCTTCTTAATATTTAATAATTACCATGGTTGATGGCTTGATACGAGGGAGATATTTCTATTTTATCAAGAAAAAAAATTATGGATTTTTGATACGATGCTGTATCTATATGTATCGATACATGTGGTCAAAATATCCATACGTATTGATATACTGAAAAATGCTTCGATATAATATCATTATCACTGATGAACCACACCTTATTTCTCTCAACTATTCACAATTTTGGTTCGACTGTGAACAGTCAGTATCATTTTATACGTTGATGTTTTCCATTCGTTGTGAATACTTAACAATATTCATAACATATTACAGATTTTCCTTTCGACATTCAAGTCATCCTTTTTAACTGTTTTTACCAAAATTACTCAAAAAGTGAACGCCGTTAGCAGAACCATTACCAATTCAACTCAAAACTGTTTTTGATTCCAACAACGAGTACACTTACTTGGAATCTGTTGGTTCACCAGACATTGAGAAACCACAAGACAATACAATTTTTGACAACTGCACAACCAGATATACTTGTTATTCAACTGTAAGTAACTTCTACTGTAATAAAATGTGAATTGTACTGATGGGCCGACCAACTTATTTAACTCATCTACTCGAAATTGCCTGACTTACTACATAGGCCTTGGAAGCTTTCGCTGGTAGGCTGATGGCCTAACTGTTTGAGCTGACTTGTGGTTTTGACTCTACAATTTCTCAAAATTCCTTGATATACATTGTCTCATGATTTCAAACCCATCGTTTTTGAACATCACAACTTGAGGAACTGAATTATTTTTATTTAAGTAAAACTTCTACAGGAACCTCTAGAGGCGTGTTAGGCATGGCTGGCATGGAGAGTAAACTTGCAATAGAGAGATGATTTTTGATGATTGCCTACCAAGTTTTATAATATGAACTGACGAACTATTTAAAGTGATTCATGAGTAGTTTTTAAAACCTGTACGTTAAGGTAAATGTACTGATTATATTGGGTCTTTATCAAATACAGGGTACTATTGTTTCTCTTAAACTATTAACACAGTCTGGGTGGGAAAATTGAAGATAGTAAGACTGTTCTGTTGTACTAATCTACAAAAAAAGTTGAAAGAACATGCCTAAAATGAGTTTTTCTCTAGTTTTGTTTTTTATCACTATCCTTCTAATTTTTTGTAATTTTTCATAACGTTTGGACAAAATACTAATTGATATTTTCATCACCCTAGAATGAAACTAGCCCAAGTCCAAAAATGTTATTTTTCAGGAAAGTGAAAAGAAAGTTCAGAATATTGATATTTTTCAGTTATTGCAATGAGATGTGGAACTGAATATGGTATATTGATAAAAGGAACCAAGTGAAGATATTATTCACAAAACAATTGAAATTCTACTATTTTCCTTCAAATTAAGGGACATGATGTACTGAACCAAATTAACTTCCGGGTGTATCATATGTCCCACATAAGCTACATTTGCACTGAGTAGTGAATAAAAATGTTTTTGCAAAACTAACTTATCTTGGACTTAAGATAGTTTTACAATCATAAATTAATCAAAACAAGTGGAGTTGAGTTACTTCTCCACAAACCATTTCCTTCATCCCAGAAAATAAATTAGCTAAACTTGGACTTGAGATAGTTTTGCACAAATAAATTAGAGAATAGTGGAGTTGAGTTAGTTCTGCATGAACAAAAGCAGTATAGACTTGAGATAGCTTTCATAAATGATAGAGGGTAGCACAAGGAGAATTTTGATATGCGTAGCACAAAAATGGCATTTTTGGACTTAAAATAGTTTCATTCTGAGCTGAGGTGATGTTTTGAAATATGTACAATATCAACAGAAAATTTGAACATTTGTCTTCAGTTTTCAAGTATTGTTAATCCTGTAAGTTGATTCATTCAATTTTTGGAATTTTTTATTTTCATCACATCAAAATTGAGAGGATGAACCTAATATGGGGAACCAATTATTGATGTTTAAATCAACAAAATATTGGAATCATAATTATTCTAAGTGGCAATTTCAATCTTTGTATGAAAGAATAATCAATATTTATAGTTCTAATTTTGATTTTTTGCATAAATTTTCAAGTATCCCATATTAAGAAACGGTTATACACCATGTACTCCATATTAGGTATACTTATGGTGTATATTCAGAATATTACATACTTATCCAAATTAGGTAAGAGGGGTACACCATTTTGAAAACACCTTTTGTGGTGTCATTAGTTTGAGTAAAAGGAAAAAATTTATGTAAAATCGAAGATTAATGTGGAATACCTTGTCGTGAGAAAGTATTCTCATCAGAAGATAAATTCAACAGAATTTAAGTATGTTCAGCCACTTCATATTTATCATATGGGTAAGCCAAAACCTGGGCAAACACTGGCGATTTTAGAGCCGGTTTGGACGGTTTATATGCTGGCTTATTTAAACGCACACATACACACATATGCAAGGAATATGTATGTAAGTGAGAGTGGCCCAGTTGCGTCATCTCTTGTAGTGATAAGAGATGATGGGATGGTTCATGTAGGGATTGTGACATCATCGCATTGTTAAGATAAGTCACAATTTGGTACTCGTACATTACCTGCAAGTACATGCAGGTAATTACAATTGAATGTAATTGTGTTTTCATTTAACGTCGCAAGGATGAAAATAAGCCTGCCTTTTGGCTGCAACTGTTGTCACCCCTATTCCTCATAAGAGTGAGTCCCCACAATTAATTCTTTAGACTTTTTAATATTACAAACAATAAGATCAAGGATCATTGATTTTGATTCCTCCATAAATTTTAATTTAGATTGATTTTTCAAATTTATGTACAATTTTAAAATTATGTACTATTCGGTACATTTATCTATGAATATAGTCGAGTAAGAGTAAGAAAACACATTCTCCTAACTTGAAATTATCTTCGTAACTTCAAAATTGAAATAGATACCAAAACCGAGAGCTTTGCCTACTAAAATTTCAAGAAAAACAAATTAAAGATAGTCCAAATGTTCAGAGTTAACTTTTCCTTAGACGCACTCGATTATATCAATATTAATTTCAGGTTCCATCAACTACTAATGAACCACCCTATAATTACCAACCAAAGAAAATAGTGAGCTGCAAGTTGGGTGTAGAGGTAGTGCATGTGTATGAGTGTATGTTTGTACATCATATTATTAGATAAGGACTTTTCATTAGAGGTTATACACGATTTAAATCAGGAACTTCCATACTTATTGAGAACCATAAGTATATGTAAATTTGTGATGGGAAAAATAATGCAGCGAGTAAGATACGTAAAAGTGTAATTATAAAAGTAAAAAATTTTTACAAAATAACATATTAAAAAATATGTAATTCATATTATTCTCTCCACTAAGGAGTAACGTCAGCGCAAATTTTTTTATAATTATATATTTTATTATTTTTCTTTCAATCTGTTTCTCCTACGTTTCCAACTCTAACTGGTTTTCCGTTCGTAGTTTATTTTTTCTTCCCTTTTGTTGTTCAGATACATAATAGTAGGTTTTATTTTAATTTGCATGTACTTAGATGCACATTGTGTCTCCTTCTGCACAATAATATGTTTCTTAAGTTATCATGCTTTTTATTATCTTAAATGTCTCTGACTTTCCCATCTCTATTTCTCCTCAGTGAATTCCAATGTGGTTCCATCTTTTCTGAGGTAGGCACTACATCCAAGAATTGGTGAAGTGGTGCCTACATAATCACATTTTTCTCTCCTAAAAATGACTTCTACCCACACACCTTTAAACCTGATTTGGGTTTGAAATTGTGTAGGTACTTCTTGCTTTGTCCATGTCTGCTTTTAAATTTTTTTACTAGCCAATTACTCAGCTATTTAAATTAATGTAAATTTTGGGACATCATTTTGTTCCTTTTTTTCCTTACTCAGCTATATAATATTCTTCACTTCGTTTTCCTTCGTACCTTCTTGGGTGACCTTGACAGTAACGATTGAGGTAGCAGTGTTCTTGCCCATTAAACTTGGTGAAACCCATTAAGTTTCTTTTGTTCCTTCCTCAGTATCTCAATGGAACCCATTGAGGTGCTGTTTCATTCGACGTAATTATAGCTTGATAGACAGATAGATGCCATTGAGGTGGGGGAAGTTGATGTAAGAGTGCGCAGTGCTAATTTCTACAGAACTACATATGTGGTAACACTTTCAATGACATCAGGTTGTGTGCCTGGTGTATACGCAATGGTTAAAAGCAAAAAAATTTGTGTTAATGACATTTTTGCATGATTTTTCTCAATATTTATGTTTTTGGTTCCTAAACTATAACTTTTCAAATTTGCGCAGTAAGGAATTGTAAATACCCATACAAAATGAGCAGGTTCATTTTATGTTTATTGAATACTATGTAAAATAAGCTTTTGATTGACATATTGCATTAAATACCCCTGTCAACTATTTGTATTTTTTCTTGGAAAGGAGGTTTATGAGGTACCTATATTTATATGAGCCCCTCCTAACTAAAATCCTGCCTACATCCATGGATAGTGACTTCATTGAAAGTGACTGAATTTTGCCTCTAGTATAATTATTCATAATATGCTCATTGGTTACTTACACTGTCCTGGCCCCACCCCATTAAACGCAACATTTAGTTTTTGGTAATTATTTTCAAGCTTCTCCATAGAATCTGTTATGACACTGACTGTAGGTATTAATTACCTATAACTATTATTTTTATCCACGTGTTTAGTCACTTAATCCTTTCTAGGTGCAGGGAGCCAACCAGTTTCATAGCCTACATCACAAGTAGCATGAAGCTCTGGCAACTGTAGGTAGGTCGGTGATGACTATATGTCAGCTGCAACACGCATTGTATCAGCGATGACCTAAGTACACAGGTACTCGCCTTCCCAAAATTAGCTCTACATATAATGTGGGCGATATATCATCTGTGTGTGAGTGCACGCAGATGATATATCATTTATTTAATAAGCAGAGCACTTTATTTATGACCTGTCTGTCGATGTAATGGGCCAACCCCATAACTAGTGAGACGTAGGAAAGTCCCTACGCGGACTATACTGTGTCCTCGAGCATATAACTCGATGATAACGGATATGAGTTTGTATCTCCGTTGGGTCCCTGATCTCTACACAACTCATTGAGGTTTTGTATGCTTACGTTAGTATCTCAATGGATTCTGTTGATCGCTATACTGGATCTCTCTCTCTCCCTTGGAGTAAATTTTTTTCTCTACATTAGACTAATAATACCATTCGTCGAGTTTCTTGTGGCCATCACCACGGTCTCAATGAAATCCGCTGAGATATCGCTCCTAATTTCATAATTTACACAAAGTTCATTTTACTAAAATAAATTTGTAATACGATATTATTTCAGTCAAAATAGAAATTTCTTCAAAATGCTTCCATCTACCTATATACCCAGGTATACGTTATTTTTTGACTCTGGCCACAACAGGGAGGGGCAGTTCGTTACGGCCTTTTTGTTGCTGCTGTGCAACCGCCGTCGCGTCCGGTAGCCGTAAGAAAGGAAAAAATCGTTCTTTAAGCAACGACAGAACTCGCCGATTGAAAACAAATAATACGAAAATGAAAACTCCCTGAAATGCGTGAACCGCGTCGAACAAAAATCGAATTGGTCTCGCAGCGTGCCAATAGTACGTCATCGGATTTCCAATGTTGTTCAAACCCATCAGTATGAATAATTTCAAATACAGCAAAAATCTGCGGCAAACGCAAGAACGAAATGGTATTTATATATTTACTGACAATAAGGCTGAAAATGTCGCATCTTATTGGCACGAAAATTCCAAAGATCGGCACAATAAATTATCTTTACCTACCTCGCTTGTTGCTTTTTATGACGATGGCTACCTTCGTTCTTGTTTTTCCCCCAACGATTACTCTCCTTGGTAATCCTTAAAGCTGTTCTGACGAATGCGTAGCCGTTAATTACGAAAGTTATGTACACAAAAATATGGAAGAAAATAAACGACGGATTGAGCCACGAAAAGTTTTCTGAAAAATAAAAAATATTACGCCTATACTATGGTTATGTCGAATCAATAAATAAATTAATGCGACAATTTAGCAAATTTCAGAGCATTGTCCGAATGAAATATTAATTTTCTTAATTGGTATAATATTGTATTGTTAATTCGGTTCGCAATTGGATCAGTTTTAATGTT
Organism: Ericerus pela; assembly: GCA_011428145.1. Lineage (NCBI taxonomy): Eukaryota > Metazoa > Arthropoda > Insecta > Hemiptera > Coccidae > Ericerus > Ericerus pela. Next base: position 769,444 of record WOFM01000261.1, on the reverse strand, counting down.
AATTGAAGGAATTGTTTTTTGAAGTTAGTTTGCACGAAATTTCGAGCTTTTATAGAGAAGGATATTACTGATTTTTTCTCCAGTATAAGGCCATTTTCTGTTACATAAAGATGAAACTGAAAAACGCCTGCGGGGCAAACTCAATCTTTTTTTGATACAAATTAGCAATGATATTGGTTTTCAATTGTACGTGTGATCCGTAAGGTTTTTGGCTTCAGAAGGTCTGGAAAAAAAATTGCAGCATTTGGTTATCTATTTTCAAAATATCAGTGACTATTGAAGAGCTACGATTTTCAGGAGAGTAATGTTAAATAACATTTTTTTATAACACTTATCAGAAAATATTAAGATTAAGTGTTGTATCTGTCAACATTTTTCAGATATAACAAGGTATAATAATATTAGGGCTATTTGGCAGAATAATAGTGGTTTGAAAATTTTCTCTTATTTAATATCAATTTAGACCTTATTACAGACAATTTAGCATCCTCTCTAAGATTAATTTTAATATTTCTTAGAAAACTGGTTTTCAGTGGGATAGAAGAAACTCGAGTAGGACCCAGACAATATTTCATTGTGCTGGGGTACCCTCGTGTGAAAGATGGTTGCAACTAATTCGTATGTTCATGAATAGAATCAGATAATGTGTGTGTGTGTGCGTGTGTGCGCGTGCGTGCGTGTGTGTGTGTTCTCTATAATAAGTCTATATCATTCTGTTAACACGATACAGGGCTTAATTTGTGCTCAATAGTCACGGAATTTGGTACAAATGTTACCTTTAAAAAAAGGAATTGATCTACCAATTTTCAATCTAATTGATCTATTTTTTCAGTAAGTAGTTATTAGTTATTTAGTTTAATTTTGTCTCATATGTAGGGAAGAGAGTGATGTAGAAGCATGAAATTTAGAGGCTAAACTAATATCATGGAGGATCATATATTTGGGTGAATACATTGATCAAAAAATGTGCTGGGGAGTGCAAGAGTCAAAATTTACAACTTTTCCTCAAGGAGGACTAAGGACATCAGAGTTGGCTTAAAACGTTCTTTGAAACACATACAAATAAGTCCTAAAAATTTCTGCTAGATTTATCGAGTGGTTCCAAAGTAATGGACGAATATACAAACAAACTTCCAGATTTATAATATAAGTACCTGGTTCACCGAGCTTTGCTCGATGTGGAAATTAGAAAAAACTGGAAAATTTTATAAACATATTTTTATAACATATCTTGATTCTCGAGAAAAAAATTAAAGATTGCAACTGTAAACTCATTCCATCATTAGTCATAAATTATAATAATCATACGCAGCGCTAGGCGTAACAAAATTCGCTAATAAAATCTTACCTATCCGTTACTTTTGGCCTGCGAATTTTTCATCATTCATTTTTATCGCTTACTGCCTGATGGATAAACTGAGATACTCATATTTCTGTACAACGAATTTTCTCAAACTTGAAACCTATCTAAATCAATTAGGTACAAACGTTACGTCTAGTACAGGAAACTGACCTATCAATTTTGAATCTAATTTATGAATTTGTTCCGAAGTTATTAGTCATTAAGTTTGATTTTGCCCCATATCTTGGGAAGGGGGTGATGTAGAGGCATAAAATTTAGTAGGTAAACTAATATCACAGGAAACGATATATTTTATTGAAAAAATGTTTTTGGGAGTGCAAGAGTCAAAATGCACAACATTTCCCCAGGAACTGCTAGAAACCTCGGAGTTAGCTTAAAACCTTCTTTGAAACAATACAAATAAGTTCTAAAAATTTCAGTAGGTTCGATGGAGTGGTTCTGAGATGATTGACATATATACAAACACAATTTCACATTTTTAGTACAATATATGTATGTTTCGTGCGTGCGTGCGTGCGTTTGTACGTGCATGCGTGTGTGCGTGTGTACGTGCGTGTGTGTGTTTGTGTGTGTGTTTGTATGGTCTAAAATTTGTGTTCACAGTTTTCAGAATAATGCGGAAGCGATAAGACTGAAATTTTCACGAAAAGTAGTCCTTATTATATAGGACTAGATCCGATAGTGTGTGATTCTTACTGATCAAATAGTTTCTGAGAACACTGAAGAACAAAAACTTCTTAGAAAAGTGGTTTTTCTAAGACTTTGAAGATACTACAAAAAAAATCAAGCGGAAATTTTCCCGATCGACTTTCCTTATATGGTTGCAAGTCTGATAGAAGTTTGGTTCTTACCTACTAATTCAGTAGTTTCCGAGAAAACTAGAAAAGCAAAAATTTCCTAAAAAGTGGTTTTTCCTGGATTTTGAGGAAATTGCAGAAAGGATAGGGCTGAAATTTTCACAAAATGTGGTTCTTAAGTCAGACAAAGTATGATGGGAGATTGGTGCCTATTGACTCGGTACTTTCCGAGTAAAAATGTAAAACAAATCAAATTTCCTAAAGAAAAGCCAGTCGTCTTTGTTGGTTGAAGCATATTTTTCGAATTCGCGGCCCAGGGGATTACGAGTGTCTTTTCTGCATTTCATTAAATTAAGTTCTATGTTTCTTTTTGAATTATAGATTACAATTGGCAAAATCGGATTTCTAGCGAAGTACCTATTCCTGCGGTGCAATTCTTTTTTTGTTTTACATCATAAGTTTAAAACATGTTTCAGAAAAAAAAAAAAAAAAAAAACGAGATTTGCATTAACACATAGTTTTGCCATAGTTTGTGTCGGTTTTCGAGTCTAGAATCAATTTCAAAAGTTTTTGTCTTAATTGGTACTGCACAGTTGGGCTGTCTTTAAAAAATGAATAACTTGTTTGTAATTTAAAAGATTAATGATATTATCATAGCATAGGAATAATGATTTCCAAAAATAAAACTAAACTGCAAAAGAGTAGGTACTTTACCTATTCACTGTATAAAGCGACGAAGTGACGGGTTTTCTACATGTAAGTAGAAAATAAATATTTGAAAGGATATAATTGGAAAAATTTGTCGAATAATTTACATCGCATAATTGAAAAGTTATAATCCATGAAACCAGTGAATTCAAAATGAACAAAAATTTTAGTTACGAATTAGGATGCGAGAGTTGATCCTAGCGATTCTTCAACTCGTAATTTTGTTGCGAATATTGTTTAAAAGAACATGTTATATTGACGTTTTTCGAATATATAAAAGCAGTTACATTATGAACAACATGCTCAAACAAGAGAGACCAGAATAATATTAATGGAAAGGAAATTGCAAACAAATCACAAAAAAAAAAAAAATAATAATAATAATAACTGCCTCTAATGATTATACTTAAGTCGGCTGAAGTATACGTCTACACTTTTTTGTGTTCAGTTTTGGTAATGAGTTTGAACGCGGGGTTATATTATTTTTCCTTATTATTTCAGAACGAATGATATTAAAAAATATGGGGGCTGGATCAATAAAACTCTAGCGCAGCAAGTATGGCTAGAAAAAAGCAGGGGTTCGCTTTTAGCATCCTTTATAATATTATATCGATAAATGTTATACACGCTGCTGTATGCATAACGCTCGAACTTCGACAAAGTTGAAGGAGAGAGACTTTTATCACGAAAATCTTCTCTCCGGTACGACGCTGCTCATCTATAATAAAATTGATAAGTCTTTCTGTCTTAGAAAGTCCAAGACCAATACCAAGACAACCATAATATTGGTCTGCGTTTTGCTTATAGGTGCGACTATTCCGGTGCTACGATGAAATTTATGCATAGTTATAGGTGGGTATATATACATACGGACAAAATCGATGAACCTGCCAGTCTTTGCTATACCAGGTTTCCAGCTGCAGTCAGGTGGTAAGAAATAATCAGCTGTAAATGTGATAACGGATAATACGAAAGGACATCCTAGGGCGTACGAAGTATAGATCATAAATGGTCGGCCTGATGCGTGGTGAACTGATTTAACAGCATTTATCGAACGCAGCATATCGATACACATAACGTTTAGCCAAAAATAACTGGATAACATTCCAAAATACATCAAATATCCTGCAAAAAAATAAAATAAATAAATAAATAAAAAGTCTGAACAGTATTAAGTGAAATGTAGGGGAGAGTGATGTACGATGCCCCCCTAATTTATTTTTCCTTCATTAGTTTGTAACACTGGATTGACCAAAAAAATATTCAAATGGGGCTCAATAAAAAGTGTGAACCTTTGCCAAAAAAAAACAAAAAAAAAAACACTAATATAACGCATAAAATAGTTATTTGTGATACAAGTGTATAAAGTACGCGATTTTGATGAGAGTGCATTTTTGCGGCATGGAGCCCGAGGCAAACGATGCAAATCACAAGGGGAATCAATCACCTACTATATACACGTGTGGTCATCGACTATTTTTTGCAACACCACCTCATAAAAAATATTCAGATAAATAAATATTTTTATATAACACATGTTCAGAAAGACAATGTTTAAACTGATATTTTTCGAGAGAAAAATATCTCATATCATTGATGAATATAATATCAATGTAAAGTGAACGCACCTCCATTTATAAATGTGAAGAAGCATGTTCAGTTTACATCGGAGAAGAGTCATATTTTATAAACGAAACATTAAATCTACCGCAATGAGGAGGTTGATATTTTACTCCGTTTTTTATAATTTAAAAAAAAAGTCTCATCACTATGATGGAATTTTAACGTTTTGTTGATTTCTGATCATTAATTATATACAATATCTTCTTCGACAAGATTCAAATGTGAGTTTACATGACTTGGAAATTGCTCAGTCACTGTGCTCATTTCTCAAACTTCCCTACATGTAATCACTCACTTTTGAACATAGGTGTACAATATTAAATTATTGCTATTGGGGAACATATATAAGCGCAAACTATCCCCCTACTTTTAGTCTGATCTCATGGCGCAGTGGTCAAGATGCTAGCTCTTCAACAGTGATCGGAGGTTCGAATTCCTGCAGCAGATGAAAATTAAAGAAGAAGGTGTAGGCTATGTGCAGTATCTGCAGTAGATAGGACCAATGTATAAAATGACGCATGCATCTAAGACCATGTATAAAGTAAAGACTGATGTATAAAGTAAATGGTTTATACATCAGTCCTAAATGGTTCTCAAATCGCCTGCTTTCTACGTACTTCAATGATGTATTAAAGAAGGTAATTTTAGAACCATTTAGAACTGATGTATAAAATTGGTCTTTACTTTATACATTGTCTTAGGCACATCTGTCACTTTATACACTGGTCCGTAGAAGCACATAGCCTAATGTTTTCATTTTTAACCAACTTCATCTTTAATTATAGTTATATTTATGTTTTATTTTTATTTTTTCAAAAAAGTTTCGTTGCTAAGGGGATTTAAACCACTGAAATATCTGAGTTGGTGTGCTAGTAGAGTACCCCCAATGCCACAAGATCTGGATAAGTAGATGGTAATAGTTTGCACTTATGTTTGCCAATTGCCAAAATATTTATTTATATATATATATATTTTTTTTTTTTTCGAAGGAGGGAATGTTGCTAACAATAATGAGTAACACATGTGTATATATTAAATGATTGACACTGGTGTGATTTGCATCACTCGTCTTTAACTCATGCTGCGAAAATCACACTTGGATCAAAATCACTTACTTTACACATTCGTATCACAAATAGCTAAGTATCACGTCTTTAGGAAAGTTTTGATGTGTAAACATGTTAGTGCTCGGTCTATACTCAAGTAGGGGCAAAAACCACAATTACGACTGTAACTTGTATATCTTACAATACCTATTGTAACTGTTGGCATGTAGGTGTGTGGTTTTTTGTGTGCGCAACACTCACAACCACACCAATGTGTTTACACATTAATCCTTCATGAGTCCCCATTGGAACTTACGCCTCTTTCTTTCAAAAATTCTCTATTTTTGACCTTAATACGACAGGTTGTGTTATACCATGGACTCCACCTTTCATCTGTGAACATTGAGAAGAAAAATCATTTATTAATGAATTAGTTTCGATTTTTGTGAGACATTTCAGAAATTGGCTCCGAACAATCACGCTTATCTAGACTATTCATGATCACTTTGTGAATATTTTAGCATTCCAAGAGAAAGTTAGGTGTGGATGTTTTGAAGAATAGAACCATAGAAAGAAGAACAGAAGAAGAGAAATTCGCCTACTAGAAATGAAACTTCGTCAATTCTAAGATACGAGCGCAAAATTTTTATCCCATTAATTCTGAAAATTAAACGCGAAAAAATTATTCTGAAAATAATACCATCTACAAAATTAAAATTTTCCCAGTGCTTGCTTTCATTATAACGTGCCACGAATCTCACATTTTATATTATGAATGTATGCAGTATAAACGTATTCTCTAATTTTGATTTCCTAATGAGATTACTAGTCTTTAAAATTTGATGACCTTGACCATGCTGAAAATGAATTTGACCATAGAAATACGTACGAAGGAGATGATTCAAGCAATAACAATGATGGTGAATGAATGTTAATATTATGTGAAATAAATTGAATTACTTAGTCACAATCGAAGTAGTTACATAATTTCTGAGTTTTTTGATGTTTTTCTAAATGAATAAAACTTTTTACAATTATCTGGATAAAGAGTGATTCAGTCGAAGTGGAAATTGTTTTATTCGATACAGCTTGAAAAAATACGCTATAATTTTGACGACAGAATTTACACGCGAGGTATTCGGAAGTTGACCCGTATAATTTCCTTCATCAATTTTTAAAGTAAAAAATAAATCAAAAGTTCTGCTGGCTGCGTATGCTGAAAGGCTTTCCTTCCGAGTTATACCTATCCCCTCAAAATGAGGAGGAATAAATTAAAAATTTTAAATAAATCCCCAAATAATAATTCACAAAATTCAACGAAATTTGGCAGAGGTTAGTAAGTGTTTACGTTATTAATTTTCACCTCGCTCTCAAAGTCTTGTTCCTAAATTGGTGGAAACTGGACCAACATTTCCACTTCTCAAATTGCTATATGACACTTTTTTGCACCGAAAAACGAATTCCACGTTTTAATTTCGAAAAAAAAAAAAAAAATACAAAAGAAACTAAAAATTACTATATCTACTTTACTTTTTTGTGAAAACTCGATAGTTTTCGAGGAAAACGAGGCTGAAAATTAGAATTCAATTCAACCTGTTACCTCCATTCGAATTCAAGTAAAACTTCGAAAACAGGATGAAAATAAATTCCATGAATAATTACTAACCTGCACCAAATTTCTTTCAATTCCGTCAATTTCTGGAGAAGTTACATATAAGTTTTGATTTCCTCTTCCCTACAGTATTTCGCAGTATTTTTCAAGAGTATAAGCATATAGGTAACTATTTTTTATTCCGATTTCAAAAACTGATCTTGTACTTCAGTTTTTCCATTCAGCTCCGGATACCCTGTAGGTTAAATTAGTGATTATGTAGGTAACTAGACTTTATTTTTTCCATTTAAAAAAATTTTATATACCTATAATAATATTAACAAAATTATAAAGTAACAACGTTGTCCGAGTATCACTGGAAAACTTAATGAATGAATTTCAAACTAGATTTTCAAACATATTTTTGTTATCCCAATTAAGGTTTAAAACTATGCTGGAAGTCTGTAGCCTCGCTTCATGAAAATTTGTGGATTTTAGCCCCTTCAAACCGTCTAAAAGTTTTTTGATATACTTTATATTCTAAAACGTTCTGTTACTAATGGTATTAATTAGTCACCAAAATTAAATATTTCTGCGGTACACCCTTATCGAGATATGAGGCGCCAAAAAGTTAGGGGACCTAGGTGCCATGGAACAATTTTTTCATTTTTTTCTCAGGTGCAAGCTACAGTTGAGTCAGAAATTCGGTACCAATAAATTTGAAAAGAACAAAACTTCGCATCTACAGAAGAAAAAACCAAAAACCAAAAAAATTAAAAATAGGATTGTCTTTTTCTAATTTTATTTGAAAGGGATAGCTTTTTTATTTTATGTTACACCACCCCAGTTTACCATGAAACTGGAGGTGATGTACCATAGTATATGTGAAATCCCATAAGAAAACAATATTTTTAATTCAAATAGTTAAATTAATTTTATCTAACACAATATGAAGTGAATTGCATATAAAAGTAATTATTATATTTATATCACAGACGATATTTGTTATTTGAATGGTAATAATACAATTATTATTCGGAAAATTGATAGTTTTTCCATAGTGACACTTTCCTTATGAATTTTATAATTTAAGACATATTTTACAGTATCCTCAATGTTCTCAAGTTCCAATATTTTATGTTTTTGGGCAGATTTTATTTTGAAAACAATTTTGAAAAAAAAAAAAAATATCAGTATATTACCCACCAACGTTCAAAAGTGTGTATTTACATTCCTGGGAAAAATTGTGAAACAAGCACAGCGAGTGAGCAATGCCCAAGTCATGTAAACTCTATTTTGAACCATGCTAAGGAAGGTATTTTTTATAATTAATGACCAGAAAACGACAAAACATTAATTAAATGCCTCACAAATTTTCTTAATGATTGGTTAAGTACTTTTAAAATGATAGAATATTGTGAATATCCTACCTCTTTAAATGAGCAACTGGGTGTGGCTCTATGCTAGAAGTTGAAATTCAAATCCTACTCAACATTTATTTTTTTTTAGCACTGAAAATGCTTCTCAAATAGTAAAAAAGTGTCTACCCCTCAATTTTTACCAATGTTTTATGCGTGAATTGTATGAGAAGGTACAGATAATGATGGTAAAAAAAGTGGAAGGAGAAAATGGTAATGAAAAATAAAGTGGAGGTTGTAACGTTCTTTCGTTGTTTATGGAACAAATATGAAAATGAAAGAAAACAAAAAATGAACAACTCTTAATTTTTTAATATTTTTATTTATTTTCAATGCCCTCTTTTTGTTGTTACAAAGTGTGAAACCTGTGAATTTTTTACATAGTATTATTATGGAAAGTGCTACTTTTTGGTTGAAAAATATCAGAGTAAACATTGCTTTTCTGATCATGTATTATTAAAAAAGTATTTTTGGTATGATCTATGATACACTAGAAAATTTTACGGCATGGTAAACTAGCTTCACCCTCTTGCTACAAATTAACATTTTTTAAATGGTAGTAACTCTGAATAATTAATTACTGACTTCAACTTCTCTGAAACACGTTCTAAAAACTTGAATGCTCCATTTCTCTCCCATATTGATTGCACATTTTGTGACTTATCAACATTTTACTTTAGGCATAATTTTTATACATATTGAAATAACTTTAGAACAACAAATTGGATGACGATAGTTGACAAATGAAATGTTACCAGATGTATGATACATAATGCTATGGGACCAGTCTGTGCAAAAATTGAAGGAAGTCAATTTTGTCCATAGTACACAAGTTTCATGGTACCCCCATCTACCCTATAAAAATGAAGTATGTTCATGGTCATGACTGATCAGGAGTATGAAAATGAAATAATATCTAACTTCATTTTGATTTTTATAAAGTGATGGAGGAAGTATTCTAAATAGGTAATACAATAGCTTTTACCCCAATCTTGTGCATCCACAAAGGGGGCTCTACCTGAAAACAAAAAGATCCCTTAGAAAGCTTTTGATAATAGTTACATTGTTTCCAAATGGAAACAGTTGATTAAGAAACATTGAACATCGATAGCTTCTGACATGCAGGTCTCAAATTTGTATCAATAGTTTATTATTTTATCTGAGGAAGATTGACTTTAATTCTGTAATTTCATAATCTAGAGGATCCTAACCCTTTCATGCACCTAATTATCATCTGAACAGGACAATTTATGACTATTCTGTTACTCTGGGCTAAGTCCCTTTTGGACGCCCATAAAATAATGCGCCTTATTCAACCCATTAACACTACTAGGTGTGATAATATGGTTAGTGAACTATTTTTCAAATGAATTATTTATTTCAAAAAATGACTTGACAGTGGTTACATCTTTTCACATAACCCCCCTATACCCTAATACACTTCAGCATTCAGATTTTTCAGCTTTACCGAAGGCCTTGATGGTAATTTTTAATAACTGTTTCTAGGACCCATGACGATGCATCTTTAATTTTTTCAATTCTCCCAAAATGTTTTGATTTTTTTGAAAATTTTTGAGTAAAAAAATATTTCCCGAAACAAAGTGTAATGTGTAAGTTATTATCATTTTTGCCCCAAAATCTTGTTCAGTAGCACTATAGACAGGAGCATTGTTCGATGGAGAATACAAAACTTCCTCATAAATTGCTTTTCTTTTATAAATTCACACTTTCAAAAGTTTCAAAACACAAAGACATGATGGTCAAATAGTCGAACAGACAAGTTTGTCCATGTGGAGCCCATTGTTTTCCATTTTTTATTTACAAAATGAACAAAATGCGATTTGGCTTTTGGACATGCCCACTTACTGACCAGACATCATCCTTTTATGCTGTCCCCATTCGTACACCCTAATAGTAAAACAAAATTTTTTTTATTTCATTCGTTAATTTATTTTTTCCCTTCCAAAATTTCTTCTCATAATCCAATTTGGGTTGTAATTGGTTGGTAAGGTTCTGTTACACTAGTTTTTACTCTTTAATGTGTAAATATCTTAGTAATCAATCTACAATAGTGGCTAAACAAGAATTACAATTATCAGATTCACGTAACTGTAGCTCTCACAATCACAACTCTCATTTGTGTGTGTGTTACATGACATGTAGGTGTGTTGCGTACATACACAACTACACTATTATTATATTTACTCATCAATCCTTCATGAGTACAGCCCATTCGGGCCACAACTAGGTATGTGCGATCTATGCATTTGCACAGGGTGGCAGAGTGCAAGGGTGCCATACTGACAAAAAAAAACTCAATATAATACATCTGATACATCATCTGGACAACGACAAAGAATATCACGGCAAAAAAAATACACGTTTGGGCGTTAAAAAGTTTGTTCGCACAGGGTGGCAAAAAAAGCTAGGTACGGCCCTACAGCCCACATAGCCCAAGCGGAACTCGCAGCTTTTTTTATTTCTTCAATTTTGCCATCTCCCCAAAATGTGCCACCCCGAGTGATCGCCAATTCTGCTTTATGGTCGGGATGACCCTGAATTTTGTATTTTTCATTTTAGAAAGAATTGAAGAGAGATAGGGGAGACAAAGAGAAATGGAGAAAAAATGGTACAAATAGGTAGCGGAAGGGGGGAGAGTGAGAATGGTAAGTATCGAGTGGGAAATTGAACGAAAGGATGAGCGATAGAATGGGAGGCGAGGACGAATGAATCGGCCATAAATTAAGTACAGTCATTAGAAAAGTATTTCCTACAGGCTCTTACCGGGTACAACCATGAAATCGTCGGTTATCAGGTATAAGGAGCAGGCGGCCAGACATCCCAAAATGAAGAAAGCGAGGTAACACAGGAAGCACTTGTCGTGCACCTTGCGACGTAATTTCGGGGTGGCCACGTACAGGGCCAACGTCAGTACGAGAAAGGTCGTCGACACGTTGCACTTTTCGCGGTGGTAGAACTGATAGAACTTCATGCTGATGAAGGAGAACGCCGGCGGCTCGCAAATTCGCGGCTGGAATCTGCGGCCACGCACCAAAAAGTCGTAGCAAATGTCGTCGTCGACCTTATTATTCGCCTGGTCTACGGCCGCTACGTTGCGGCTGCTGTGCTGGCCGCACAACGACTCGTCGAGGACGACGAAATTCACGCGGTGCTGCAGCCAGCGAACTGGCAACAGCTGATTGTCGGCCGCTGAATCAGCAGATTTGCAACGACGATCTCGTTTCGACCGCAGATGTTCTCGCATACCGCAGCAGTGTTGAAGACAGTCCGGCGAATGACAATCGACGCTCAGCATCAGATCGGTGGGCTGCTGGAGCGCCGCTGCGGCCGGCGTACGTGCGGCGACGCCTTCGACTGGTAAATCGTATTTCGCCAAAGGTAAGTGGCCGGTGTCTGAACTGCCCGCAGGGTAACCATAGGAAACGACCGGCTGGTCGTCCGGCGAAGAGATGCACGCTGGAATTATCATCAGTAGGTTAAGTAATGAACATGAAATATTTGGCACCGTTCCAGTACGACGTAGTGGGACTCGAAAATTTTGAGCACGACCCAAAACAAAGGCGAGGCACGCGAACCGGCTCATGACGAGTGAGAGCGTGTGTAAAGTGCGATCGAAAATTTCGATGAATTCCTTTCATTAGATGGTACGGCGGCGAATAGCAATATTATGAAGAGAGGCGACCGACTGGAAACGACTGCGGAAATGATTATTGTTCACAATTTGTTTCGTTTTTTTTTTTTTTTTTTTTTTTTTAAATGCAACACCGACTCCTTTTAAACTGACGCGCGCGCGATATTAACAAACGGTTGCGATGGTTTCGGACACAACTCATACAAGGTAACTCTTAGAATCCGAATTCACACATAAACGATTAGTAGGTATTCGAATATGACGACTGAAGAACGCAAAAAAAAAAAAAAAAAATACTTCTGCGCATGTCAGCTTTCCAAACCGCATTGGTTGCCGCTGCATTATCTCGCCATTAGATTGGGAAATTTTCTTCACAAGCGTTTCCAGTTTTTGGTGCCAACTTTTTCTGACATTTATTAAATACTTGAATAACGAATGTTGATTAGGTGTGGCTTCTGTGACCGCACACAGATGGTATACCTTATGACTCATGACATATAATACTGAATGGTGCATGTGCAAAACTGACAAGCTTTAAAGTGTAGCTTTACTAGCCTTGGTAAACTGGTCTGGTAGGTATCTTGGTTTGGTTGGAAGAGACGTGTTCGTCCGTACAGATTCTGTAAAATTAAGAGGGGGGGGCGCTATTTTACAAAATAAGTAAACAATCTTTATGAGCGTTAACACCATTTGATAATTTGAATTTTTTCAGAATAGTTCCCCGATTTGATAGAAAGTATGCAGAAGTCCATGACGTCGAACGAAGATATTATTCGTATATTTTTGATTGTTTTTTTAACTATAAGTAGCTACAGTACTTAACTTAAATTGGGAAAAAAAATAAGGAGATTATAAATTCCGTGTGTTTATAGTATTGTTGTTGTTTTCTTTTTGTTTTTTGTTTGATGTTTGTTCAATCATAAGTTTTTATCCTGAACACAGATTGTGATGAAATATTTTTTTAATTATAGAAGATATCATGTATTATTTTTTCCAGAATCGATGAGACATTTTTTGAATTAAGTACCTCATAAAAAAAAACTATTTTTTTCAGAATAAAATTAACGCAAACGCCGCTGTGTTAAGTACTCACCTCCCTTAATTAAACGGAAATGCTTTAAATAAAATTTTTTTTATCGAACCAACTTCTAAAAAAAAAAAAAAAAAAGAAAGAAAATCAATAAAAATGTGTTAAAGAGATTTACTGGAAATACCGAAGTCGGCGCTTTAGTAAAAAATTTACACGATTTGTATTTCTTGCATTGTCGAGGATACATTGGAAATGATTTTTAAGTAGGTTTTGTATTTAAAATCCAATTATTAGGTTTGTGTTATGGAACAATCGGAGGGCAAGAGTGGGCAGATTCCTCGACAAAGTGATTCGAGTCACGAATACTTTTAGTCCGGAGATTAAAAGTGATTCGCACGAATGATTTTACTGCGAATCACCAATCCTCAGTCTCGAACGTTAAATAATTCTGTTTGATTTTGATACAAGAAAAAAGTTCCGAACGTTCCAGTATTTTTTGGTAAAAAAAACTATTTTATTTAGGAAAGTTAAAATTAAAAGTTCTCTGAAAAAACTGTTCAATTTTACATAGATGAAATTCATGAATTTTTTTTCCAACAAATACCAAATTTACGGGAATTTTCCTGGAATTTTCTGGAATAGGATTCGTGATTTGTTATTCCGCTGTTTGTAAATAAATGATTCGAATTACGAATCTTCTGTTTCATAATGCGATTCGAATCACAAATAAAAATCCTTTTCAGCCCCTTAAAAGAATTTGCATCCCGTTTTTTTCACGAATTCTGCCAACTCTTATTGGTGGTGGGGGTGGGTACGTTTTTCGTTTCAAAACTCAAGCAAAAATTTGGCAATAATAACTCAAATTCATATATACATATATATATATATATGAAAGCCAATTTCTTGTTACTACGGTACAGGTCACAATTTTTATCCGATAGTCACAAAATTTGAAACGAACATTAGTACTAAACCAAGAACCTGACCTATTGATTTTACTAAGAGGTTCGACCTTACGGTACTTCCGGTACAGCTATATTCGTTTTTCTTTGAGCTAAAAAATTTTAAATTTTCAACCAATAGCTACGAAATTTGGAGCAAATATTTGCTACGATTTATTATAACTTGTAATGAACTTTGATGTGGATCGAGGGCACGGTGCTTCCGGTATGGCTATTTTCGTTTTTGTTTTGGATATAAAATTTTCAATTTTCTATTAATAGCTACGATATTTAAAACAAATATTAATTACGATCTATTATAACTTGCTATAATTTTGATCGGCAGTACGGAACAGACGGTAACACAATTTTTGTTTTTATTTTGGCTATAAAATGCCCAATGTTGGACCAATAAGAATGTAATGTAGAACAAATACTTATTATGATTTATTAATAATTTTTTAGTGACTACCTGATGTTATAATTTTCGAAAACCTACTTTTTCTGATGGAGCTGCTGCCGCCGTAAAGTTTTTTGTCTTTAGTGTTCATTTTGTTAAATAAACGTACGTATTTCATTTATCTTCATTTTTCGCACAAGGTAACCCTGTTAATTCGTCCTTTTTCATACTATAGGGTAACACTGCTAAATTCGTTGAGTTGATGGAAACAACGAATTCGGTTTTGTATTAGTGTGCGTGAGTTGAATCATGAATAACTACAATCAAATGCACACACACGCTAACAAAACAATCATGATTTTTCATTTCGTTTACATTTTTCACTTTTCGTTGCACATGTCATCTTTTTGCTATATACCTCAGGTTAAACATATACAATGTTAAAATCTTCGACATAAAATTAAATGGAACTGACATAGGCATAAGTAAATATTATCATTAGTCTACACGATAAAGAACGGAGCGTCGATTTCAGCAATTTCCTGTCATCCTGGGGATCTAGCTTGAAGCTGGAGAAATTTTCAAAACGTTTCCTCTTTTTAAAAAATCTATAATTTTTTTTTTTTTCATCACCCAGTTTTCTTGCCAATGGCAAACCGTTATCAAAATTGATTTCGTAAAATGGTTAAAGATGGCCGTAATGAAAAGTTTCCTTGGAAAACAGACTATTAATACCATTCTCCCATTTTGACCTAATTTTTTCTGTATGTAAATATTATAAAATATAAATATTATATGCAGAAAAATGTAAAGCAAAATAAATTCACGGAGAAAATATATTTACGGCGTAACGGGTTAGGAGCATCTTTTCTGCATTACATTTATTCAGTTTATAGGTGTTGTTTTTTAATTTTAAATGAAAAAAATAGGCGAACATTCTAGCGCAGTGTTACTGCACCAAAGCTTTATTTTCTTAGTGTTGGCTCGATTTCAAGAGAAAGTTTTTCACACTAGTGAAAGAAATCCTAGCCTAACGTCACTTTGTTAAAAGACCCAGTTCATCAATTCATTCATCATTCAAAATCTTAAAAACCTATCTAACACATAAAAAAAAGTGCACTTCAGAGCCTGAAAGCAAACGAACTGAATCATTTAATGTGGTATACATCCCAAATTTTTCAGCTAGTGACATGATATAATTCGTTATTTTGTTGGAAACAATGAAATTTTTTTTTGTTTGTTCATGTTTGTGTGTCGAGTACAATCTAACAACTTTTTCTTATTTCTCTTTTTCCTTCTAATCTTGTGCGGAAGTTTGAACCAAAACTTGCGCCAAGATTTGCACCAAAATTTGTACCCTTGTTTTCACCAGTCAGTTTTTACCCCACTGTGAAAATAAAAGTATGTATCACATGAAACAAAAAAGAGTGGTTACTGGGACACACAGTAAAAATGAAACTTGTCTTGCTGAAATTTTTATTTTAAAGAATAAATGTTTTGTTGGCAGTATGATTTTTCTTTTTTGTTTTGAATAAAAAATTGTTTTTACCAATTTGTGAACTCTTTACCGTCAAAATTAAATCATGCAACCTTCATTCAACTGAAAAGACGGCAATGAATGAAAATTTATATAGAAGGCAGAGAGGAAAATGAATCAAATAGAGTTGAACGGGCCTAGCTTTCACAAGGAGGATCAGAAGTATAACATTTTTCCATTTCGAGTGCTTCGTTGCATAACTGTTTTGTTTATTTCATTTCACAGTTTCATTTCAATAATAACTTTTGAAAAGATAAAAATAGAGCGCTGTGAATGGAATCATTGCATTTTTCGTGTAAAAATACATAATTTTTATATAATCATTAATGTATTTTGTCAATTACAAAAATTATTTTATCACAAAAAGCCTAATAACTTTTGAATAGATGAAAATAGAGCGCTGTGAATAGAATCATTGCATTTCTCGTGAAAAAATTAATAATTTTCGTACAATTATTTGATTATTTTGTCAATTTGAAACAAAAATTACTTTATTAGAAAAATAATAACTTTTGAACAGATGAAAATAGAGCACTGTGAATATAATCATTGCATTCCTTGTGAAAAAATACACATTTTCATGTAATTATTTGCGTATTTTGTCAATATGAAACAAGAATTACTTTTTCCATAAAAGTCTAATAACTTTTGAATGGATGAAAATAGTGTTCCGTGAATTTTGTTTCTTGTAGCTTCGTTGCATTACCATTTTGTTTATTTCATTTCTTGGGGTTTGTTGTATGACCGTTTTTAGTCTACTACCCAGTGCAAGGAAGTTTCACTTCAAAAACAAAGAAATAATAATAGTAATAAAAATTCTCTTAAGAAAGAAAAATGATTATTTGCAATTTCTCTAATAAAATTTACAGGAATTCAAATGGAATGAAAAACTTACACAAATTGCATTTCTTGCATAGTCGATGATACATTGGAAATTATTTTTGTATTTAATTTTCATTTTGTTAAACAAACACTATTCCACTTGAAAGTACTTCGTAATCATGATTTTTTTGTGAACTTTATTTTCACTTTTTGTTAGGCCTACTATCCCATGTGATGGAGGCTTAAAAATTGATTAACTAGTTTTTTCATTTGTAGGTGATGTACACTATTTGAAAAACATTTTGGATTTGGCGTATTTAATGATTTTGAATATGTAGGATAGATACCTATGGAATTTTTTTGTGGGGTTTCTAACATTTTTATCATTTTTTGTTGTAAACTTTGTTTTTTTCACTTTTTGTTGCATATGACGTAATCTTTTTACTATGTACCCCAGATTAAACATTTCGTTAAAAGCCTTATGATAGAAGAATTGTAGGTAGCCAGGGTGGAGAATCAAACCAGCAATCTACAGATGAGATAGTGTGCGTATATATATAAGTATATATGTAAAAGACAAAATCGTCTTTTCTCGAATCGCACCAAATCTCGCTCATACTTGCGAGATTTTGACTATTTTTCATGTTTGTTTATGTTTGACCTAGGCTAAGATGTCACATTGTAATTATTTACTGCATGCTAACTATTTATCTACAATTACATCATTTCATTCACAAACTTCATTCTTTCTCTTATCCGATGACAACATTTTCGACTAATCTTAACTTGAACATTTTTCTTTGTTATCGTCATCGACTTCGCAACTCGCTTCCGATAATTTTTCATTGATAGTTTCATTCATTCATTCGTGCAGTCATTCAACGTTGACCTAGATATACAGATTTAATCTTCGTTCGTTTCATGTATAAAATAACTTGAATTTTATAATTTCACTCCCGTTTATTAATTACGTGTGAATAAATATTTTGAATTTTACAATCTCACACTATCTTTCTTTCGAAGTGCAAATTAGATTCAAACCACAAAACAAACTTACATATATATATACATATATTTATCGGTTCATGTTCCCTCATTAATAATTTGTTTCAAAAAATGGAACGGACTTGAAACAAACAATAAAACTTCGCTAAAAGAAAAATAATCATTTAAACTTTCTCTAGCAAGATCGTACTCTAGGGATAGGAATTTTAAAGTTTACTCTCTTTTCCTTCACCAAGTGATTACTCTTTATAGTTAAGTCAGTCATTCCTTCAAATTTTATGACAAAACTTTTAAATTATTAGTGCAGACTTCAATAATTCTAGTTTTTAGACCAAAATTTTAGGGAAAATTTTAAAATGATTATTTTTATCTTTTTAGCTTATTTTTTGTAGTTTTTTTTAAGTTGGTTGTATTTTTGAAACAATTTTTTATTTAAACTTTACCTACTCTGCGCCCTCTATTCGCCGTTTTTTTCATTCTCTTTCATTCTCTTTTGTCAGTTCAGCTTTCTCTTTCTTCCATAAATGATGATTGTATATTTTAACTATAACTTCAACAGTGCTTCGCTTCAAAATTGTTTCGGAGTAACACAAATAAATACTGAAAATTTCATCTCGATCTGCCAACGGATTCTGAAATTATGGGCGAACAAATGAGTTTTGTAAATACAGATAGAAGATAAATAATAGATAACAGATCCAGTGTTAGATTTCCGGTTAGCCTGCAAAGGGTTTGCTTACAGGTAACAGATATTGGGGTGGACATTTTTCAGTTTTTTTGTAAATCCACAAAAAAAAGTAATTTCTGTACGAACATTGTACTGATAATTAAATTCAGGAGTGGCAAGATTTTTAGAGCCTGCAGGTGGTAAAAACCCAAATCCGGCACTAAATGGATTATAGCAATAATAGATGATAGATAATTATTGAATGTTATGGAAAAACCTGCTTTTCTAGCGAAGTTCGCTGCGCCAGAGTTTTTTTCAACTAACCAACATTCTTTAATTTCAGCACTAACTTGTTGATTTTGATCGTACGTTTTAAATAATTTTCTGTGGGTATCACGATACTCACTCAGTATAACCTTAACATGCGAATAGGTCGCAAAAGCAACGGTTTTTTGACTAAAATTAGAATAACTGAGCAGAAGTACGTAAGTATAATTAATTTCGATCCCTATACATTTATATCAAGTTAAACTTGTGTTTCCCAAGTAATTAATTTTAGAAACGGAAATTTTTTTTTTTTTAAATAAATGTTTTATTATTATAACTATACTCGCGTGTACGCCCCGATATAATTATTATATTAAGATTGGATTTACAGGTAGGGTAGGGGTTAATCTCATTTCTCCTAAATTATTTTCCATGAAGTTAATCTTGGGCGGATCCCGTTATTGGCATGAAAGCTCAGCCGACAAAAATTTCTGTAAGTAGTGCACGTGGAAATTATTTTAAGTTTCTTTTATTCTATTATTTTGTTTTTTTGTTTTTCACAAAATTAGTCATAAGCTTATCGATTTAATTTTGCGAGTGTGCTAACGCGTCATCACGCTAAATAAAATCTAAATATATTTTTATAAGGCCTTATTCGGCATAGGTTATCCATCTGCGCCTATGAGAATAATTTTTTGTGAGTTTCCTGCGCTGGAACCAGACTATGAATTTGTAGCAGCGGCTAAGCGATTCGTACTCGTGCCCAGACTTCCCTACAATAATTATTTGAAGTGTAGAGCACTGATAATTTGTCAACAGCTTCTAGGAGATAAATCCCTACGGAACTCCACATCAATTTTCGCATTGAAAAAATAATAATTACGAAGTTATTGGAGAACCACTAAAACTAGTTTCATTGAAAAGATACAGGTATTTCCTAATACCATCGTGAGTATTAGAATTTTTCCATACCATTACTATGACATTGCCAAAATAAATTCATTCCTTTTCTGGTAATTCAAGGTCATTGTTGATTAGGATGAGAATTGTCTAATTTTAGGGGGTTTTCGTTGTTTTCATTTGATTTTTCTCAAAGGTATTCAATATTGTTCCTCTAATAAATAATTTTATTATATGATTTAATACTATAGTCAGCCTTTCCTTTTGAAAGTAAAATAATAAAAAAATGAAAAATTCATAAATTAAACAACATAGAAACTATCCCTAAAACAGACAGAACATAAATATTGATAGGTACTTTAAAAGAAAACCATAAGAAGAAAGTTTATAAGTTGGTATTTCAATTAAATCGTTGATAATTAATATTATAACTGTGGCGGCTGCCACACATCAGCCTTACGTATACTAATCTTGCTCAATCACCATCACCCAGCGCCATGGTAGGGTGAAAACAGTGTTATATTTTTGGTGGCAGTGAGGTGGGGAGTTCAGGTATTCAGTCAGTACAGGTTAGAATCTCCGTACCACCAAAATACCTAAAGTGGTGACCCCAATGTAATTTGGGAGAAGGGAACAATGCCCTCTCTCGGACACGCAAGCCAGGTAATAGTTCATCACCTCACCACTACCAAAATGTGATGGCGGTGTAGGTTGTGCACCACGGAGCGGTGATGAGAGGGAGCATCTACCACACTCTGGTATACACACCTACTAACCAATGGTGCCTCCATATTGGTTGTATTATGCTCTGCTATACTGGGGGAGTGGTGTTGCAACTACTACACACTAGCCTCACGTATACTAATCTCCCTCAATCACTGTCACCCAATGCCATGGCCGAGTGAGAATGATGCCGTATTTTGGGTGGTAGTGAGGTGGGGAGTTAAGGTATTCAGTTGGTATGGGTTCGAATCCCTGTACTACCTGAATACCTAAAATAACTATTACTTTTTTTCTTTCAACTGTTCAAATCATCACTATCTAAATAATTTTCACTCTGAGTTATGTAGGTGAAGGAGAAAATATAGAGAAAATAAGAAGAAAATGGAATTCAAATAGAACTTGATAATACTGCTGCTGACCTACAGCTACTAAAATAGTAAAAACTATAGTACCTACACCAATGCTAATGCTCTTATACGTACTACCAGCTATGCGCATAAGTGTAATAAGAGTCTAATTCTAATTTTGTAATATTCTTATTATGATGTACCCAATATATAATTATATTATGCATAGTAAATAATGAATAGTTCCTAATATAAATGATAAACTACTCATAAACAGTGTTAACTGAATGTAAACAAAACTAACATAAAACTGCCGCTCAGTTTATCGCCATCATGTGCATACCTAATAATGAAGAGCATTATCTAACTTTAATGAAAACTGACTTCACTTTTTTTTCACATATTCAAGCATAACTTGAGAAAAAATGACAAAAACGATCAGAAATGTATGACAAATTACATTTTTTGGAATGAGGAAATTGAAAATCAACTTAAAATACTCTATAGTTCTATCACAAATTGGTCCTTTAGATATTAGTTTGTGTCATTGTGATTTTCACCTCATGGCTTGATTCTTGATGAATGAAATTGACTTTGCAGAAACCAATTTGATAATGTTGGAATATTGAAGGGATTTCTCACCTTATGAGGCTCAGCTTATCATTGACAGACAGCCAACATTCGCTTTGATAATAAATACGTGTTGTCTGTATTAACACGTGATGCGTATATAGAGAAAGCTATATGAACTTAAAACATTCATGTACCTAATATCTATCTATGAGAGAATATGTCAAAGTACATAGGTAGCTACACTCGTTGCCACCTCATCATGCTATGCCGATAAAAACCCACACTACATCTGCAAAAATTCCAGCATAGTCCGTGATAATCAGTTGGCTGCCTGCCTTACAATATTAAGGCTATCGGACACATGTGGTATCTGGTGGAATCCCACAAATACCAATATTGGAAAAAAATTTAGGTGTTATTACGACTCTGTTTCCTACAGCTACACTTTGAGCAAGTGTAGGACTCGCTGTTTCTATTTTAGGCTGGTTTTATCAAGATGTACAAAACAGAATGCCAATTTGATAAACTATGATATTGTTTGACACAAAAAATAATGCCATACTTAATGTGGTGTAACACTAGTAATGAAAGAGTTAATTTTTGTGGTAAATTGAACAAACCTAACTATCCAGAGTTAAGATACATTATGAGGAATTTTCTAACCATTGTGTTTATTATTAATCACAAAATACAATGATGTACAATTATATTGTAGTTTGCAATTATTATCTCAATAATAAAAAACAGCTTTCTCTAAGACAATTTTTCATATTATTAACTATTGTCACTTATTGGTGATGAATAAATATAGATGCTCATATTTCTATCTCAAGTTTAGAACAAACCTAGTTGGTTTTTTGTACACAAAAATCCAGTGTTTAAATTTCAACTACATTGTTGGTCTGATTGTTCATAATGTGTTCACAAACATTACATACCCACATAGTACATTTATAAATATACTATACCTACATTATTATAATATTATGTTACCTTCAAAGTATGAAACACATTAATTCATGTTACTTCATAGAATACCTGGGTATTGTACCCATTTGGATTAGACAAAGTGTGTCAAACTAACTTTCCACATTTCTCAAAAGAAGGAAATGAGGTGCTTTGCAGTGTTCATTATTCCATTGAATGGTACAGCAATCCAAGTCTGCTGAGTAACAGGCCCATAGGAGAACTACTCTTCGCAGCCGATAAGTAAAGTGTAAAATCTATGCAAAATATGAAAGTTCCTCGACATTTGGCTACAATTGGATGGTAGGATATATGCAATTATATCTCAAGAAGAAACAGTACAACTGAGTTCAAATTTTTTTGAGACATCGACATAACATGTTGAATAAAGATTCCATAAAAGTTTGGCTGATCATACTTACCAGTTTCATATACAGTTAATTTCATGAAAATCAAATTTTCTGAATACCTATTGTGGCAGATACACACAGATATATTGGTGGCAAATACTCTCATCACCACCAACCAATGCTCAGGTTGTGTGTATGTACAGTGTTGCATTTTGTTTGTTGGAAGTGATCACAAGTACCTACTTGTCAATTGTCAGTTCAAATCCTTTCGCCAGTAGTATACCTAAACTGAAGAACTCGATGTGATCTGAGAGACTGAGCACCAGCTCTCTTTCTAAAAAGCATCTGCTAGCTGTAGTTTTTCTTTACATCACCCTGAAATATGATGGCGTTGAGTGTATACCAACTGTGATGGTGTATTGTTCCAATTGTTAGCCGTGTTTGAGGACTATAAACCCATTACCTTACATTTAGCAGCTCTGTTACTCGTTCCATCTTTATTTTTTCCTACCTAAACTCAGCTATACTGGAGGGGGTAGTGTGGTGACTACACATACATATCTGCAGAAAATACTCTTGTCAATCAACGAGTATTGTATCAATGTGCATATCAGTTGGTTGGTCATAATGATCGAGTTAGGTACCAGTCGGTTGGTGGTTCGAATCCTGTACTGGGAGGATACCTAAACCTACAATTTCACCAAGCCCATTTTGGCAAATTCACTTTCTCAACAACAAGTTTTGAAAAATTCTGTTATTATTTGTGAACGAGAAATTAGCTGTGGTTGGGTAATGTGGTAGGTGATGTGGATACGTTTTTTTGTAATTGAAAAATTGATTTTCAGAACTTAAATTTATTGATTTTTGATTTTTTAGATGAATAATAATCAGATGCGTAACATTGTTTAAAATTTGTCGCAGACTTAGAAAGTTTTATTCAGAAAATAAAAAGAATGGTACTATAACATCAATTTAGTCAATAAAAAATGGTGTCAACACAAACTCTATAAACGTATTATAGATTGGCCAAGTTCATGAAATACCTTGGCCAATCATATAATTTTTCATCGTTTTCTCACCCCTAAAATTGCTAGACAATGAAATGTATAAAAATTTTCAGGAATTTCATAAAATACCTGAAATACTCACTGTCCCTTTAATATAATTATTATCCCTGTATATAAAATCCTTGAACTAATGACGTCCATTGTTCCATATGTTTACATGTTTACATCGAGCTTAGCCGACATATAGTAATTGTTTTAATGACGTTGGTTATAACATCGTAATAAATTTTTTTTTTTCTGCAAGTATATATTTTTATTTCATTACCATATTTTTTCAAGTAGATTTAATGTTTTTTTAAAAATAGGTTTTTAGTAGAATACGTCGATATCTTTATGTCACGTGTCAAGAGCCTAAATAACGACATAAACTTTCAGTGGAATGACAGCCTTAATTGTTATGGTAAATATTAAGTCCTTAGGCATAAACCTCGATGGTAGCCGATGAGTTTACGTATTCCTCGGCCCCGGAATTCATTAGGCTTTTTTTTGCACTTATTGGTATCTCAATGGACCGCCTTGAGTTACTGGTTTTCTCCCGTTTCTTATTTAACTTCTTTTCCTTGTACATTGGATTCGATGCACAGTCTCGATGAAACCCGATAAAATATTGATTCATATTGCCCGAAAGACTTGAGATGAAGGTAACTATTAGTTCATTGCTTCCCCATTGTTTGTATTTCCGCTGGAAAACCATTGATGTACCCCATATATTCCCCTTACTTCTGTTCCCCAGTTTCTTATAGCTCCATAAATTAAATCTTTGGTACCTAGGCATATTATTTCGTTTCTTTTTTATTCACTTGGAGAAATTGATGTATTTCAACTCGCCGTTTCGACCGCCCACAATTTAATAATTTTATTTTCATATAGTGTTTATTTAGTTACACGAAATTTGTAGGGGAGACCGTGGTACCATGGAACACTTTTTTTCTTTTTGTCTCTGGTGCTAGCTAGAATTGAGTTAGAAACCTGGGACCAATAAATTTGAAAAGAACGAATCTTCATCTACAAAACAAAACTGAAAGAAATACTCAACATGCGATAGTTTTTTTCTAATTCCATCTTAAGAGGGGTAACTTTTTTTGTTCCATAGTACACTAGCCCAGTGTACCATGCAGTTGGGGGTTGTGTACCATAGTACATGTTAAATTCCATAAGAAAAAAATTAAATTTATTCTATCAAATAGGTACAATATGAAGTGCATCGCATCTAAAATTAATTATATTTAGATAACAGATGATATTTGCAACTCGAAATGTATAAATATAATTATTATTAGGAAAACTGATTGTTTTTCAATTGTGACACTTTCCTCATGAATTTTATAATTTAAGACATTTTTCATAGTATCTGAAACTGTCTCAAGATCCAATGTTTCATATTTTTGGGTAGTTTTAATTAGGAAAATTATTTGAAAAAAACTATAAGGTATTTTTAGTATGTTCCTTGGTACACCAGAAAGTTTACACCATGGTTGGGTAGAATGCCCAAAAGTAGCCACTTATCCATTAGTAGCCACTTCAACGAATAAGTTTGTGAAATAAATCAAAAAATAGGTTATGGGGAAACAGAATTTTTTTTCTTAAAAATGGATAACCTTGTTTATTCAAATTCATGCTCCCTTATGACATAATTCAAGGCAGTGTTTACAGTTATATTTCACTAACTCCTAAGTTTTTTAATACCATATTTTATAATATTAACTTATATTTTACTAAAACTGTCCCAAAAATTACAATTCGAAATGTAGAATTCTACTTCATTCTTTATTTTTAATACTTTTAATGATGAGGCTAAAGAAGGGATTTTTAAGTGGCTATTATAGGCATTAAGCGGCTATTATTGGGCATTTTGGAGTTTTTCATCAACTATAGAAATAATTCCGTTTCTCATAATTTATATAGAGAAGTGAATGATTTTTCTGTGAAGTAGAATAAACAAAAATTCGAATTATACGTATATAAATAACTAAACTGTTCGGTGAATCATGAATACAAGTTGAAAAATTCCTTAAAGTAGCTTCTTTTGGGTATTCCACCATACTATGTTCACCTTCTTACAATAAATTAACAACATATTTAATCTAAGTGTTTTTAAGTATTGTTAACTCTAAATAACCATTAAACTTCTTTGAAACACACCGAAAAGTTTGTATACTCAACTTCTCTTCCATTGGTCACAGTTTTTATGAGTTATTAAAATTTTACTTTTGGTATAATTTTGATAAATATTTCAATAACTTTTTAACAACAAACTGGATAACGATAGTAACCAACTGAAGTATTTACCAGGTGTACGATGCATAATGCTACTAAACCAGTTTGTCCAAAAATTAAAGGGAAGTCGGCGATATACTTGTTCCATGGTACCCTTCTTCACTCCTACGATATTCCAGAAAAAATGAAAATATGTTTAAAAATTTTGGCTAAGTATAATAGTATTGGACCAGTAAAGAAAAATTATTTCTGGTTAGACATGCGGGCGCTAAATAGGCGACTAGAGCGTACCTTTTGACGTACATTGCTTCGTGTTTATGTAAGCTCTCCTTGTGAATTCAAAGGATGTCTTTATCGGAAGTATTCTAAACCGGTGAACTCGAGCAAAACGTCAAAAATACGCAAAAGGTACGCCGGGGTTGCCTACTTTTTCGCCGGCAAGTCCTAACATTAAAACATACGCTGATCGTATGGAGTTTTACTGGTCCAGTACCACCCAGTCGAAGTTAAAGAAGCACGAATCTCGATTGTTTGTTCGCTATGGCTACGGGGATGGGGCTGGTCCATTTCGGTCTTTTTGTGGCTGAGCCACCATCGCTGCTGCGTCCGACAACCATAAGCCAGGAAAAAATCGTTTTCGAAGTAGGGACAGAACTCGCTTATTGCAAACGAATAATATAAAAATGAAAATTCCGTGCAACTCGGTAACCGCGTCCAGCAAAAATCGAATAGGCCTCGTCGCATGCCAGTAGTACGTCATCGGATTTCCAACGTTGTTCAAACCCATCAGTATGAATAGTTTCAAATACAGCAAACACCTGGTGAACAACCAAGCAGAAAATCGCGCACCTTATTATCGTTACGAAAATTTTGGAAACATTCACCCATTAACCTACAGGTACGTGTACCTTGTTTGTTGCTTTTTATGGCGACGGCTGCCTTCATCCTTATTTCTTCCCCAACGTTTATTCTCCTTCGTAATCCTGGAAGCCGTTCTAACAAACGCGTATGTGTTGATTGCGAAAGTTACGTAGACGAAAATGTGAAAGTAAATGAACGACGGATTGAGCCAAGAGAAGCTTTCTGAAAAATAAACGTAAAAATTAGGGTGTGGTTCGAAGATGAAAAATTTGTGAAAATTACAATCGAGGCAAATTAGCTTGAAAAATCACCTAACAACGGAGTAATTTATAGGGAACTGAAATTTGGCGTAGAAATACGTCGGCCTCGTCATCCATAATAACTCCCTAAAAATAGGATATATCCTCCACGGAGGTTGACAATGATGACGTAATTCAGTTTTTTTCACATACGTAGGTATATATTTCACACAATTTTAATTTCTCGCGAAAAATTATTTAAACAAAATTGTAAGTAGACTAAAAAATATTAAAAAAACTTTGACCCAGTAGCAGCTCCGCTAGTAAGACAGTGTTAGTTTTCCCCCCAAAAAAAACAACAAAAAAACACTTAATATTCAAAATATTGGAAAACGTTAATATATCTTATTTTCAAATGGAAACCCCCAGTTGGAACAAAGGATCAATCAGCGAAATTGCTTATTGAGTAAAAAAAACACTTATAAGGCATTCTGTGCTGTGGCCTATGGTAATAGGAGAAATTTACAGAACACGTTAAGACGAACGAATTCCGTTATTCCAGAACGCATTCTGCGCATTTATTTTAACGTGAAGACACAAATCGTGTTGTGTCATTCTTACAAAACAAGGCAGAATTTGTTGTGGCAAAGTCAACTTCGTTTAGAAATCTGTGAGATAAAAATCGCAACGTCGCACACTAATATCAGAGGGGCCGATTTCTGAAAGTACTGGACGAGTATTTCAAGTTGATTTTGCAAATTCCTCATTCCCAAAAATGTAATTCGTCAAAAATTTCCGATCTTTTTCGCCATTTTTTGTTACGTTATGCTTGAATATGTGTTAAAAAAGTGAAAGTGGCAACTGTGTTAAGGAACCGATTTTCATTCAACTTCATGGCTTAATAAGTGAAGTTGGCTTCGGTTGTGTAAAACGAATACCTACTTAGAACAATGCATTCTGCTCATTGTTTTAAAATTCCACAATACAAACATAAAAACGCAGAATGTGTTTTGGAATATCTTCATTTTCACAACGCAAATTTTGCATTGTGGTGGTAGGCAATATAACAGACTGGATTATGAGCTGTTAAAAATAGCCAGAACATGAAATTTCACTGTGGAATACCTTGTTGTGAGAGATATTCACACTAGAAGGTCTTCAACAGTATTTTGCGTGTTCTGCCACTTCATACGGTTAAGTATGGGAGAGCCAAATCCTCGGCGAACAATGGCAATTTTTGAGCCGGTTCTGAGAGTTTATATACAGAATTTGGCACACGCACACAGACACACATGCATATGTACATGTATGTAATTATGTTATGCATTACGTCGTTTCTTGCCTCTGTCGAGGTGATAAGAAACGACGCAGCGCATTTGGTACCGGGCCTTGACATCACCGAGATCGTTATCTGGTAATTGATCTCGGGCTGTGCAATGTATCTTACCTGTATGTACGTACAGGTACAAACATACAAACGCACCAGTGTAAATTCGTTTAACGTCATAAAGACGATTATTGTCAGCCTTTGGGCGGCAACTGTCATTGAGGGGTGCAAGCCCCTATTACCTCATACGAGTATTGTCCCCACAGCTACTCCCCCCAGTTTTTGCGCCGCAAAAATGATAAGTCGCGTGCCTGGGAGGACTTATCAAGTCTACTGCTGTTGCTGGTCTTTCTCCCATTTAGTGAGGGCTGAGCCTACCGCAGCCCCTACACACTCATAAGACTGTTTACTTGCGTTAAACCAGGCTTGGTAGGTGTCCCTGCTGGCCTGTCCCCTTTGTCTAGGTGGTCAATTTTGTGGAGCCAGATGGGTATAGGGATGGGGACAGTAGGATGTTGAAGGACCAGGTGGGGTTTTCGGCTTCGGCCTGTTGAACATCGAGGAGTTTGACATCCCCGATGGTCTGTAGGCAAGACCAAAAGTGGGAGGAGGGTGTGTTTGAGGCACCTCTTCCACCGGGAGTTGCCTCTTCACCTCCAATGCAATCAGGGTTGAAGACTCCGAGGGTGGGTTCTCCACTCTCGGTGTCTTCTCCGGCAACTTTGGTGGTGAGATGAGGGCAGGAAGGGGTGCGGACATCATTTTTACAATGTCCACAGCCGAGGTCGTGTCCATCAATAGTTCATTTTCAATCCTTTCAATTTCCTTTTCTCGTTCCATCTGTTCCTTAGTCTTTACAGGCTGAGGTACAGGTGAAACTACAAATTGGAAGTCTGGGGTTGAAAATGGCGTGTTCGTTGGGGACGACATAAGGAAGGAAAGAACAAAAATATTGGAAAAAGGAAAGAAAAATGGTAGAAATTTCGGCGTGTTAAATTGTCAACAGCAGAAAGGCAAGTGAAAAACATTGCGAGAATATTTTTCAATCACAGCTTTATTCCAAGTTGTTATCTCATTTCAGACATGTTCGGAGGGGATAGTGCATCAAATATTATTTTGCTGAAAAGTTTTCCAGTCAAAATCTGTTAAGTATAAGCAGAGTTAAGGGTGTTTGAATTTTCGTGTTTTTGAAATTTTGTATCTCACAAAGGAATGCACTCTTCGTTTGTGACGTCACGATCTATTGACTGTTTTGTTATCTGAATATTTGTCAATAGAAACACGTTGCGATGTTTTCTTCCGTATCGCACGTGGGTTTGTTTATTCGTGTCGTATTTTATTTGCACGCATTTATTCTCTGCTTATCTGCGGAATTTCTTTTGTTATAAATATTCCCAGATTCTCGTGCGTATTTTTATGTGGGTTTGCAGATTTCGTGACAGATATTACTTTTTGTGAATATTTTTAGTTTCTCCTTGCCAATCTCTCGGATTTTCGAGTTGGAATCTGGTTTTTTCGTTTTTTACTGCCAAGGGGCCTGCCTCTTTTTTGTGGACATAAGGGGGCCGATGGATCGTAATGTATTTTAACAATCTCATCATTAAACTTCACTGTTTTCTTTGTTTTTGTTTTTTCTCCTGGTGATTTTTGTGATTTATCACCTTTTTCAACTGGTTTGTCCTCAACTTTTTGTGGTTGTGTGATATTGGACTGTGCAGTCTGTTTTTCTTCTTCTATTTTCCTTTCTGTAATCTTCCTTGTTGCTCTTTGGAGCATTTTTCTGTCATCGTTCATAAGGTACGCAGGTTTCAATCTATCAATTGAAATCATTTTTTCTTCACCTGCGATTAGTATCACAAAATTCTTGTCGTCTCGTGATACAACCTTATAAGGACCGGCGTATGGTTTCTCCAACGAAGATCTTATTTTTTTGTCTCTGACAAACACATGAGAAGTTGTGGCCAAGTGTTTGGAGACATAAATCTTTGGTTGGCCATGACGAGCTGCCTATTTTAAAAAGCTGTTAGCATCAGTCCGTATGTTTTGGACGAGCGTTTTGTGGCTAATTTCTTTCGAGTGGGTGAAAAAGTCCCCTGGTAGGCGTAGCTCTTCGCCTAGCACCAACTGCGCCACAGAGTGACTTGTGTCCGTTAGAAGAGCAGATTGAAGGCCCAAGAGGATGGTTGGTAGTATGTCAACCCATCTCTTGGTGTCGCAAGCCATGATGGAGGCTTTCAAAGCTCTGTGCCATCGCTCAACTTTACTGTTTGCTTGAGGATGGTAAGCTGTGGTGTGATTGTGTTGTGCACCATGCTTCTTAGACAGCTCTTGGAATAGTGAGCTTTCGAATTGGCGACCCTGGTCCGTGATGATGACTTCAGGTACGCCATAGCAGGCAATCCAGATGTCATATAACCTGGCAGCTACCATGTGAGATGTCATCTCGTAGAGAGGAACTACCTTTGGCCATCGAATTGCTCTAACGATCATTGTCAACAGGTATCTGTGTCCTTGAGATGGGGGTAATGGACCCACCAAGTCTATGTGTATTGTTTTAAACCACTCTGTTTATTTGAAAGATTTAAGAGGCGAATGAGTGTGTCTTCCTACTTTGGTCTCTTGGCAATTCAGGCAACTGCGAGCCCATTTGTTGCAGTTGGACTTCATTCGAGGCCAAACAAATCTTGATGCTACTAATCCAGCAGTGCATTTTGGTCCAGGGTGTGATAGATTGTGCACACTACTGAAAGCCAATTTACGATACTTTGTCGGCAGGAATGGCCTATTCTTGCCTGTACTAATGTCGCATGTTAATAGAACATTAGTACCAGGGATTTTCCTGTGTCATCGTTCGACAACAGTTCTTGCAATTCTGCGTCCCTTAACTGTTCTTTAGCTATTTCAGTGTAAGGTAATTGAGACGGTGCAGAGATGGCTTCGATCCTACTAAGAGTATCAGCTGGAGTGTTGAGTTCTCCACTTATATACTGGATGTCCGTAGTCAATTGTCCTATGCAGTCCAATTGTCGAGCTCTTCTCGGGGAAGCTGGTTCTGTCTTTTGCGTGAAGGCATGTGTTAGGGGTTTATGATCTGTATACACAGTGAAACATCTACCCTCTAATTGGTGCCTGAAATGCTTTAATGCAGCAAATATTCCCAGTAACTCCCTGTTGTATGTGCTGTAATTCTTTTCGGTTTTTGATAGCTTTCTGGAGAAGAAAGCAAGCGGTAACTTCTTGTCATTGTCCTTTTGGTACAGTGTTGCACAAATAGCAAAGTCGGATGCATCAGTTGCGACATATAATGGCAGACTTTTGTCTGGGTGAGCGAGTAGAGTTGCATTTGTCAGTGTTTCTTTGATGTTTTCAAAGGCTTTTTCAGCTTCTTCTGTCCAATCGAGTGGAGTCTTATCTTTCCTTTTATTTCTTTTGATCAATGCAAACAGCTTACTTTGTTCGGCTGCAGCATTTTTAATGCAACGTCTATAGAAATTCACCATCCCCAAGAAGCATCTAAGTTCTGCTACGTTTGAGGGTTTCAGGAACTATAATATGGGCTCTACCTTGGTCTTCAGAGGGGAAATGCCTTTGGTCGAGACTTGATAGCCGAGAAAGTCAATTTTGGTTTGTTTGTATAAACTTTTTCCAACATTGTTGGTAAGTCCAGCAGCATGTATACGCTGTACAATGGCTCTTGCATTCTTCTCGTGCTGTTGCTCACCGCATTCTGAGCAAATGCATATGTCATCCAAATATGCATAAGCAAATGGCAAATCCATAAACAGCCCATTGATGAATCTCTGGAAAGTTTGTGCAGAGTTACAGAGTCCAAACGGCATTCGAATTCATTCGAATAAACCAAAGGGGGTTATTACCGCTGTCTTTGGAATGTCCTGTTCAGCCATTGGAATTTGGTGGAATGCCCAGTTGATGTCGATTTTTGTGAACATCGTTTTACCCTTCATATTTGCATTGAAGTCCATTATGTTTGGGACTGGATAGCGATCAGGAACTGTTTTGGCATTTAAGGCCCTGTAGTCTCCAACGATTCGCCACTCTCCACTTGCTTTTTTGGTCATGTGGATCGGGGAACTCCATGAGCTTTTCAAGGGGCGGCATATGCTTTCCCCTATTTATGCAATCATAGTATTCCCGTGCTGCTTTGAGTTTATCAGGCAGTAACCTGCGGGCTCTAGCATGCCAAGGCGGTCCTTTAGTTTCTATATAATGAACGGTGTCATGTTTATAGATTGGATGCCTGCGAATCGATGATTGAGTGACTCCAGGATAGTCTGACAGAATCCGTAGGAATTGTTCGTCGACTTTAGTGCAGCTGGATACGTTGGTGTCCAGTTGGTACGCTAGCGTTTTGCCTTCCACCCATAGACCGGTATTGTTGTCTATGATCTTTCCATTTTTGAGGTTGATGACCAGGCCGTAGTGCGCGAGAAAATCTGCGCCCAGGATCGGAGTTGGAACGTCCGCAATTGTGAAGGACCACGTCATGTCTCTTCG
This sequence comes from Ericerus pela, assembly GCA_011428145.1. NCBI lineage: Eukaryota > Metazoa > Arthropoda > Insecta > Hemiptera > Coccidae > Ericerus > Ericerus pela. The sequence goes on along the minus strand of WOFM01000261.1, from coordinate 736,492 downwards.
CAAACCGATGCTTACTTTGCTGGATTCTATTCTGTAAGCTGGAAGGTTTTGACCATTCACAGTTTGAGGGAGGATTTCGGAGGAAATGCCTTTTGGTTTTTACTTACTGGCAAAATGCTCAAGTCAGCACCTGAGTCTATAAGGTAACGTCTCCTGTTTGTCCTGACCTTGATGAACAGGCGACGTGAATACTTTTTCAAAGGATCTTCAGCCGCATAGACGACCCCTCTTTCTAGTTTGACGGCTTACTGTACATTTTTCCCCACCATTGGCATCTGTTGTTGCATTTGGTGGACTCCACACCAAATCTATTATGGAAGAAGCAGGATTTATCATCCCAGTTTTGAGACCGGGGTTTGGGGGATGATGTTCTTCTAGGGGGAGATGGACTCTGACCCCTGGTAGAATTGCTCTTTCAGTCTCTGGACCTGGATTTTCTATCGTTATTTCTATTATTGCTCCTGCTTTTTGAGAGGTTGTTACTTCTACCGTTTCTTGAATTGTTGTTATTACTCTTCTTCTTTATTTCACTAGTCAGCTGAGCTATTTGGGCTCTGAGGTGAGCTAGTTCTCCACTCTCTGTCGATACTGCACAAATTGAGGATGCTGATCTCGAATGTTCCAGTGCACTATCGGCACTCTTTGCCAAAAAGTCTAGGTCCTCAGAATTGTTGATTACCGTGGTACCTACAGCTGCCAGACACTGTACATGTTGGGGCAGTTGTTTACAGAACTGATTCCCAATGACCAATGGCGATACGATGTTATCAGCCTTCTGTCTTAATTTGGCCATGAAGATGAAGGGTTTATCATCTCCCATCTTCATTCCACCCATGACATCATCTATTATTTGGTTTTGGGTTTTACCAAACACATTTTGAATTTTCTTGCAGAACCAACTGTACTTATCTTCTTCCACCGGAGAGCATTCCATGATATCCGGAATGCTGCGTATTATTTCTGCAGGCATGCCGCTGCAAATGTGTGAATATTTCTGGTCATTTTCAAGTTTTCTGTTTCAAAACGACCTTCGAGGAGAGTCAACCAGAGTTCTACCTCATTTGGTAAAAATTCCGGAAACCCTATCCTCCACTTTTGGATTGTAGGGTTCTGCAGAGTCTGCATCTGCAACAGCTGTAGAAGCTGTGCAAGCACTTCGGGGGTCAGTTGTGGCTGACCACCTCCACCTGTTCCCAGCTGATTTGATGTCGGGTTTGTCGTATTTCCATTTCCATTAGGCATTGTAATCTGCTGCTTCTCTGTTGAGTTGTTTTTGGCAAAGGTTCCACCAGACTCCGTCGGTTGTTGGTCTGGGGTCGAAGGGTCGGAGTCTTGGCTCAATAGACGACCACTTCTGAGGGTGCGAGCTGTTGTCTCGTTCGGGTTGACTACAGCTCCCAAACGCAAGGCTTCTAGCCTCCCGATTTGTTTTTGTTTCTCTGGAGTCTCAAAGACTTCAGAGTCTCTGGTCGAAGCTGGAGGAGTTGGTGGATGAGGGCAACTATGTTCCTCCAGGTCTACTTCTCTTGGTTCCCTTCCCGCAAATATATTTGGAAGGGGGGGGTTTAATTTCCTACTTTTAAAGTCAGACCTCTGCTTCGACAGCCAAAGGTGTCTAGGTCTATAAAAAAATTTGTATCACAAGCGAGTAACTCGCCAGCGCACCACACCTAGTTTTAGAATTAGCGCAATGCTCCTAGACACCCACGACGTAGCCAAAAAATCACGTCGGGGTCACCACTGTGGAATACCTTGTCGTGAGAGATATTCACACTAGAAGGTCTTCAACAGTATTTTGCATGTTCTGCCACTTCATACGGTTAAGTATGGGAGAGCCAAATCCTCGGCAAACACTGGCAATTTTTGAGCCAGTTCTGAGAGTTTATATACAGAATTTGGCACACGCACACAGACACACATGCATACGTACATGTATGTAGTTATGCGTTACGTCGTTTCTTGCCTCTGACGAGGTAATAAGAAACGACGCAGCGCATTTGGTACTGGGCCTTGACATCGCCGAGATCGTTATCTGGTAATTGATCTTGGGCTGTGCAATGTATCTTACCTGTATGTACGTACAGGTACAAACATACAAACGCACCAGTGTAAATTCGTTTAACGTCATAAAGACGATTATTGCCAGCCTTTGGGCAGCAACTGTCATTGAGGGGTGCAAGCCCCTATTACCTCATACGAGTATTGTCCCCACATTCACATTCTGGAAGTTTTCAAAATTCAGAATGTGTTCTGCTAGTTGAGTGTAACAATTAGTTCCAATTGTTGGCCTATTTAATGTGTTTGCAAATGATTTCTAATGAAAAATTTGAAAGTGATGATAAAAATTAAACTGGGTTACCCTCAACATTTGCTACCTTCGTGTATAGTAAAAAATAAAAAATAGAAAAATTAATAAAAAAAAAATAACAAGGAAAAATCCTAATGTAGGCTAGAATATGTAGGTTTTCAAAAAACAGAAAAACAGTAGCCAAAAATTTAATAATAAATCTGTATTAAACTTTGTAACTGTTAACGTAAAATTACACAGTTTAACATCACTACCGGAAATTAGGTAATTTTATGGAAATACCGTCGGGCCAACCCGCACTAAAATTTTTATAGCAAATATTTCTTACACATTTCGTAGTTATTGTTTCAAAATTCAGCATTTCGTAGCCGACATAATAATTATAATCAAAAACGATGTTACCGGAAGTTACGATCAATCCATACCAAAAGTTTCGTTTGAGAATATTTTCATGCAATGATGAAATTTATGATTGTATAAACATACGGTCTAAATCGATGAGTCGACCAGTCTTTATGATACCAGGTCTCAGGCTACATTCGGGCGGTAAGAAATAGTCGGCTATAAATGTGATAACCGATAATACAAGCGAACATCCTACGGCGTACAAAGTGTAGATCATAAATGGTCGGTCTGATGATTGGTGAACTGATTTAACAGCATTTATTGAACGCAGCATATCGATACACATAACGTTTAGCCAAAAATAACTGCTCAACATTCCGAAGTGCATAAAATATCCTGCAAACCAAAAACGGAAACAAATTTCAAATTGTACGTGTTAACGAAAATATTATATTGATGTGGATACCATAATGTCAAAATGGTAGCAAAAACACCGATTTTATGGACATCGTAATTCTCTGACGCGGAAAAAATATGAACTGGGCTCGAGGTAATTAGCGAGTTATTATTGTTGAAGAATAACACTCATTTCTTGGCAATGATTAAACTTCCCTTCATGATATTCTAATAACTTGACACGTTACCTTGTACAGTGACACATAGTTTTTGACCCCATGGTTTATTTGAATCGAAGTAAATTTTTGCAACATGTGTACGAAATGCTGCATTTTCGTGACATGTGTGGCGTTAAGAAAGTGACCAATTTCAGAACTTTTAGTTTTCTCGCTCCTTATTTCCGTTTTCTCACTCCTTAATTTCTTTTTCTCACTCCTTAATTTCTTTTTCTCACTCCTTAATTTCTTTTTCCCACTCCTTAATTTCTTTTTCTCACTCCTTAATTTCTTTTCTCACTCCTTAATTTATTTTTCTCACTCCTTAATTTCTTTTTCTTATTCTTTAATTATTTTTCTGACTCCGTACTTCTTTTTCTCACACATTAATTTTTCTTCAGTTTCCACCACACCTTATATTGTTTTTTGTTTTTTTCATTTATATTAATTGCATTTGTTTTTTCCTCAACGTTGTCTCTGTCATAACACTGATTCGACCCAACAAAACCATATGTTTTATTGAGCCTAGCTCAAATACAACATTCTGTTCATTCATTGCAAAAATTACTGCACGCAACTCCGAGTCGGAGTAAGTAGTTTATCAACTCGCGCATTTCACCACATTTGCCTATGGCTCGGGCTTGCAAAACCTTGCACTCGTTACAAGGCCGTACCTAGCTTTTTTTGGTGCCCTGTGCGAACAAACTTTTTGACACCCAAACACGTTTTGTTTTTGCCACTTAAATCAGAATAATATTCTTTGTCGTTGTCCAGACGATGTATCGGAGGACGACAATGTATTATATTAGGGTTTTTTTTTTTTTTTTTTTGGTCAGTATGGCGCTCTTGCACTCTGCCGCCCTGTGCGAATGCACAGATCGCACATACCTAGTTACGGCCCTGACTCGTTAAGAAATTGCTCACTTTCCTCCCTCGTTGCGTAATATACCTACCATTTTTGGTAGATTACCTACTAATGAAGTTAAATAAATATATTAAAAATTAAAACATAACTTTCTGTTTTACATCGTAATAGCAAAGACTTAATAAATTATGTTTATGTTGTTTCTATTAGTGCGCCGAATGGTTACGACAATTTAAATAGAGAAAATTTTTCTAATGTTAGGGATTCTCTTGGATAAAGGATACGCATTTGTGACGGTAGTTATTGAAATTTTTTTTTTTGTTTTTGTTTCTCCAGTGTGGGTTAAAATTTTAATTAGCTTCTTATGTAATAAATGGTAGGTACCTACTATTTCACAAAATAATCAAAAAATATAAGGATTTTATTTGTTCTGAAGTGTTGTAGTTAAAAAATAACAAAACTCTACGCATTTGGCGTTCTGTGTTCGTGTGTATAATTTATTGCAGACTGGATACATTGGATGTTGCAATGTTTTTGGTGAAAAAGTAGCCTATCTTATTGTCGGAAAGATTTTCGAACGAAAGAAGGATCCTAAGCAAAAATAAAAACAATTTTTTGTGCGAAATTACTAGAAAAATAGCTATTATATTTGAAACTTTTTCATGTATCGACAGCTGTTTTCGGTAAATTTTCAAAAACAAACATTTCTCGATGTTTTTTTCGCCTGTTGGAAAATTTAGCCCAGTTGAAGGATGGTGGTATTTTCATCGTGTTGGTTCGAGGACAACATTTTAAACCGAAATCAACATTTTAGATAAAATTTTCCAAGACTGCAACCAGTTTTGGTTAGTTTAAAGTTCAGTTAACACTGACAACGGAGCTTATATTATACACACAGCACAGTGTCCAGAAGTTAAACAGTATGATTTCCTTGATCGATTTTCTAGGTTGAAAAAACAGAAAGGTTCCTCTGGCAAAATGCTGAAAAAGCTTTCTTTCCTACTTACACTTATCCCCTGAAAACGAGCTAAATACAACCGAAAATGTGATGTAACCTCACCACCAAACAGATACAACTTAACGAAATAATGAAGTATTCAAGTAGATACACGTCATTAATTCTCACCAAGCTTTGGAAATCCTACCAATATTTTTTGGGAAGAGGCAATGAGCGTTTCACTTTTCAAATTATTTTTAACATTTCATTGCATCAAAAATTAATTAATTCCTCTGTTATTTTCGAAAAAAAAAACAACTTAATTTTTCGTGAAAATTCGATAGTTTTTGAAAATAACGCGGTTGTTAAAAATTAATCGTTACCTGGTGTTATAATAGGAGAATGGATGGGTGCAGGGTTGAGGGAACGAAAATAAAATGTTGTCCAGTTTACGAATAATTTCGGCAAAATTTTAATTTTCAGTCTTGTTTTTCGCCGAAATTATTGATCTTATAAAAATGAACTTAATAATAATTAAAAAATAAGAGAAAAACCTAAATTAATCCAATGCAGAAAAGACGCTCATTCGTAGCTTTTTCAAAAACATGAATACAATTAATGTTTCTATAGACATTTTTAGTTTTGTCAAAGAACTACTGTACTAATAGGCACCAAACTTTTACCATACTTACACATACATAAGAACAATGTATCGTGAAAATTTCAGCATGATCCTTTTTGTAGGATTCTTTAAAATTTTAGAAATACTACTTTTCCAGGAATTGTTCTCCAATTTTCTCGAAAACTACTAAATTAATAAGCAACAAATACCTATTAGACCTGTTTCTATATAACTGAGGATCAAATTTTGTGAAAATTTGAGCTCTATCTCACGTGTAATTTTCTCATTACTGTTAACCCAAAATATTATACATCAATTTTTTCAATTCTAGTTTTTTCAGTAACTACTGCACCAACAGGCACCAATTTTTTGTCAGACCTGGTCCTGTATTAGGAATGTGTCTCATGTGAAAATTTCAGCCCTATCCCTTTCGTAGTTTTCTCAAAACTGTAAGCCAAAAATTTAGACGATGCACGTATATACAGACATACATACATACATACATACATACATACATATATACATACATGCATACATACATACATAGTATATTATCCATAAGATAATTATATAGGTTATACCATTGACTATATTAGTACTGGACCAGTAAAGAACGATGATTTCTGGTTAGATATACCGGCATTAAATAGGCAACCACAGCTTACCTTTTGACGTACTCTGCTTTGCATTAATGTATACTATACTTGTGAATTTAAGGAATGTCTTTATCAGATGTATTCTAAATTGGTGAACTCAAGCAAAATGTTGAAAGTACGCAAAAGTTACTGTAGGGTTGACCACTTTTTCAACGGCATGTCTTGACATTAAAACGTAGATTGGTCTTATGGAACTTTATTGGTCCAATACTATATAGTCGGAGGGTTAAAATTATTGTGAGGACATCACTCTGGTGAAGATCAAGTGACTCGATGTGACCGCAGAAAGGTTGACTATGTTCACTGCACATTAAACGCAAATACATTTGTTTATAACTACTTTTACATTCTTGCAAGTATGTTACAATTACCAGACTAGAGTTTACTCTCAGGGTGACATTACGGACCAGGTTATCATTGCACATGCCATATTTATCGGTTGTCCTAGAAACTGTAAATATAACAAAATTAATTAGCACAAATACATAATTATGTATTTTCCACAAAAATATGTTTGTGTCGTATATGTTCAGAGCCGAGTATAAAAGGCACAAGTGAACACCAAATTTCAGCCAGTGTTTACTGAGGCTGGCTTTCTCATATGAAATTGGTAAACACGCAAAGCTGTTGATTGTCTTCTGATGTGGAATATTTATATCGATAGTGATTGATATTTATACTGATAGTTATCGATATATCAGTATTTCATTGATAGTCTCAGGTTAAGGAATAACAAAAAATTATCAACAGTTATCCATGTCTTTAACAAAAATATCGATCTATCGATGTTTAAATAGCTAAAAACTGCATTTTCAGAGATTTTGTTTCCAGTTTTCTCAAGAACAACTAAATCAATGAGCACCAAACTTCTTTCAGACCTGTTCCCATATAATAGCTATCTTTTGTAAAAAATTCAGACCTATCTGTTTGCCAGTTTTCTCAAAAACTGCTGAATTAATAGGCACCAAAATTCTAAAAGGTTTGCAACAATATAAGGAAAGTATATCGTAAAAATTTTAGCCCGATATGTTTTTTAATTTTCTCAAAATCCTGGAAAAACGGCTTTACTAGAAATTTTTGTTTTCCAGTTTTCTCACAAACTAGTTAACTGATATGCAAAAAACTTCTTTCAGACCTGCTCCAATATGAGAATTATCTTTCATAAAAATTTCAGCCCTATCCCCCAGGCAGTTTACACAAGCATCTAAATCTCACTAAGGGCTTTGTTTTATAATATTGAGTCAATTGGTCTTTTTTTTTCTCACGTAAAGTCGATCCTATACACGCCAGCACCTTACTGGTGGAGGGATCTTTCAGACAATACAGGCTATTTTGGCCAAGTTATGTCACTTTCTATGTTGGTGATGGAAGGGTGATCTCTGGGGGATGGGGCTTCACCCCATCCACTTCAACCCCCCATCATCATCACCCTAAAATTGACATACCATACACTACTCCCCACATCTACTCAAAAAATCCCACCGTCTACACCACCAATGAACCACATACTCCAATCAACATGCATAAACACCATTAAAAACATCGTACGAATGCACCCAAGAATAAAAAAGAAAAAAAAAAAAACCATTCCTCCATTGAGATTTGAATCGCCAACTTCCGTATCAGACATTCAGATTATACCTAGAAGGGCGCCACACCGAATACGAAATTGTTACAATTTAAATTTACTGTATAATTAAATGAAAAAACATGTAAAATCAACCAATCACAATGTCTTAAAGCCAGAGTCCTGAATGAGATTTAGACGCTTCTCAGTGAACACAAAATTTTGGGCGATACATATAATTTATGCGTAGGTATTCATACGATGTACACCCATGTCACATTAATTAGTAATCCCAGAATGTGAATATGAAACACTAAAGTAATTGGTGCTTGGCAACAAGTAGACTTGTGAAAAATGTATGCTATTCGCATATATAATTTTTGTTGTTTCCGGGGGGTAGTAGACGATCAAGGTAATTGCAAAATGTTAAAAAAATTGTTTCGACCTCAAATTTTTCGACAAAAAAAAAAATAAGCCCCACTTGTAAGCTAATATTTTGAATACGATTTATTTGGAAAATTCGTTGGGGATGACTTCGTCCTTTTCAGAATTGGTTTTGTGAGGTCAACTTTAACAGCCCGTTTGCCAGCGAACTAGCTAATGAGGCGAAAATGATTACCGGGTAAAGCCACGTAATATTCGTCGGCTACGAAGTACATGGAGCAGGCGGCCAGGCATCCCAAAATGAAGAAAGCGAGGTAACACAGGAAGCACTTGTCGTGCACCTTGCGACGTAATTTCGGGGTGGCCACGTACAGGGCCAACGTCAGTACGAGAAAGGTCGTCGACACGTTGCACTTCTCTCGGTGGTAGAACTGATAGAACTTCGAACCGTCGAACTCGCAAACGTGCGGCTGGAATCTGCGGCCGCGTACCAAAAAATCGTAGCAAATGTCCGCGACCGCATTCCAGTCGTTTACGGCTGTCACGTCCTCGTCGTCGTCGTCGTCGTCGTCGTCGCGGCGCTTGTTGTGACTGCGATGCTGGCGGCACGACTCGTCGTCGAGAACGACGAAATTTGGATGGTATTGCAACCAGCGAACTGCCATCAGCTGATTGGCGGCCATCGCGTTAATGGGTTCGCATCGGCGACTCCGCATGCTTTTCAGATGTTCTCGCATTGCGCAGCAGTGTCGCAGACAGTCGGCCGTGCGACAGTCGACGCCCAGCATCAAATCGGTGGACTGGTGAAACGGTTGCGCAGTTGTCGCTGACGAATCGTAATATTTGGACGACGACGACGACGACGACGATGACGATGATCCGTCACCGTGGACCGAAGTGCCAGTCGACAAATGGTCGCTGAACGTTGGCACGTCATCCGGCGAATAGACGGCGGCGCTCGAAGGAATCGCGCAAAGGAAGACCAGCAAACGTACGATATTTGGTTGCGCTCCAATACGACGACGTGATCGGATGCGAACGTTTTGTGAAAACCCAAACAAAATTGCGCAACACGCGAAACAGTTGGTGGCCGCAGCGAAAGTGCGGCGCGTAAAAGGCAGGCGACTGACGACCGATGACAACGTTCGCGAATTTCTTTGGTTTAGGCGATTTTCGGCGGCGGCGGCGGCGGCGGCGGCGCGACGCGACGATCCACTGAAATGGCGGCGCGACATGTTTTTTTTTTTGCGCGCGGTGCCGTATATTTTTTAACGTTCGACGCCGAATGCGCTTCGCACAAATACTACACGCGGCGCGATATTAACGGATGCGGTTACGATGGTTTGAGGCACTTTTCTCTTTCACGTATAATTATATCGTAGGGTGTGGAACACCTGTAATGAAATTTCGGCGCGCGAACGACCAAGTTCGAATATTATTGTTGTTAGATTATTATGAAATTATGACGCGACTGACCGAACGAAAACGTACGTCTGCGCATGTCAACTTTTAATCCAGGTCGAAGTCCGCAGTTCTATTACGGCGCGGCGGGTGGAGGGTAGGTACCTATTTGGCGATTAAATTGGCACATTTTCTTTGGAAAATAGGTTTCTAATTTTCGCGCCAATTTTGTTGACATTTTATTCGCGTAACATTATGTGTAGGTGTCGAACTGTAATTAGATGCGGTTTCTTCCACCACAGCCGGCGGCCTACGTTATGGCTGGTGACGTACTGAGTGGTACACGTGCAACACTCGCACTTTTTCAGGTGTAATTCTGCTGACCTTGGTAAATTGGACCGAAGGAAACGTTGTTCGGTTGGTACCTGGTCATTATTCGTAAATTTGTGATTGTAATTTTAACCGACCTCAATGAAAAAAATTAAATTAGAAGATTATCAATTCCATCAGTGGATAAATTATTGTTGTTGTTTTTTTTAATGTTTGTTCCACTATAATATTATTGTCTATCCTGAGCACTGATTTTGGTGAAATTTTTTTTTTTAATGATAGAGGATAATAATAATAGTTGTACTATATAATTTTTTTCTAAAATCGATGTAATATTTTGTGAGTCAGCATTAAAAAAAAAACTGTTTACTTTGATGCGAAAATGACGCTAACTGGGTATATAAAATGACACTGGTGAACACTTGCCACATAATCATTGAATAATTGTTGTGGTATGCCAAACAAGGTCGTAACATGCCATGAACAAAACCTTGTTGGCTACACAAAATTTTACCAAACACAACTTCATAAACTCATCTGAACTCACAAATCCTGGAATTCTGGAAAAAACAAAGTCCAATTTTTAATAAAACATACGGATTCTAATTACAAAAATCCTGCCCAGACAGTAGCCAGAGTTATCAAATTTCAATTTCTCCTGTGTATTATTAATAAAGTTACATACATAAAAAGACAGATTTCTGTAACAGTTGCAATCTTTTACCCTAACAACGTTGTAAATCCTGAAATCACTTGAAATACATGAACTTCCCTACAACATTACCACCTAGCCTAACATGTTGTCTTTACCAACACAATAAAAATAATATGTACAAATACAAAAACCATGTATTAAAAAAAGTAAAATTTTTACATACCAGACTTAATATGAAAACACAAAGTCCAAACTAGGACAAAACATAAGTTCAACCAAACATGTTGAATAAAAATGAAATAAATCGTAAGTATAAAATAAAATACCTAAGAACAAACAAAATATGATGCTCATGCCAAGGAGAATAAGAGCAGAACAAAAATGTGAAAATTAAGAAGATCAACTGAGAAGCTACAAGAAACAAATCAGGTGATCGTAAAACCTTTTGATTGACAAATATTTTTCTCTCTTTTGATAGAAAAATCTCAAGAGAAAGGAGAAAAGTGTAAGTTAATCTTATAAAAATAAATTGAAAATAAGCGAGTTTCAGAAACATTAGAATTTGTGTTATGTACGAGTAAAATCACACGTATACCTTATCACATTTATTTTCCATAAAATTTTTCTATGAAGATCACATTTTTGTCACATATGGCTCAAGTAACCAGTTAAACATGTATAGATTGACACATGTTAAGTCATTCAAATGTCGCAAAAGATTAAAATGCATTTGACATAAATATTGTCCTAAATTTATCACAATTTTATCACATACATGCCTAAATATGAACTGACGAAGTAATGATTTAATATAAAAATGGCACGTCACATGTGTATCACATCGTGTCACTCTTCACTGATGTGACATAAAGTAGTGTCATCCAAGAGTCTTACGGAGTGAAATCAAAAAATGACGAGATGACCCATCTGTCAGGTATCACATCACACATCTTTGCGCATTTGGCCTATGTTAATTTTGTAATGAAATGCCAAATACTTATTTGTGTTCACAGTTTTGGGGAAAATACCTACTGAATGGGGCTGAAATGTTCGCAAAAGGTAATCCTTGCGTAAATTGGACCAAATCTGATGAGGGTTTGGTGCCCATTGGTTCAATAGTTTCTGTAAAAACTGGAAAACAAAAATTCCTGGAAATTTGATTTTTCAAGGATTTTGAAGAAATTACAAATGGAACTGGGCTGAAATTCTAACGAGATATTATCCTTGTGTAAAAGCTAGTTTGATAGAACTTTTGTGCCAATTTGTTGAGAAATTCCTGAGAAAAATAAGCAATAGTTTGTCACAAGACCCAGTGTAACAATTTACATTTACAATTTACTCAACATCTAACAATCCTGAATTTGAAATGTGTGAAAAAATTGAGGAAAATGGTCAATAGTGATCAATATCTAACACAAATATCGATTTGTCGAAATTTTGTTGTTACAGTTATAAGTAAAATAAGTAAAATAACCACATTTGCCTTAAATATGGAGAAGATACTTCAAACAACACAGTTGACTTGCTTTTTGCCAATAATTTATCTGTTTAGATTTTTCTCTAAAACTGATGCATCAGTGTAGGAACCAAACTTCTATCAGATTTGGTCCAATATAAGAAATACATTTCTCAAAAATTTGAGTCCCATTCTTCCGGTATGTTCTTCAAAATCCCAAAAAAACCACTTCTCCAGCAATTGTTTTTTTTTTCATATTTTTCAGAAACTACTGAACTACTAGGCATCAAACCTCTATCAGATTTGCATACATATGAGAAAAATATCTCAAGAAAATTTTAACTCAATCTCTTTTGCAGTTTCCTCAAAATCCTGGAAAACCAGATTTTCTAAAAATTTTTGTTCTATAGTTTTCCCGGAAACTACTTAACCAATAGGCACTAAACTCCTATCAAACTCGCTCCTATTAGAGGACTATGTTTCATGAAAATTTAAGCCTTATCTCTTTTGTAGTTTTTACCAAATCGTGACCACAAAATTTTTTCCAGTAATTTTTCATTTTCAAATTTTTAAAAACTGAGTACTCAACTATTAACAGACACCAGAAAATTCTATTAGCCTTGTAGGTATAATTATACTAATATTAATGTATCGTAAGAATTTCAGCCTGCGTTCTCTTTTGTAGTTTTCTAAAGATCTTGTGAAGATCACTTTTCCAGGAAGTTTTTGTTCACCAATTTTCTCAGAAACTACCTAACCAATAAGCAACAACTTCCTATCCAAGTTGCTATAAGCACAACTTTTCATGCAAATTTCAGCACTATCTCTTTTGTCATTTTTACAAAATCGTGAACATGTTTTCTCCAGTGTCCTTATGAGTGACTGTGTCTGACAGAAGTTTGGTGTCTATAATTTGTGCTACAGGTCTTATCCGTACAGCCATGGTTACTGTCGGATTGCTCTCTAGTTAATTCACGTTGATATTATTGTGATCATACCTACACATTCCATACATCATCCCCCTAGTTCTTTCAATTTGAATGGAAGATACATCAACTATGATTGATGGGAATGATGAAAAGCAGTGGTCTTCAACTTGCAGCTTTCCGAGTTTTTTATGGCTCATGTAGTAAATTTAGAAATTTGTTTTCATGTAAAATACCAAACTCTTTCTAAATTTCTCATAAATAGTGGGAAGGTAGTTAATTGTCCTACTTTTTGTTTATTCAGGTCAAGTAACATTCTTTCCCATTATATTTTAAGTTTAAAGATTCCAGTGTATATATTTGTTTAAATAAATTTTTTTTGCAACCTGCGAATGCAATGAATTAGTGAAATTTTCTCTTGGTTCTTAAAGATTGAAGATTTCTGATATAAAGGGAGCAAATGGAAGTGACATATGGAGTAGATAGTAGAGCCTAGGAGGCATCATTATAGTTACTACATCATACCCAAGTAGCATCAACCCATATTCAATGCTTTTATATTCACAAGTGAAGGGAACAAGTTATCAACCAACTGCAACAGCAAATTACCATCATTGATTTAGTGCTGGTTGTACCACGGAGTTAAATCGATGAGTAAGGTTTAATTTTATTTTGCCACGCATCCTATCAGTTAAACCTAGTTTATTTCACAGTTAAAAGTTCGTACAACTGGGATTTAGATACTGGGGGAAGGTTGAGGTGCAGTGTGCTTTGCTTTATTACCTAGCACATGGATGGCGTAAAATTACCCAACTCCATTTATGAATTAACATAGATACTTTTTTGCATTCAGGCAGATTGTGCAAACTATTCATACATACTATTTGTGCATACAGATTTATTTAGTTGATTTTTAAATTTTGGTTTAATAGTACATTACTATACAAGGGAGGAAAATAAGTGACTGCCACTCATATGCAATTGCAGCACCCGCCTTCAGTTCGTGCCACAACTTCGCAACTCATCCACAATTGCTTGCTTTTCAACTCTGAATATTAAGGTACCTATTTTATTAGGTATATATGTGAATGAAAAAATATTTTAACTATCAAATGTATTTAAAATATTATAATAATTGATGAAAATGTAATTTTGAATCCTAAGAATGGTCAAAATAGAGTTCAACGAATCATTATCAGTTATCACAGTAGTATCTTTGGATGTCTATTGTCACGACACTAGAGTGATTCACTGTTACTTGAACAACGTGAAAATAGTCATCCTCAAACAGGGAAACAAATAATATTTTTCCCTGTTCGTATATTATTTCCCATTTGGTTACTTTTTTGTCTATTGTGAAGTCTCGTCGGTAAAACCTTATTTTTTTCACCATCAATCTCGTTCATAAAGTTGCATTTTTCATTCCCCTATATAATAAATGCAATTTTTATGTTATCAGAAGAATATGTATTCTTCAAAGTTGTCAGAGGGGTCTGAACCTGGAGTACCTACTGAGACAGGAGAACAAATAAGAGAAATCAGAAAACTTATCCACGTTGCCTGGCTTCCTGATTACTTACTCCCTAGTTAATTACGCTTGATATTTTTATTATATTCCTTACAGTACGGTTCGAGGGTACAACTGTGAGGTAAGACACAAGTAAAATCACTAATTATACAATAATTATAGCGTATAAAATGTTTAAACTAATGACGTCGAGTGCCGAATATAAGAACGATACGTAAGTAATTCCTACATTTTTTCCAGTATAAATTTTACCTACTTAGAAACATGTACACTTATACGCGTAACTTTGTTAAAATAAGAAATTCTTTAGTCACTGTCGATACTTAGATAAAGTTCTTGAATTTCACCCGATAGTTCTATGTTTACATCAAACTTGGCCCATCTGTAATAATTTTGTAAACTTTGCTTCACTCCCAGATACGTTCATGCTGTGATGAAGATAATGAGTCGCCTTTCAGTTTTTTCACTACGTTTGTTTATAAATTCAAAAGTTATTAGAGAATAATATGAGGTGATTGTAATAACGAAAAAATTCAAAAAGGCGATTCATTGTCATCATCACGATTTCAGCATACTTGGGGGTAAAGAGCCTCTTCCTAACATCGTGCCACATCCACAACAACATTACCTTTTGATTATATATTATATCGTAGTTTAATGTTAGACTACTTACTTAGGTACCTATATAATATTAATATTTTTTACAAATTCTTTAATTTTGTTTTTCCTCAAACGTTTTCATGGTATGCATGCCACATAACTGCAGTAATTGTCAAGTTGCATAGCGAGTTCTTTAAGGAAATTTCTGGAGTCTGTATACGAAATTACTTCCTGCAGAAAAAAAAAAAAAAGAGGACACTAAAACAATTTATTTTGTGAACCGATGTGGAGTTATTTATAAAAATAATTGAATATACTCATTTGACGGTAAAAAAAATTAATTAATTAGCCTCCGCCAATGCACAGAAACGTCGGATCATCCAGCATAATTATTATTCTTCTGTATTGTGTAACGTAATTATTCAGTTAATTTTATCTTCCAATCAATACAATAGATAGGTAGGTAGCCCACTTATTACGAAGAAAACTCAAACAAGTTCTTATTTTGGTGATAACAGTGGGTAAAGAACGAATATAATTATCTACAAGAGGGTATAATCATGACTAAAGCTCGGAAGAAAAAGATTTTAAAAACGATTTCTGAAAAATAATGAAGCTCAATCCTAATCCTGAAAATATAGGAAGGTTAGCTGCCTACTGAATGAAGACACTGCAAACAGTTAATCTCTGGTTATTTTTCTTATTTTTTTTTTATTTGCCGAATTAATTCAGCTACAGGTAGATTCATCAGGACTTATGTGTGTAAAATGGAGTATTTTTTTATTTCAAACCATTCCAGATTATATTACTATTTTAAAATTAAAACTGGTTAAAAAAATATTCGCGTACGTTTTGGGGTTTAGTTTAGAGGAGGTGCTTAGTTAAAATTACTTTTCTGGTCTACGCAGTTTTCGTTTTGATAATACCATATATGAATTCGGTGTAGGGCTTGTGACCACAACCATAACCAGAATAATAACCATCTAAAAACCTAAACAAATTGGCAACGCTGATTTGGAAACCAATAACCAAAACAAAAAAATTTCACATAACCAACAACCAATAACCAATAACCCATTTCCACTAAATACTGAAACCATTAACCAGAATGGTAACTAGAAAGAATCGGTTTTTATTGGTTTTTGTGAAATATCAATAATAGTGATTATTTTTTTCAAAAATTACCAATTATTTCCTTGAAAATTATTAATTATCAATAATTTGACAAGGAGAAAAATTTTTCTGTATATTTTACCCCAAATTTTATCTTAACTATAACCAGTAACTATAATCAATAACCAGAAAAATTGTTTTGATTAATCAGAACAATAATTGGTAATCAAATAACCAGTAACCAAAATAGATTTTTATTGGTTCCCAGTAACCAATAAACCCAAAAACATTTTGGTTACAAGCCCTAGTTCAGTGAATTTTATCATTTTTATCTTATAGATAAAAGCCACTTGTCTGTAACATTCATCAAGTAACCAGTTTCACAGATATAGTTAACTATGCATATATTTGAGTCTAACTTGAAAACATTCTTTTCTTCAGTATGTCATATCAAGGCACCTGGGTTAATTGATAATTTCGACACATTTATATAAGTCTGTCATCTGTGTGAATAAGCTGCCTTGCAGCATTGGGTTCTCACTAGTATTATTATAAACTATTAATAGACATATTGAATCAAACAGTAGGTACATGAGAAAAAGGAGTTATAAATAAACAGAAATTCATAAATTGTCGGTTTAGAATTTATTTCAAATGGTTATGTGAGGACTCTCCCATATGAGGTATAGGAGCTAGGACTCCTCAATGACAGTTGCCATCCCATAGGGCTGGAAAATAATCATCCTTGCGATGATAAATCAAATACACACGAGCGTTTGTATGTTTGTACTTGTACATACATACAAGTACGATACATTGCACTGGCCGTGATCAATTACCAGATAACAATCTCAGCAATGTCACAACCCAATACCAAACACGTTGCGTCATTTCTTATCAACTTACAGAAGCAGGAAACGAAGCAACTGATGACATAATTCCATACGTACATGTACGTATGTGTGTCTGTGTGCGTGTACCAAATCCAGTATATAAACTCTCAGAACCGGCTCTATAATCACCAGTATTTGCCGAGGATTTGGCTCTCCCATACCTATGGTATGAAGTGGCAGAACACGCAATTAATTCTGTAGAATTTACCTTCTGGTGACAATACTTCCTCACAACAAGGTATTCCACAGGTTATTAGGTCTGTTCTTTTCACCAAAACAGTTCATCTGCAACCAAAAGATCGTTCTATGAGGAAGTGCAAGCAAAACAAAATTTTTTATCAGTTATTACCGGAGCTTGTAATCAAAACATTTTGTTGTTTATTGGTAACTGGAAGTCAATAAAGAGCTATATTGGTTGCTGGTTAATAGTTATTGGTTAAAATGTATTTATTTAATTACTGGTTAGGTTATTGTTCCAGTTAGGTTACCCAAATGACTTTTCTAGTTATTGGTTGTTTTTACTAGTAGCACCAATGAAAAATACATTTTTATGGAAATAATTCTTAATTTTTGAAAAAATAAAAGATATATTTAAGATCAATGTTTTAGAAAAACCAATAAAAACCTATTTTTTCTGGTTATTGATCTGGTTAATGGTTTAAAAATTTTGTGGAAATTGGGAAATTTGATAAATTAATTAATTAAAGAAACTGACTTGAAAAATTAAATCTTTTATAAAAATTTTGTTACTCTTACTTAAGCCTAAATGATAGATTAATTGATTAATTTTGAAAAAAAAAAATTATTGATTACCAAAAAATTGTTGGTACCACCAATCCTCGCCCCCTTACACTCCTACAAACACTAAACCTTTAACATATAAACATTTTTACACTTTTACACTCGGGCTACTCTGATTCTTGTTCAGCCGCTACTTCGTTTATCTTCGTACATCTCCGCAAGTACATACATTTCATACTCTCTACTTTACATATCTTCTTTGATGCAACTACACACTTCTGAAATTTAACTTCGTAAACTACTTTATATTGTTGTACTTTTTACAAATCTGTCACCCTTAACCTCAATAAAAATTGATTGGTTGATTAATCAAAGTAATCGATTAGCGGAACTAATCCATTAGTGCCCTTTATTAATTTTAAAGTCGAAAAACAAAACGTAGAACTGGCTGAAGAATAATAATAAGAAAAATAAAAAAGGAAAATTATGATTTTAATAGGGTTTCGTAGCACTTTGTGAAAAAACCCTAGAAATACTTACCAAAACTTGACTAGGATATGGATACGAAAAATATTCATGCGAAATTTCGTTCGGATTTATTTTTCCTGCAAATTTCGTTAGATTATCCCATACAGCGTCCACCTAAACGTAGTGATTGGACTTTTCCTTGATCGCTTTCAGGATATGCAGACCGAATCACCTCAATGATGATGAAATTGCTTAGCGAGTCGTTTTAAGGAGATTTTCATGCGCACCAAATACAGAAGAGTGCGAAATTATTGTTTAAAATTAGTGAAAGACTATTTCATAAAAGTACAGAACCAACTTAGAATAATTACGTTGAGTTATAATTAAATATAGGAAAAAAAAACAAATAACTTACTCATGCCAATGCGCCAAGGCGTAGGTTCATCCAGAATATTCATTTGTGACGTAATTTTATCTTCCAGCTATTGGGAATGTACAAACGAAAATCGAACAAACCTCTTTCGTGGTTATTTCGGTGAAACAGAAAGAGAAAATCGACGTAGAATATAATTTAGGTGAGTCTGGAGGAAGATAAAAATGTTTCTGGAAATGAAACTCGAAGATATCCACTGTATATTTGCTAAAAAAAAATACGTACACGTCGCAAATAAATTGTTATTAATTTTTTTCAATTTTTTTTTGTTTTTTTGTTTTTTTCGATATCTTTTTACAGACTGTGACGTAACATTTCCTTTCCTTTCATTATTATTTGTAGGTTCATCAACTCAATTAAACAATTTGTTGGTATTACCCTTAAAGAAATAGGCCAATTTCCCAGGGCCCCCCAAATGTTTCGAATTTTGAAAAATTAGGCTAAATGAATTATTGTTTAATTGTACCGAAATTTTTCGCTAATAAAACGTTTTGTTTCGCTTTCCTTCCTTAGATAATTGCAAAAGTTTGTTGGTAGGTTGGGCAAATGTTAACTCCCCGCAATTGCTCTGATTTAAAACAAATGTTTTTTATTTATTCTAAAATGTTGACTTCTAAAACGTTTTATTTCCTCTCCCCTTTTGAGATATTTAGTTGGATCTTATAGAGATGTTATTATTATATATTTCTTACTGTTAGCCTAAGTTACCCACAGTCAAAATATTGATTCTGTTAGTTGACTTTTCTATTTCCAATTCATTCAGTATGAATATAAAAAACAAAAATGAACTGAAGTACAATGGTGCTCCCCCCCCCCCGGTTAATTCGTCCACTGGATAATTCGAACCCACCACTTATTTCAGCCACAATTGCTTGGAACAGATAAAATGTTTCTTTTCTTATACATTTTTTTCCCATTGATCCTGAAACTTTTCCTGATGTTACTAGCAAAACGTCTCTAAAAATTGCTTTTATCCTAGTAAAACTGGTTTCTAAACAAATTTTTCCACCTGATTTTTCAATCTTTTTTTTCACTTTTACTCAATTCCGATGACGTTTTATTGATTTTTTAAATTCAACTCAAAGTTATATAGTTAAGTACTATAATATAGTTATGTTATATACTGCAATAAAATAATTAATATGGGCGTATATACAGGCTACAAGCCCTGATGAGGCGCTTTGGCTTGTGACGGGCCTAGATTTTTGCTGGCATCCCTATATAGGTAACACTGTAAAATTTGTTGTTTTGGCATAAAGCAACAAACCTTTTTTTCCATGGTTGTGTCTGGCTGTGTGAGTAGTGGTCCATGCGCATTGAATATGATGGAATAACTGGAAAAATAATATCGGGAAATAATTTCATGAAATAATTAATGGCTTATACGCTTATCATCATGATTATTCATATTCAGTTTGTCATACCATACCAAAAATATGAGGGGCGTTCAAAAAGTAACTATCCCTATTTTTTTTCTTCTATATCGGGCAACACTGAAGTAGGCACTTGTGGCTTTTATGTATAGGAGGGTTATAAGAAATCAGAATATTTTTTTTACATCACATTATTGTGTGTTATGTTTCATCAGCTGGAATACGAAACTCCCTTCTCTCTCCCCGCCAAATGTGAACTTGAGATGCCCGACCTTTAATTTTTCTTCTATCAAATAAATACGTCTTTACCGTTCACTACTCCCCTGTTTTTTTTTCCTGAAATATCTGTGATCCTGACGCCAAAGCGCGTTTGCCGAATTAGTTTTTTTGCGATGATTTCTTTCTTTCCTCTCGACAAATAGATCGGCGAATTATTTTGAAAATTATTATGTACGATTCTCGGCGGCGATGGAAATTGTATTTCACAATGTATTTTATATTTTCGAACGCGGCTAGGCTACACAGTCTCAACTTGTTCGCCTGTCCGGGTTACCTATTATTCGCCACTTAGCCTAGCCGCAAATTACACTCATGTATACAATAGCCTATATGGTATTCTCACATGTTCTTGCCTAACTTTTGGCGGTCCGTTCGGTTGCTCACCTAACTGATTGAAAAAGTCGTTAAATTCAAACTATTGCAGCGGCCGAAATATCTTATCTTTCTCCACAGGTGATTGGCTGTATTATCGTGGTATAAGAATGTACGAGGCGATGCAATTGGTGGTGAGTTCTGGGGGGAATTACTCTCGATGCCTGGCGCGATCCTTATAGTTTTAGCCTAGAGTTAGTTGAAGTTTAGCAGTCGGATCGCACCGTGTAGAGGTTTTCGCCTCAAAAGTGTTTTTTTTCGGCCACTGAATTTTCAATTCAAAATTAGAAAACTTACTCGGAGGGGCCTGCTCTCGCCGTTTAATGTTACAATAATAAATCGCGAATTGTGTGTATAAAATTTTCCTTGATTTCAAGGTTTCATGCCTATTTTTGGAGATCACAAAATATTTGAAATTTAACACTTTTCTCATAAATTCGTCCAATAGGGTGGCCAATTTGTAAGATAATTTTTGTGTTAATCGAAATAAAAAATACTTTGACCCTCAAGGTCAAATTCAAATTCTGGTCATTTCAAAATTTGAAAAAGGCCACAGAGGGGTGCAGAAACCGCACCTCCACAGTGGACCTGCCATCAACCAGATAGAGCAGCGGAAGTAGAGCAGAAGAACCAGTCAGTTGCAATTCATTTCAACTTTTTGCTGTTTTCGCCTGTACCAGTGTTTGTCAGCGGGGCTACTATGGCCGGGGCAACAAGAGGCATCACAGAATTTCACCACCTGAATTTGCATCGTCTCAAGGCCGCTGGGGAGCTGTCACGGAGGATCAGTAAATATATGGTTTTTTCTATTACTCTGTTTCAGTCACTTTTTTTTTGGGAATCGAAATTCAATATGATAGCCTAATAATCAGGCATGTGGTGGGAGGGGGGTGGTTGGTTATTCGGGACTTTGGGATGTCAGTTCTGAAATGGTGAATTTTCCTTTTTTCTTCCTTTTTGTCTATTCCTACACTTGGCCATGCAGGGGTTCCCATACTTTACCTGCCTTTCTGTTGGCTCTTTTTTTTTGTTTGTTGTGTGTTTGGTTTTTGTGACATTTTCGGACGTCACAAACTGACCCTTTTACAGGGTAATGACCAATCTCACAGTTCCGGCATCACACAATGACTCATCAAATACTTAAAATGAAATGTTTCCCCCTTCCACAAGACTCCCCCACTTTTTCTCCCCATATCTTCCTTTTCCTTCACCATGAAATGAGGGTGTCAACTTTCTTGAAAATTTTTCAGCAGCTGGGTAAACTTGAGCTTTGTTTTTAAACTTTCTTCTTCCTAATTTATTCTTGAACTGCGTGGAAAACTGAAAAAATGTGAAAATTAGAAAAGGCAAGTATGGGGGAGTCCTGTTGAAGGGGAAAAACATGTCATTTTTGGAATATGAGGAATCATACAGTTTCACACAAACACACACACACATATATATATATATATATATATATATGTATCCCAAAATTTTTGTTCTAAGTTTTAAGCTGGAAAGATAGATAATCATAATATACGACTGCAGGTTTGATGAAAATTTGGTACCGATTGGTTCAGTACCTATAGTTTCTGGGAAAACTGGGGAACAAACATTTCTAGGAAAAAGAGTCTACAGACATTTTATGGTGATAGATGGGATGAAAAATTAATCTAAATGTAACGGCCAAAAGAGGTGGTAAAGTACCTAGTTAGAACCACTTTCAGTGTTACACCATACATGAAATATCACGTACTTTAAAAGTAGTAATACTTCTAAAATAAATTCAAGTTATTATCCACAAACTATTGTGGACCTTAACATTTGTTAGAGACTCAATAATATTTTAAAACACACGAGTGAGTTTACACATTTAATAAAATAATAATTTGTACATCAAAGTACATAAATATACGTTAATATTTACACATATATGTATAATCACAATTCAACAAGCAAGACTATCTGTTCACCAGAGACTTCTACTAGAGAGGTTCCAGGTACTTAGAAGTAGCTGTCGACAAACTGTGTTTTTCTCCACTGAATTGAGGGATTATATACTCGTTCAGGGTATGAAAACGTACGTGTCGGATAGGTAAAGTGAGGTAGGGTGTTGTTATTGTAGGGTTGTGCTGACTCGTCGAGTACTCAAGGGACAGGTACAATTAGGTCATAAATATACAGGTAGTATATCTATATTCATAACATTGAGTACGGGTAATTTAGTGGTTGTTTATAAAGAGTTATAGGATGATTATTGTTGATAAATATCTACGTTTTTGGTGTTCGAAAATGTATGGACGAATATGTTCGTCATTTCTAAAAATAGACGAAAATATACGTTACACTAAAATGTTTTTGTTATTTCTAACCCTTTGTTTGTGAACACTCAGGATTAAGCTGACTTTCACTTCAAACGAATCCAATAAATTGGTAGCAAAGATTAAATTCATAAAATTGGTGAGCCGACAATATTAAATCTAGTTATGGGCATATGGTAGGTACGAAAGTGCGCGTGAATAATTACAAATTACAATTAATACGCCCGATGAAAACATTATTTCTCTGACACTGGAATGGTTTAGGCATTCGATCGTTTCTAAATTAGAATAAAATAATTATAATTAATTAAAAAATTACGCAGCCTCATAGTTATTATTGTCATTAAAAATAAAACGCATTACACGTCGACCAGTTTTAGTCAATCTGTACGTAAAATTTTAAATTACTAGTTCGAAATTATAAACATTTAAGCAACACCAATTAGCAACCAGGAAGTAGTTGCGTTTTTTTTTTTTTTTTTTTTAAATTATGTTTATATCTATGTAATCACTTTTTCTCTGCCACCAGCCTACTTAACCCCCGCATAAAACAGGCCGAATGAAGTTAATTTACACACCACGAGTCATCATCAAGTGTATCGGCTGCAGTTCTGCAGGTTATATATTATGATTATAAGCCTTAAGCTATTTCGTGATTGTTTAATCGATTATGATAGTATGTCAATAAGGTAATTCAAACATGCGTTGAAATTTGACTCCATAATGTGTGAAATTTTTCGAATTTCAACTACATAACCACTTTTACTGTAGTCAGGTCATCAGATAGATGTTACAGAAGTGGTTTACGATCTGGACAGGGGTTATATTCAAAGCACACCTTCTTGGACGGCCAGAATACCTTCATTTTTTTTTCTTTCCAACCAGTTCATAAATGCACCGTCTGTACAGTAATAAGTAGCCTAAAAGCATCCAAAAATTAAAATTCTTCTTCAATCATTATTTTGATTGAAATTACCTACCTACCTATAAGTACACGAATATTATAAAATGATTCTGTTATTTCATCTAAGCGTATTGTGAGCGTTGGTATAAGTGGGCAGAGAAAATACTCAATAATAAAACGCAATGGTGGCAGGTAGTTTTAAAATTTTATAACTATGCTAAGTTTTTTTATTATTGTTTCTACTTTTGTTTCATACGTATGAAGGATAATATCTTTTTGCTTTCGATAATTAAAAAATATAATAAAATTAATATCGTTATTTAGGACTAAAGCTGGAGAAAGAGGAGAAATGGGGTAATTCCCCCCAGGCTCAGACTTTCTGAGTGTACCCTTCGGGTTCCCACGGAAGGTACACTAAAAAAAAAACGATTATTAGCTAAAATACACACATAGTTACTTGTAGAGGTGTTCGAAACCAAGGACGTTACTCTCAGGAAATCCTTAACAATTTGAGGGTGTAAACCGTGACGTACGCACAAAAGACCTGAAAAACAAAGAAACCCTTAGAAGTAATTATAATATAATTTTTATAAATGTTCCAGAACACACGAAAAAACTACTAAAATTTTTTTCGCTCGCTTTTCTGGCTAAATTATTTTTAGTATGTATACTTGTATACTTTTAAAGAAAGTAGAATTCCCCTCCAAACTTTTTTTAGGATACCATTTCTTACTCGACCCTTGGGCCCAGATTTTCTCTCTCGAGCCCAGTTTAAGATAAAATCGAATACATTTTTTTGTATTTTTTTGGCTACGAAATAAGATTTTGTGATTGGTACAAGTGCGAAAAGTAAGCGATTTTGGTACGAGTGGGTGACTTCTGATTCTTTCAGCTCGGTTGAAAGGCAAGTGATGTAATTTACTCAAGGACCTATCAATCACCTACATCACACGAATGTCACACTCTTTTTTTTTTCAACATTTCCTTTAAAAAAAATATGGTAAAGAAACACAGTTTCAAAAAGTAAGAGGTTGGTGTTAGTTGGTGTAGTTCCATCAGACAAAGCTAATATTTTTGCTATAAAACTCATCATTATTTGGCAACTAATAATGTACATTGATGGAAATTGATTCAGTAAAAAGGTTTTAGACATGGTAGCCTACCTAATTAGAATTCGTTATTTGTAAATAAATAATTTTTTTTTTCATAATATAAAACAAACTTGAAAAAAAAAAAAAAATGTATTAAAAAGAAAAAAATAATTCTTTTAAAATTTCTTCAGCAAGATTTAAGTCTAAGGACTGGGATTATCGAAGTCGGCTCTCTTTTCCCTTACCGTGTTATGCTTCATACATCAATTCTTTCTAATTTTTTGACAAAACTTTTTAATTAGTTTCAACTTCAATAATTCCAATTCCTAGACCTAGACCTCGTTGGAGAAATTTTAAAGAAATTTTTTTTTTTCTCAGTAAAATCTTTTTAAATGTGTAAACATCTTAGTGCTCGGTCTACACTTTAGTAAGAACTAAAATGAGATTATAATAGTAACTGCTATGATTTACAAGTTACAATATTGTAACTGATGGCGTATAGGTGTGTGGTTTTATGTATGTGTGCCCCCAATCACACTATTTCAATCCTTCATGAGTCCTCATTGGGACTCACAACTTTTTATTTAAATCAGTTCTAGTTTTTGAACATAATTATTTGTTTAACATAATGCTTTTTTGTTTCATTTTAACTCCAGTAGATTTTCCTGGAAAAATTAAAAAAAAAATATTTTTTACTTTTTAGAGAATTTTTATTCTTTTTTCTTCTCTTTGATACAAAAATTTTTCAGTATTTTTTGTTTTTAGAATTAGCGGCAACATTTCTTTAAAACTAACAGTTTTTTATTTAAAGATAACTCAAAAACTATCCCATCAATTTGAAAAAAAATTTATTGGGACCACCATGGGATCATCTCTTATCATTTAAATAAAGTTCATCAAAATCCGTGTCCACGTTGCAAAATTATGTTGCAACAAACATAAAAAAAATAAGTATATTTAATAAGGATCAAATTGATAACCTTCTCCTTTTTTTGAATTCAGGTAAAAATGGTAATTCAGTATGGATTTACCATTAGGTATTTTTGATTAGATAAAATTACTATGATTAGTGTGAAAACGTAAATGTTGACATACCCAAATTATACTGTGCACCTTGACTGTACCGATGAAAAAGTAATGTATTTCAACACTTTATTTTTTCACATCTCAATTACTTTCTCACACAGCTTGTTCACTTTCTCACAAGATTTGTTTATTAGTAGTATAAACTTTTTCATATTTTTTCGGTCAATATATAGGAGAGTGTTACAACAATAGTGTGTGACACTCTTGCAAAGTAGGAAGAGTCCATAGTTCCTGTTGTTGTGAATAGCATCACTCCACTTTACCGAGTGCTAAAAACCACTTCCAAATTTTCTCATTTGTATCACAAATAAATTTTACTTACACGTTCGGCTTAATTTATTATTTATTTTACAGTAATAATTATTTAAAATAAAAGCTTTTGTGTGCATGAAGTTATCAACAAATAGTTCAATTGTGTGTGACAAAAAATATGTGAAGTAACCAGTATAAATTAAGGGACGTAAGTGTGAGAAAGTAACATATTGGAAAAGTTGAAAGTTTTTTATTGGGAGAATGAAAATAAAAAATCCATTATAGATTTTAATTTTAAAAATTGTTTAAGGCATAATCTCTACCATAGAATTACCTAAAACAAATCAGAATAAGATCAACTGAGGGAGGCCGATGAAATTATGCTTATGTAAACACACTTTGCTTAATTCTGATGGTTTTGGGAGAAAAGTAAGTATAAGTTATTTCATTTTTATATGTTTTCATTTAAGTTACTGTGAAATATTGTATCAAACATCTGCGCAGTATTTTGGCGTGGTATTTGTCTTATCACGTGATACTTGCACAAATGAATGTTATGATTGTTCATTTAATTTGTTTATGATTAAAATCAATTGGAGTGAATGATTATCTTGGTAGAGAGCTGAGCTATAATTTTAGAAGTTCTGTTCAAATCCCAACTAGTTAATTTTTTTTTTCGGAGTTATTTAATTTAAAAATAAATAAATTTGTACTCGTGCTTATGATTTTATTTTATAGGTGGTTAATAACAGACTATATGGTCTATATTAGTATGATAAAATGATATGCGATATCATGTTTCGCCCTACAGTTGGGTGTTACCTCATCCCTCTGCAAACGATATCCAAAAATTAATAAAGTTTAAGAAGTCGCGACTATGCGCATTTCGAATCTCAACTCTTGCAATGTATAAATGTAAAAATGATTCATTAGGATTTTTTCAATAATTTTTATATCAATGTATCTTTTAAAACATCGATGTTTGTTTTTTTAAATAATCGGGGCTTCGCCACTAAACCCCATTTCTATTTTTTTTTCATAAATCCCAACCCACACTTAAAATATAATATACATAAACCTGTATATTTACTACACATTGATATTTGAATATATCGATATAATATCATATAGATGCTTTAAATTACATTACATCTGCATACAGCTGCATTAATTAATCAATGAAAATATGATGTCAGTGTTTTGGGTGAATAGTGGCACAGTTTTGTAAGACTGGGACAAGCAACCTGGAGATTGTTGTTATGAATCCCATGAGAGTATTGATGAAATTTATTAATTAAATGAGTTCGTGAGCATGTGAGCAAATGCGCATGAATAAGTGAGATAAGGATCCAATTTGCGGGTGTGGAACCAGGAGTGCGGATGCAGATGCGGGAGCGTGAATGAGAACAAGAAAGGGAGTGTGAGAGAGAGGAAATGAGATTGAATGAGAAAGAAAAGTTGAAAATACAATTTTCAATATAAATCAATTCCTGGATATCGTTTGATAGAGGGATGAGATAACACTCAATTGTAGGATAAAACATGATATCACAAAAGGCATATACGTACTTGTGAAATACCTTGTTGTGAGTAAGATATTCTTGCCAGAGGGTAAATTCAACAGGATTTAAGCGTGTTCAGCCACTTCATATTAAACATATGGATAAGCCAAAACCTAGGCAAACACTAGCGATTTTAGAGCAGTTTGGATGGTTTATATACAGGCTTATTTACATGCACACATACACACGTATGTAAGGAATACATATGTAAGTGAGCATTATCTCTTGTAGTGATAAGAGATGATGGGCCGGTTCATGTACGGATTGTGATATCATTGCCTTGTTGAGATTAGTCACAATTCCGTACTTGTACATTATCTGCGAGTACATGCAGGTAATTACGATCAAACGTAATTGTATTTTTGATTAACGTCGCAAGGATGAAAATAAGCCTGCCTTTTGGCGGCAACTGTCGTTGGGCGGCCAAGCCCCTAAACCTCATACCAGTGAGTCCCCACATTACTTAAAGATGTGTTTTTAATTTGAACTTATTCATTTTTAACTTATATTCAGGGATGTAACTAAGGGAGGATAGTGGAGGCCTCTCCAAAGTATTTTTATAAGTGGAAAAACTGAATAGTTGCATGTATAGTTGAAAAATTGTGGAATTCAATGACTTTTTTCTTTTTTAAAGAAATTTTGGAATTTAAAAAAAAATGGCAGTATGTATATATATATATATATCTGCTAGTTGGAAAATCATGCCAGTTTATGATCCCTTCCGTTTTTTTTATTGTTTTTCTCCTAATCTCAGAAAAGAAGAATTTCGCCACGTTACTATTTATGTTTCTAGTGTATTATACTTTGATCGCATGCCCTAATTAATAGGTATTATATTTATGTATTTAAAAACTTGAAATTTCATTCCTATAAAGGCTACCTATTCATTAATTCATTCAATTACACGAAAAAATCAATTTCCTTTTAAATAATTGTAGTGTTATAATTTGCAGTCTATAGTTAAACTGCTATTTGATTATATGATCAAAAACATTTCCAACAGATATTGTTTGGTCGTTCGAGTTAAAAACCTTATTTGCATATAGTACCTGAATAGCAAACAAACACCTGAGAAAAATTTCACTCTAGGTACGGTAAGTTACATGTTGTTTGAGGAAATGCATTATTTGACGGTTTTCTTATCAAGCTCTACGATCTCAGTAGGCTATTTTCTAACTCTCGTTTCGAATAAAATAAGAAAAATTCAAATATGGTACAAATCGACGTAGATAATTAGTTCATAATGAATATTTCCATAATTCACAATGGGAATATAATTATACATATATACTGCGTAAAATTGGCAAAAAAAAATCATTATGTCATCTACATAAATGCGGGTTTTGTACAATTATTTATAGACTATGTATAGCTGTAAGTAAAATGTTGTAAAATAATATAAATATTATGCTGCAACTGTGTCTACGCATTTCTGTAATTACTCACTCGTGGGATGGGTAGACGTAGATACCATTCACTTTTCTTTTTTTTTAATTTAAATTTAAATTTCATTTTTTTTTCTCTCGTAATATTAGCTTACTGTGTCACTGTAACAAATTGTTTGAAGCGAAGCAAGTCTTGACTTTTTTAAATTTCTACTGAAGCCTGTTCGTGACACGTTTGAAATTCACACCTTCTTCGAATTTTACGGAATGAATCGATAGGTGAATGAAACTGAAACTTGAAATGTAAAAACTGTTCGACATGATAGCGGTTATTACTAATTTTGATGTTATCGCGAGAATGATGAGAGAGTAATTTTCGATGAGATTAATGTCCTACAATTAATACTTTTATCTTCTTGAGGGTTTATGGAGATTTTTTTTTAAAATGAAATTCCGATATTATTTAAAGATGTTTGTTCCGAATTTATGACTGCGTTCCTTAAATCTTCAAGTTAGGCAATTAATTTAACAGCGCTGTAATGTTAACGTTTATACATTTATTGTTTTGGTGCTTCGAAAAATTGGTTCGTAGGTGGAATTACACGCACGTGAATTATTGTAGAATGTTTATGTGCGTTTGGTTTGTTTGCTGTTTACATACAGAACGTACTTTCCTCTAAATCATCTCCAGTGCTCGGAAAATTCGAACAAAACAGTTTGAAAAAACATTATTATGAAAATTTAGGAAACAAAATTCATTTAATTGTTCGGTTCGGTAAATCTTAATCGGTCTTCGCTGATTTCTATACACTCTATCAATTAAGTACCTATTAATTAATTAACAGGGGTCGGGTGAAGCATTGTCATCTAGGATGTGTGTAATCGATCAATTTTGCAACATATACCCCAAAAAACTGAAATTTTTACGAAACAATAAAAAAAAAGTCACTTGATATTTTGAAAACAAAACAAAAGTAAGTAAAAATGAATTTTTAAAAATATCATAGTTTTATAAGACATGTAAAACTTTTTCCAGAGAAGTCCCACCTCAAAAAGTGGGAAATTAATTTAAAAAAAAAAGTAGGAAAAACCTGCTTCTGTGGGCATTGTAACCCAACAGCCATTCACTAAAGAACCACCTCCCTATCGCGACACTATAGTGACAGAGAATTAGGCTTATTTCACACGCAAGGATTTTTGCCGCATGGCAAAAAGCTGTCACGAAATTTTGCCGTCGAAATCGATAAGTTTATATGGATGCTTTCACACATGCTGTCCACTGTATTTTATCGGATGGCAGCTGTGTTACAACCGTCCAAATCTCAGGCTTATCACGTTGCCATGCCGTTTTAACACTCTCCTGCCAGACAGGGTTTCACCAAAATCAGTGTAAAAAATTTTTTGAGTCAAAGTTTGAATCTCATTCAGAAGGGTCTAGATAACATATATTTATCATTTTTTCATCATACCATCCTGTGTAAGGAAGGTTTTCACCCATGTGCAATATAGCACACATGGCCTGAAGAGCTAAAAACATACTTCCACCCATGAGCAATCTAGGTGGTAAATACAATATTAAGAAACTGATAAGACCTTTGGGAATGCCTCAACAATTGAGGAACAATCAATGTACTAAGCTGAAAAGGTACTTTTCATATGCTACCCTATGGCATTCTTGAAACACGTATCTTTAATTATTATGTTGCCAAATTTCTCTGCTATTCCAGAGTTAGATGTATTCAAGCCAGTAGAATCTGAAAATCACATTGATTTTAATGTAAACTGTGTTTTCTACAGCACACAATCAAAAATATTATGTTGGTATGATCCGTGTGCAATACAGCACACACGACGTGAATAGCAATCAATTTGTGTGCATAGGTGCACACATGACAGCGAGAGTGTTAACAATCATAAAATGAAAATTTGAAAAAATAATGAGCTTCTCTTTCACAGCACGGAATTTTATCCGTCGTATGAAAGCAAAGCTTCATAATGCAAAATTCTGGACAGTTTTTTGCCGGGTGGCAAAAGTCTTTGCGT
The DNA here is from genome assembly GCA_011428145.1 of Ericerus pela. Lineage (NCBI taxonomy): Eukaryota > Metazoa > Arthropoda > Insecta > Hemiptera > Coccidae > Ericerus > Ericerus pela. Next base: position 705,006 of record WOFM01000261.1, on the reverse strand, counting down.
GTGAAACAAGCCTTAGGAAGAAACTTGAAAAAGCATCTGTGATCAGACAAAGTGGATTTCAGAAAAAGTGTACATATGAGAGTAATAATATTTGCCCCTTTTTTAGAACTTTTTGTAATAATATTTCTCTGAACTGTGGACGCAAGCTAACCAAAAAGGGTGGCCCAGAAAGTGCCATTGCTTCAGTGGGACGTATAAAACTGCACTTACTACTTCCTTTACTCTTAAAAATTGCAGATACCAATCAGAACAAAACTTCTTAAAAACTTTGAATGTGGAAATTTATGAAATAGAAGACATTTGAGGATTTTGCTAAAGACCAGTTCACAATTACAGCAATAGAAATGTGAATGGGAATGTAAGGCATTAAACTTCAGAATATAATGGAGACATTCACATTCAGCCTAAAACAAGAATTGTCCAATAATGTAAATTGGAAAGTTGGCTGTAGTTCATCTTTCCCATTATCGTTTTCAGATTTATAAAATGCGCATGTGCAAAACATATTACCAAAGCCTCTTTCAGGTTAACTGCAACTCTAGGTAACAATATTTGAACCACCCTCACATTTTTTTCTCATTCTCTTCCCCCAACCCATTCCCATATTCCTCTCTTAACTGCCTTTAGTAATTTTCTGACAAGACAATTAAATTTTTTTCGACCCTGTTGAGAAAATTTTTTACCATATTTCTCAACATTCCTACTAAACCAAATCACTTCTCCATTTATTCATTAATATTTACAAATTATCTCGTATGTTGGAATGTGTAGGAATAATGCAATAACAAATGTCAATGGTGGGGCAGGACCTACAAGTCCGAAGCATCAAACTAAAACAAGAGGCCATCTACGCGGCCGAAGACCCCTCGGAAAACTACTCATGCCGTCTGTTCTCAAAGGACAGGACAAGCAGGAGAAAGTATCTAATAGACTCAGGCGCTGACCTAAGTATATTGCCAGCAAACAAAAAACACAAGATATATATTCCAAAATACTATCTCTGTACTCTGAATGGTCAAAACCTTCCAGCCTACGGACTTGAAACAATCAAAGTCAACATCGGACTGGGAAGAGACATGACTTGGTCTTTTACAATTATAGATGTTCCAAATCCAATCCAGGGTGCTGACTTCTTAGCCCACTACGGCCTAATCATTGACCTAAAAAATGGAAAATTGATTGATAATGAAACAAAACTTTGTCTGGATGGCAAAACACTAGTGTCTCAACTGGACACAGCTATTTCCAGTTGTAGTGAAGTCGACAAACGATTCTTACAGATTCTGTCAGACAATTCTGGAGTCACTCAACCATCAATTCGCAGGCACCTAACCTATAAACATGACACAGTTCATTATATAGAAACAAAAGGGCCGCCATGCCACACTAGAGCAAGAAGGCTTCTGCCAGACAAGCTCAAAGCAGCCAAGGAATACTATGATCGAATAATTAAAGAAGGTATTTGCAGACCTTCAAACAGTTCATGGAGTTCCCCTATCCACATGACTAAAAAGGCAAGTGGAGAATGGCGAATTGTTGGAGACTACAGAGCCTTAAATGCCAAAACAGTTCTCAACTTTTATCCAGTCCCAAACATAATGGACTTTAACGCAAATATGAAAGGTAAAACGATGTTCTCCAAAATAGACATCAACTGGGCATTCCACCAAATACCAATGGCCAAACAGGATATCCCAAAAATGGCACTCATAACGCCCTCTGGACTATTCAAGTACTTTCGAATGCCTTTTGGACTACATAATTCGGCTCAAACCTTCCAAAGATTCATCAATGGATTGTTTAGGGATTTACCATTTGCATATGCATATCTGGATGACATTTGCATATGCTCAGAAGGCAGTGAGCAACAGCAAGAGAAGAATGTAAGAGCCATTATACAACGTATACACGCTGCCGGCCTTACTATCAATGTAGGTAAAAGCTTATATGCACAAACCAAAATTGACTTTCTCAGCTACAAAATCTCGACCGAAGGCATAGCCCCACCAAAGACCAAAGTTGAGCCAATACTAAATTTTCCAAAACCCTCAAACGTAGCTGAACTCAGACGTTTCTTAGGGATGGTAAATTTTTACAGACGCTGCATGAAAAACACAGCAGTTGAACAAAGTAAGCTGTTTGCTTTAATAAAAACATCAAAGAAAAGAGATAAAACTCCACTCAAATGGAATGAAGAAGCTGAAAAAGCATTTGAAAATATAAAAAATTCACTGGCCAATGCAGCCCTCCTGGCTCACCCAGACAAAAGTCTGCCATTATGTGTCGCATCCGATGCCTCTGACTTTGCAATTGGTGCAACACTGTACCAAAAGAAAATGACCAAAAATTTAACAGAAAGAAATTACAGTTCTTACGATAGGGAATTACTGGCAATCTTCACTGCGCTGAAGCATTTCAGGCACCAACTAGAGGGTAGATGCTTTACTGTGTATACAGACCATAAACCCCTAATACATGCCTTCATGCAGAAAGCAGAGCCAGCATCACCAAGAAGAGCACGACAGTTAGACTACATAGGTCAACTAACTACTGACATCCAGTATATAAGTGGAGAACTTAACACTCCAGCTGATGCACTCAGTAGAATCAAAGATATCTCGGCCCCTGCCCAATTACCTTATGCTGAAATTGCTAAAGAACAGCTTAAGGATGCAGAATTGCAAGAGTTATTGTCAAATGAAGACACATCTCTTAAATTGAGGCAAAGAAAAATTCCCAGTACTGATGTCTTACTTACATGTGACATCAGTACAGGTAAGAATAGGCCATTCTTACAAAAAAAATATCGTAAATTGGCATTCAACAGCGTGCACAATTTATCTCACCCTGGCCCCAAAAGTACTGCTAATTTAGTATCAGCAAGTTTTGTCTGGCCTTGACTTAAGTCCGACTGCAACAACTGGGCTCGCACTTCCCTGAATTGCCAAGAGTCCAAGGTAGGAAGACATACTCGATCACCACTCAAATCTTTCAAACAAACGGAGTGGTTCAAAACAATCCATAATGATTTAGTGGACCCATTGCCTCCTTCACAAGGACACAGATGATTGACAGAGCAACTCGTTGGCCCGAGGCAATACCATTATATGAAATGACAGCACCAACAATAGCTGCCAAATTATATGAAAACTGGATTGCCTGATATGGCATACCTGAAGTCATAATAACAGACCAGGGTTGCCAATTTAAAAGTTCACTCTTTCAAGAGTTATCAAAAAAGCTTGGTATTCAACACAGTCATACCACAGCCTACCATCCTCAAGCAAATGGAAAAGTTGAGAGAGGGCACAGAGCTTTTAAAGCCTCAATAATGGCTCATGACACAAAAAGATGGGTGGAAGCACTTCCAACCATCCTCTTAGGCCTACGATCAGCTCTCCAATCAGACACAGGACATTCTGCAGCGCAATTAGCGTTCGGCAAAGAGCTACTCCTTCCAGGGGACTTTTTCACAAATCTGACAGAAACTAGCCCCAAAATCCTAGTTCAGAACATACGAACTGATGCCAATAAATTTCTAACACAGGCAGCTTGCCATGGCCAGCCAAAGATCTATGTCTCAAAACATTTGGCCACTACCTCACACGTATTTGTCAGAGACGAAAAAATAAGATCTTCACTAGAAAAACCCTACACCAGTCCTTATAAAGTGATATCACGTGATATTAAAAATTTTGTGATATCCATAGCAGGTGAAAATAAAACAATATCAATCGATAGATTGAAACTTGCATATTTGATAACAGACGACAAGAAAATAATTAGGAAAATAAAAGGAAACCCACAGACAACTTCTTCCAAAAATACTAATACACAGATAGTACAGGAAAATCTAGTCAAAACTCACAATGAAACACAAAATATACAAAAAGAAAATTCACAAACAAATAAATTAGCAAAGAAGAAAAAGACAGTAAAATTTTCAGACGACGTCATTACAATAAACTATGACCCTACAGACCCCATAAGCCCCTGTAAAAGAGGCAGGCCCCTAGGAAGTAAAAAAGCAAAAAACCAGCATCCAAGTCAAAGATCTAAGCAATTAGCACAAAGAAAATAAAAATCTTTCGAAAAATTAATATACAATACAGAATTGAAACCCGCTAAAAACGATGACTGTGGTATCCCTTGATAAGAAAAAGTGCGTGAACAATAAAACAACGACAGGTATCAACAAACCCACGTTCGCTCGATGACAACAAAACATCGCAACGTGTATCTGTTGTTAAACAAACAAAAAGAATAAAAACGTTCATCTTACCAATGATGTTAGACATAGGAGATGAATTCATCTCAAATTACCTATAGCTTCAGAATGTTCAAACACGCCTAGCTTTGAAGAAAATGAACAAAATTTTTCGGGAAAAACTGCAAATAATAGAGAATTTTTATATCTATCCCCTCCACAGACGTACTCGCTCAAATAAAATGACAATTCGATGCAACGGACGGAAATAAATCTCACCAAGTCCTAACTCGCTTTTTCTACTGTCGCCTCAACTGTCGAACTTCGCTCCTTTATTTTTTCTATCTCTTGTGTTCAAAAAATTTTTTCCTTTTTTCCTATAATGTTGTCTATTAACCATCAACAATTGTCCGCCAATTTTGACCCTCAGATTCCTTCATGTTCTAAAGACAATGTTGTGCGTATTGATAATATGCAACAACAGTGTCTGATAGAACATGAAAAAGATTTGGCCAGAATCTAAGAAGAATTGTTAATGGAAACGGATCTCTCACCAGTGGAAAAAATTGTCACCCACATGATGAAAGAACTGCCACCCCTTATCTTGGCTCCCAAAACGCCCGTTAAAGAGTTACCATCTTTGGCAACCCCAAAGATAGCAACCCCAAAACTGACAATGAGGGAATGAGCTAAGTTCCTGTTTGCCAACGAGGACCCTGTATACCAAGCTACCCCTCCTCCAGCTCCAACCTTTATCTGAACTCAGCAGTTCACGGCAACACCGAAATCCAACTCGCCACTGCTGACCACCCCTGGACATTTCAATCCTTGCCACTCCCTTCCTGTCTGTAACCACCCTTATTGTCGCCCCCAATACCAACCGCCCAGACCAAAAGGACAGAAGAGCAGGGATAACTTCCTTCGGCGGCAGGCCCAACGCATAGAATCCTACGAATGCGTTGGAGCAGCTGTGGGAAGTTCCCTAGCCAAGTGGGAGAGTGAACAAAAACAGCGGTAAAAACCTCTAATCCCTCAGGCATGTGGTTAATTGTTTTTACAATGCAAAAACTGGGAGGAGTAGCTGTGGGGATTATACCATAACTGGTATGAGGAAATAGGCTCGGCCTATCGACGACAGTTGTCACCTTTGGTGACAATTATTCGTGCCTTGCACATTAAACCAAAACACAAATGTATGTTCGTTTGTACTTGTCTATTTTTGCAGATAGACAAGTTACAAATCTCGGACCGTGACGAATCAATAGATAACGATCTTGGCGATGTCACGGATCGATACGAAGATGCATTCTCCGTACCTTACAACCGTAAAGTACGAATAAATTATCTACACTATACCTATGTAAAAGTTACATAGGTGTGTATGTGTGCGTGTAGGGAGCCGGGTATATAAGGCCAGAAAACTTTAAACTAAATTGCCAGTATTTGCCGAGGTCTTGGCTCCTTTATACCTTTCTGGTATTTTAGCATAAACACGCAAATTGTTCTGTTGAACACCTTCTTTGTTGGTTTTACTTTCCACGACGACGTAAGGTATTCCACAGAGGTATTATAAATATATTTGTTAATATTGATTTTGCGAACAATGTTTGATCGGATTATTGTGGGGGAGCTCTCACAAGTTCCCAACATCCGGATTGTCTACATACTACAGAAATTTTATTTTTTCTTCTGGAATTTTTGATTAGAATTTGAAATAAGTAGGAAGGTTATTGGCCTCAAGGTGGTAAATTCCTTATGAATTGAAGGTTCTCCCCTGAGATACCACAAATATGAAAATTTTTTAAATACTATTTACCAAAATTTCGCCTAGCACACTACTTATGTGCAATTTGCTAATCTATGAACCTTTTTTTCACAAAACGTGTTTTTGACATGTGTTTACAGTAAAAGTGTAGGTATCCATAAAAACATAGCACCATAAACTCTGTAAGAACACCCATTTTAAACGGACCTGCTGCACAAATTCGAGCGTAAAATTAAATACAGAGCCTACAAATAATAACGCGTTTGCGGATGAATTAAAATAATTGATTACCTTTTAGCGCTATTAACTCATCTATATACCTGCCACCAGTAGCCTCCAACGTAGGCTATATATATAAGCTCGCTTCATTTCTTTCTCAATAATTTATTAAAAGTTCGTAATTTTCTGACATACTTGATCGTCGTCGTCGTCGTCGTCTTCTTCGATTAAAAATATTATATAACATTAGGAATAGGATTCATATTATACTATACGTTCATCTAGCCTACAGGTAACCAGTCCTCGTCTTAATATTTTTCAGTTACGTAGGTAGGTACTTCATGAAAAACAAGAACTTTCTTATAATTTTTTTTTTCTTCTCCACTATATATTGAATAATTACATTAATTTACCTTCGATACGTAGTTAATTCTCTATACGGGCTACCTATTATCAATTTCATTCGACTGGACGATGACTGTAACAAATGAATTTGACCTCATCATATTATAAAAATAAATGCCTCTAGTTGATTATAAAAATGATGATTTACCAATAAACGAAATCTTTGTTTTGTTAAGTATTTTGTGCACGTATACAACTATACCTGCGAATATTGCTTAAATGTAAAATTTTATTCGAATAATACTGGAGATCAGGTTGAAAGAAAAAAAAATACAACAAAATTAGTGAGTATATAGAGGTACCTTCTTGTGAGAAAAACAACAACAACGTATAGACTACTTCGTTTTAATTAGATTTAATGGTGGATTGTGTTATAAAAATGGTTAGATACGATTCCATTTAGGAATTTTTCTCTCATGTCTTCTTAGTATTAACTAACAACAGAGGTCAAAGGTAAAGAGTATCACATTCTAAGCATTCTAAGTATATAATTACGTAGGTATTAAAAGTAAATATGTAGACTACGGTGAAAATGGAATCATCAAAGTTCGATTCTCTTAGTGCGGTAAGTTTTCCAGAAAAATTGCTGCATTTTTAGATTGCCTGTGTCCGCAATTGTTGAGTTGCACAAATCGGTAACTTTTTTTGGAAGAGAGGGAGAAGCCTTCCAGATTTACCGAATATTGCAAACACATAGGTTATGTGCGCTGATAGTTGTTTGATGAATCAAACATTTGTTATATTTGCGAAGATAACTTTTAGCCTGTTGTTCTTTGTTGTCACCGGTATGTGGAAAAGGGGCTCGGACCCCTCAACAACTGTCGCCGCCCCAAAGGGCAGGCAAATAATCATCCTTGCGATATTAAACACACTAAGCACATTCGATCGTAATTACCTGCAAGTACATGCAGGTAATGTACAAGTACCAAATTGTGATACAATGAGACAATGTCACAATCTGTACACAAACCGGCCATCCATCTCTTATCTCGGTAGGGGATGATGCAACCTGGCGCCCTCACAGACGTACGTATATTCTTACGTACATGTCTTGGTGTGCGTGTAAATAAGCCGTATCAAAACCACCCGAACCAGCTCTAAAATCGCCAGTGTTTGCCTTGGTTTTGGCTTACCCGTACTTATGTACGAAGTGGTTGAACACGCTTAAATTCTGTAGAATTTCCTTCTGGTGAGAATATCTCTTACAACAAGGTATTCCACAAGGAAAATAATAAGAAAATTTAATATGGTTTGTTGATGTTAGAAGAAAATTTGAAAATTTCCAACTTTATTTCAAAAATTTTAAAAAATATAATGAAGAAATGCTGTAAAGTATAGGTACATATGTAGTACGAAAAATTTTGTTCATAGAAAATGAACTAACAAAAAAAAGAAATTAATAAAAATGGGCTAAAAAGGTGTATAATGCATATTATGATGATCAGAAAGGCAATGTTTACGCTGATATTGAGCAAAGGAAAAGAGAAATGTTTAGGTACAGTCAAAGAGGATATTTCTATTTGTTTTATCAAAGGTTGTAATAGGTGTTTTTAGGGTTGTGTTATATGTAGTTATGTTTAAATAAGTGATTCCACAAGATTCTCCATGGCTCCTTGTTAATGTCCTGTAGTGTCACCTCTACAACCCTATTCAAATCCTCATGGTGTTAAAATTTGTTTTTTCATTTTTTTCACATTGTATCTTTTAAATTGGATCAGCCAGATTGTTTATTATAATAAAAAAAAAAAAACCTCAACTGCTAGAAGTCTTATATTTTATTCTCTCGAGTACTTTTCATCTGTTGTTTGTTTATGGATGCAACTGGAAACACCTGAAAAAGATCCTCTTTGTTTCATCGCATGTCCTTGTAACAAAAAGTACCTCTTATCACTGATGAATGTAACCTCGATGAAAATTAAAGGTGCTTCTATACTAAAATGTGATGCATCTTTTTACATGGAGGCATGTTCACTTAACATGAAGGTATATTCAGTTTACATTGAGGTGGTGGTTACACTTCCCAAATAAAACGAATCAGCCATAATAAGGAGGTTGATATTTTGCTCCATTGTTTATAATTTTTGTGCAAGATACATCATTATGATAGAATTTTAACGTTTTCTTACTTTATAATCATTAATTATACAAAATATGTTCCTGAACAATTAAGGTTCAAAAGTGAGTTTACATTACTCTTGAATTGCTCACTTACTATGTTTGTTTTACAAACTTTCCTTACGTGTAAGCACTCACTTTTGAACCTACGCTCGTATTATACTATTCTTTTTAGCCAATTTTAATACTTAATTATTGTTTTTTTGAAAATGGTTTTTTTTTTAATGAAAAAATTCTCAGTTTTTTTGTCCTATTCATTGTAGCCTTATTCTCAATTTTTCATTAAAAAAAAAAAAAAAAAAAAAAAGGTTTTAAAAGATCTATAACATCTATTCTAAATACAATACTAAGTGCGATCATCCCCAATCTTTCAACAAAATGTTTAACAAAATTGGTCAAATAGTTATCAATAAATTCGTAGGGAAACATAAATACACTACCCACCTATACCATAAATGTTATGCTGTATTCGTGCATACATATGGGTCAAATATTCAGAACCCCTACGTTTTAGAAGTCAGTTAAAAATTGGATACTTGTCTACTGCCAAAAATATTTAAAAGTTGCTTAATTCTCTACCAAGATGTTAAAAATTATGGACAATACATTATTAAAGTTGTTGGTGCTTCAATGTAGGCTTTCTCAAAATTTTTTTTTATATCTCCACCATCAAACCCCACTAGGAGTAAATAGTAGATTCGTAGAATAGATAGAAAATTTGATAATGCACAGATACCATAATGTATTTGTTTCTAATCTGTGTTATGATGCCAAGTACACTGCACTATGTAATTGCTGATAGAGTTTTGGCCTTCCTGTGTTTATACACTGGAAAACCCCGTTTCTACTATGGACTAACTCTGCACCATATTATTAATATATTAAATTCTCACATAAATCTTAAGAATACGTAGGCTATATTTTTGTGGATATTGTGGAATACCTTGTTGTGAGGAAGTATTCTCACCAGAAGGTAAATTCTACAGAATTAATTGTGTTTTCCGCCACTTCATACGTAAGTATGTGAGAGCCAAATCCTTGGAGAACACTGGCAATTTTAGAGCCAGTTCTGAGAGTTTATACACCAGATTTGGTACATGCCACTAGACACACATACGTACGTGTACGTATGAAATTATGTCATCAGTTGTGTCGTTTCCTGCTTCTATAAGGCGATAAGAAATGACGCAATGTGTTTGGTATTGGGTTGTGACATCACTGAGATCGTTATCTGGTAATTGATCACAGCCTGTGCAATGTATCATACTTGTACGTATGTACAAGTACGAACATACAAACGCTCGTGTGTATTTGATTTAACATCGCAAGGACGATTATTTGCCAGCCCTATGGGACGGCGACTGTCATCGCGGGGTCCGAGCCCTTGACCTCATACCAGTGAGTCCCCACAGATATGATTCCCACAATACTATAAACTTAAAATTCAAAATCAAAGAATGTAAAGGTAACAATAAGAGCAATAACCATTTCATAGTCCATTGAAGAAACACATTTCAAATTTACTTGAACCGAATAAACATCCAGGTAAGCTTCAAAGAATCAGAACTCAATATTATAACTATTCCTTTATTTTCAGTACTTTATTTTGTAATAATTTAAAACATTAAGAACTGGAGCTTCTACTATCAAACGAAAAATGAATGAAATGAACCAAGTGAAAAGTAATTGACCGAGTCCCAGCCAAAACTGTACAAAACAAAAAGGTAATGCGAATAAGTTCATTAAAAATTTCAAACCACTTTTTGCTAATAGATAATAATTAGGTAAGTATTATAATTATTAATTTGATTTTATTCCAAATTATTTACCATACTCAACCAACTTAATTAGTTTTTCATTTTTTCAAGAAATAATGCTTTTAAATTTCATATTATCTAATATTTTGTCAGCACCTAACAAATTTCATACAATCGTAACATACCATTTACGCATATGAACATACAGACAATTAATGCGACCATCAAAATTCATAGTTCCTTTTTTTCGAAACCTACCTTTTCTAGCGCGGGTTGCTGCGCCAGAGTTTTTTCATATATTAATTCGTCATGTACTATTGAAATTAGGGTTTAGAGCTATCGTTATCTTTGCCAAACGATGTTTTAAATTATGTATTCATGTGAAGGAAGGGCATTCACTTATACGCATGTTTGTTGGGGTGAAGTCGGATGAGACTCCTAAACCATGATTATACCTAATATGAAGAATCTACATCGATTTCTACACTTCTGAGCACCTTAAATATTTCAATAGAGGCCTCAAAATATAATACATAATTATATTTTCTAACTTAGGCGAAAAGCAGGCAATATCCTAACAAGTTTTGATGCAATGCATCCGAGTTAAAATAGGTACCCTAAGTTCACTTCGTGAACTGTGACTTAAGCACTATTAAGTTAAATATGAAAGTGCATTACTCCGTAATAGTACCACATACAGGCCAACCAAATTTCTGACAAAAAATAAAATAATTAGACCATCTTGCTCCAAAAAAAATTTAAAAAAATCTAAATAAGCTGATCTAAATTTTTGCTAACAGTATCATTCGTTTAAATAGAAATTAATTGTTCGTAGTACCTATTACCTATTACATTTTTTTTTTTTTTTTATGTTATCAAGATTTGACATCTATATCTCGTTGTTACATCTAAGTTTCCTTCTTTTCGCAATATGGCAGATATATGAAGTTACTCATACGAGAAGCACCCAAAATTGAAATTAGCCTACGAATATACCTTACAATCTCATGATAATATCTTTGTTTCGTTATTTCGTGCAGTTTGAAACAATAACTAGCCTAAAAGAACACCATGTCATACTTTTAATACCGTTGACACTGGGTTGTGTGAAAATTCTTAAAAAAAAAAAAAATGAAACAAACGCAAAAGGTTAATGCATATTGTTTATAAGAAAATCTTTATTTACATTTTTTTTTTTTTTTTTTTTTGTGTGGAAATAGGTACGGTACAGGGAAAAACGAAAATCTACAGATGAAATACGAGAAAGCTATGTTCCTTATTTTTGAGACTACTAGAGCGACGCACACTATATTCACGCAGATAATAATACCTACGATTCCGGACTAAAAATCGTATATTACACTGTATTATGCAAATGGTGTAAGAAAATTAATTTGGTTTAAATAAAAATGTACCCATAAGAAAGTATATCGTTTATGTAAGTTAAGGAAGTCCGCAGTCGATTACTATAATTATGCACTTTGCACACTTTGTAGAAAATACTAGAATAACCTAATTATATAGTGTATTATTTGCGAGCATACAGAAGAAGAGCAAAACCATATACCTATCGGTAAAGTTTCAAAATATTTCAAAACGATTAACATTGAATCTTACGGTATGCAGACTATTTACATGACTGCGGAACGATATGTGGTCGAAACCGGTTAATTAAATGTCAATTACATTTAAGGTGGTTGAACTACTCATTTAGTTCTAAATTCATAAAAAAATAATTCTGTACACCTACCTCCCTATATACCAGATGTACAATTCTGGTGACGATGTGACAATGTCAAGGTTTATCATTTACGTACATTGTCGAATATTTTTTATTTTTTTTTATTTTTATCTTTTAAACTCGTACCGAGTGGGAGATGTCGCAACATATTTAGGAAATTATATAAATGCAACAAGCGACATGTTGGAACTATAGACAGTTTATCCACAAAAATAGGTTGTTGACGTTTGATTGGAGTATCTGGAAATAATTTTTTTAATTTCATTAGCATAGCATTGATTTTATTTTCTAGGGAAGTTCCGGATGAACGGTTAGTCATTTATAATATATTTTATACAGTGTGTCCTGTGAACCGCGAATGTACCTAAATCGAAACAAAAAGCAAAGCCTAGAGATGAGGTTAGCGCCGGCATGTCCAATCAGAAATCATCTTTCTTTACTGGTCCAGTACTATAATATTATAGTGGAAGGGTTTTTCAAATTTTTATCGCATGTTTTAATATATTTTCTCAACATTTACCAAATATGCGCTCAATATGATAAATGCATAATAGATGCGTTCCTAATTTGGATGCTCTCAAAGAATAGGGGAAACCCGGACAAGAAGAGTCACTTAAGTTTGAATCAGTCTCAGAGCTAAAATATTGTTTTCACAAAAAAATTTTTTGGACCTCATAGACAACATAAAATCATTTTTCTATTTTTCTAAGAAGATGCTCTCTATCTAATTACCACCTTGTGAAAAAAATTAAAATTCCAACATTCCTCATTTTTGAATTTTTGAAAAGTACCCGGCAAAAAGAATCACCCAACCGGGCGAAAGGAGTCACCTACTTAAGTCCTACATTTTATTGGAAAAATTTAAACTTTTCTTTAGAAATGAAAATTATGACTTTTTAAGTGAAATTACAATGTTGAAAAAAAAAATTATAATGAAGAAATTACCAAAAAAACATTGTAATGTTGAAAATGGAATATTGAATGAGATCGCTGATTTTTGAAGACTAATGTTTTTTTTTCATAGCTGTTTTTCAGTGCAGGACACTACTCTATCCGACTTCCTCGTCACAGTTGCAAACCATCTGGAAGAAAATAACAAAACTCTTTTTGATTTCTTGATAAATAAATGTGATTATGGGAAATTAACAAAAAACAATCAACTTATTCCAAAAATACATAAAATTTTCATGATGCTTAATTATTTACTTTCCTTGTTTTATTAATTTTATGTTGGATGATTACATTTCGAAAAATTTGCTGTCATAAAATTTCTGCAGTTACTTTCAAACATAGGTACTTAAATCACAGACTCAATAATGAAGATAATTTTTTTATATTTTTGCCATGAGTTAGTATTGTTTTTCTCTTTATCATAGCAGTATTGCCAACTCTCCATTATTGAAGGGAAGAAAGTTATTTGAGTGATTCTTTTTTCCTGTGTGATTCTTTTGGCCCGGGTCTCCCCTATTCTTCGAATATAAACACTTAAAAGTCGTTGCTCTAGTAATTATGAAATTACTTGTCATTATTTGTACCGAAGGTCAGACTGCCCGTACCTACAAATAAATTTCTGATTAATTTGAAGGATTTTCTTGTCTCATTTCAAATCTGTGCAATAATAATTCCAATAATATTCTTCTGCTGAAAAATTTCTTCAGATTTTGTGACTGAGTATTTTTTTTATTTTTTTTTTTGAGCAGTAGGCCTACAACGACTTCTTGTCACATCCTCTATACTTATGCGCTGGAGGAGGTCTCCAATTAAATTCCATGACCGCAAAAGACTAGTTAGTATCTACGTACATAATAGCATGTGATTAGAGAGCATCTTTGTGCCGAGTACTAACTCGCAAGTATTTAACACTAAACAAAGGGAATATGAATACATTGAAATTCACTTTGCTTCCGCAGATAACCGCATTCTACTGGTATATAGTATAATTATGTATAGGTACCTACGTACGAATAAATTCTACATACCTATAAGAAGTGCGAAAGAATTATACGAATCTTACGTAATATCTGAAATAGGAGTTAAATTTTTTTTTTTGCAATTCCGTTATTAGTATTCAAACTGATGACTACAAAAAAAAAATTCCGTATTATTTAATCTGTTTACCGAGCATTGATGGTAGTAAAGCAAAGCTCCTGTTTTATATTTTCTAACATCTGAGATCGTCAAAAGAAAACTAAAATCATCCAAAATGCATCGAGAAAAAGAAAACGAGAGATAAAAGATATAAAACTTAAATATTGAATGGAAATTCCTGTAATACTTTCAATAAGTTAGACACCTTCGTAATAATTTAACAGATGAATTAAAATATTCCTAGCTTGTAAGGCTGTAGAAGGTAACTATTACAGATGCAATGATGAATTGAGGATAAGACCTTTGAATATTGGGTGAAAACCCAGAAAATAAACTTAAGTAAACAAGTGGTAGGCATGCACTTGAATATTCTGCATTACAAAATGGTACTTTTTAAGTTAATATTATAATTAGTTATAAAGGCTCTAGGACAATAGAAAGGGGGTTGACGCCCCGACTCAGATTTTGACGAAAATTATGCCAAAAGATGCCTTCTCGTGAAAAACAAATTTTTCCAAAATTTTCAACCCGTTATCTCACTCATTCCGAACGAATAATTATGACTTTATGCGTTCATTCATTTAAATAAATTTTCTATGATTTAAGAGGACCAAAAATTTTGACATTTTGGTCAATAATAGATACTAAAAGGATACATTTTTGATGACTCTTTCAAAAATTTTAACACAATCTTTTATGGAAATTTTCAGTGTTAAAATTTTCAAGGGGGTAAAAACATATAGATTTTAATAATTATCAAAAGTACCTTCGATTTATGTACTACTGCATGGTCTACTTGAAAAAAATTCAGTTGCGTGGCCCAAAGTGCAAAACTAATAATAACTAATAATTATAGCCAGTTTTAGCTATTTTTTTCTAATTTTTTGCTATTTTTATGTTTCCAAAAATTAAATTTTTCAAAATACGATTAAAGTAATTATTTTTCCCATGTGGAAAACCTTGTTGTGAAGATGATTCTCAGTAAGAAGATAGCCAACAGCTATTTGTGCGTCTGGCCACTTCGTACTTATGTAAGAGGAAATCAAAACCTATGTGAACACTGACCATTTTGTAGCCAGTTTTGAGAGTTTATATAGGGGATTTTGCACATGCACACAGACACATATGTACATTTCCCTATGTATGTTCATCTAATTATGTTGTTTCTTATTAGTAACTGATAAGAAATTATGTAAGATGTTTGCTACCATCTGTGACATCGCCAAGATCTTTATCTATTGATTAGCATAATATAAACATCGTATCTTACCTGTATGTTCATATAGGTAAGAACATACAAATGTACAAGTGCGTACTATTTTGTTTAATGTCTGTGTTGATGAATAATAAGCTAGCCTTTTGGAGGCAACTGTGGTCAAGAGGTGAGAGCCCATATACCTCATACGAGTTGGTAATCCACACACCTACTCCCCTCATTTTTTGTACTACAAAAATGATAAGTTGCATGTCTGGGGGGACTTATCGAGTCTTAATGCTGTTTTTTTTTGGTCCTGTTCCTACTTAGTAAGGGCACTACAGATAGCAGCCCCAACGTACTTGTATGACAGTTTTGGAGCATCTAAACTGGCTTAATAGTTCATGTGACTCTGTTGACCCCTATATCTCAGTGGTCTTTTGAAGGAAGTTTGTTTTTGGAATTGAGAAAGGGATAGTAAAGGGAGGAGGAGGCTATTTGCCTCAATTTTGGTTTTGAGGAGCCTGAAGGTAGGTTTTTCACTTTCAAGTTCTTCTCTGGCATTTTAAGTAGAGAAACTAGGGATGGTAATGTAGATGACATAGCATTGATTTCATTGTAAATGGATGTCATGTCCATTATCAGTTTGTCCTCAGTTCAAGTTGACTCCTGTTTGTATTCCAAAAGGCATTGATTTTTTATTGTATCTATGATTTTTGAAGTATCAGTATTGTTTTTTGAGGGGTATTCTCGCACATAGATAGCCCCTCATTTCAGTTTGACAAACTAGGCTTCTTATAGGCTTTCCCTTATCGATGAAAATGGTTGTTACACAACTTGGTGGCCTCTTCGCGACACCTGTTATGAAAAAAGCAGGTATTGTCATCCCAGTTTCAAGATGGAGATTTGGATAAGGATATTCTAGGGGGAGTTAGACTTTGACCCCGAGTAGAATTACTTTGTTTCAAAAAAAAAAAAAATTAAAGATTATGAAATTTGGTTCTCACACCAGGAAGCTTTCAACCAGTTGGCTACTATGTCTTCTTCAAAATTTGGGGCACCTATTAGGTGGTTCTGTAGCTATATAATCATAAGATACAGGCTTTTTCCTTCAGTTTTTTTTTGTTTTTCAGTTAGAGTTGTACAATGTCACCAAGATAGTTGTTATAAAGTATTCTATCAAATTATAGTAAAGAAGTTGCCCAGGCTACAGTCTATTGATTGACTTTTGTTTAACACTACACTGGTATAGGTGTGAAGTTAGTCGCCTCCATCAGTTTTCGTGAATATTTTCTGATTACTTTTTCGGTGACTAAAATTTTTAAAAGTGCACAGTCAATCAATAGTAATTTTTTTATAATACACAATCAGAAAGGCAATGTTTACAATTGCATTTTTTGAGCAAAAAGCAGCCCTTATCATTTGTGAATTTACGCTAGCTTCTCAGTAAAGTAATTTCTCCCAATTTAGAATTATAATTTTTTATAAAAATTCACAACACATTGGGATTCAAACCTGCAACTTAACATTAGAAGGCAGACTTCTTAACCTCTAGGCTACACAAGCTAGCTGAGGAAAGCAGTCAGTGACTATATCTGTTTATTTTAATTATTTTTTTCTCATTAAAATTTCTTATTAATTACTTTGTTGCTTTCTGATCATTAATTATAAAAAATATCTTCCTCAACAAGGTTTGAAAGTGGGTTTACAGTTCTTGGGAATAGCTCACTTGCTACGCTTGTTTCGCAAACTTGCCCTCACATGTAATTCCTCACTTTCAAACCTTGGTGTGTGATATACTATTAAAAGACTTTCCATATAAAAAGGGAAGAATACCCCCAATAATAGTGACAAAAAAATTGATGGAAGTAACTTTCGTTTCTAATTTGATATAAATTATTTTACGTAATACATGATCAGAAAGGCAATATTTACACTGGTATTTTTCGAGTGAAAAGTAGCTCATATCATTGATGAATATAATCTCAATGTAAAGTGAACACACCTCTACATAAAAACGTGAAGCATATTTTTACATAGAATAATGTTCAGTTTACATCAAGGTAGAGGTTAAATTTTTTAAATGAAACGTTAAATCTGCTAAAATGAAGAGGTTGATATTTTATTTATTTTTTTATAATTTTAAAGAAAGACTCATCATTATGATAGAATTTTAACATTTCGTTGCTTTCTGATCATTAATTATATAAAATATCTTCCTCAACAAGATTCAGAAGTGAGTTTACATGATTTGGGAATTGCTCACTCAGATGTAATCACTCACTTTTGAACCTGGATGTGTAATATACTATTCACATCGTTTTATATATTTTTCTATTATTTTGCCTAATTTTGAGGAAAATACAGAAAACTAAAATCAGTCTCACTTACAATTGCCCCACATCGAAACATAATTTATGAAAGATGAATAATTTTTATCACTCATTTAGGAGCTGACAACCGTACAATATTGCAAATGTTGGAACTATTTGGTTGTCGTACATGAACTAGTTGGCTACCCTGATTTATTGTCATATTATATATTACGTTTTTTATTGGTGTGATGGACAACTTCACTTTTCTGTTGTCTTTGTTATAAATACAACTTACCTACTTGATACTCTTTTCTGTTCTCTGAATTCAATAAATGTTGTTATAGTGTGGTAAATGTGTTTTAATATTTCTTTTGTGTGATGGAGTAAATATACAATCTCATTACATGTACATTAATACCCTCTTGATGTCCAACAGCAAACATCAATAATATTCTATAGGCATTATATCCTTTTTATTAAATCCTTTATTTGTCTCAGTTATTGTAATATTAACAAGAATGAGTTCAGTCTATTCTTGAAATTTGGTAGGTAAATTATTTGGGCCTACAGCCGAGTAAAATGCTGAAATAGAGCAAATGACGGTTTGAAATTTATAATAAAACGATTGAATACAAATCAGACTCGAGTAACCTGCTTCGATCTTCTTCGAAAAGGGAAAAGAAAAATAGATAAATTTCATTTAATGCAATGAGCACGATTTTTTCATTTTCAAACCGTTTGCAAACGAAATCGGTATAATTAACGTTTCCAGCCTATAGTCTGACGCACACATTCATGCGAAAACGATTTCGTTTCAATATCGATTAGCAAAGCGCAAAACTATCGTAAAGTAATTATTATTGGAAAAAAGTAAAAGTGAATGGGAAGGAAACAGAGTGCAAGGTATAAGGTGCCTCTGCCTTCCATTAGAGCTTTGCGCTTTAGATTAACTTTTTAGAAATAATAATGATTACACAACTAGAAGCGAAACAGGTTCCCATCTCATATAAATGGTGGAATTCAAATAAAAACTTATTATTAAAAAGGAAGAGCGATGAAATAAGAGAAATAACAATGTTAATATAGGTATAGTAGCTGTATGTATTGCGTGAAATTGGACTCGTGATATGATAATTTATTTCCACGCAAATATACGTCACGATTAATCAAGTATGTCGCACATATATACGAAAAGGTTTCGAACAAAAAGTACAATCGGTGTGCTGCACTCTATCATATTTCAATTATAATCGTTTTTGGTTAGTGATCGCAATGAGTATAAGTATACTCACCAGATAAAATTTGCAAATCTCACGACCTGACCTGATAGCAACGCAAAAATCGCGAAATTCCTGCCAGACTGCCTGGAACTTTTTCACATTAGTTAGGAAGCCACGTAATTTCGTGCATCAAATACTTTTATGCCAAAATATACTTTCTTTGAGAGAGAGAGAGAGAGAGAGAGAGAGAAATAGGTAAGAGATAAATTAAGGTACTCGGAGAAAAAAATTCAACTTTTATCTGTCACTTCAGTGGATCCTGCATACACGTAATCTTATTGTCGACGACTATTGGTAACATTTAAAGAAAATTATGAGAAACCATTTACATGGGCATGGAACGGCTGATCCTACTGTAGGCGGTACCGTCAACCATGAACAGCATGAAATAAGCAAAACAAATATCCATTTTAACCATACATAAGCGATGAAAACAGATACAATATTTTTATTGGTCAAAAACTACTCGTTTAAAATGTATTTTGACATTTTTTGAGGCCACGAGGGAGATTTTCTTTCAAAGCTTAATTACAGGGGTTAATTAGAATGAGTGTGATGAGGATATCAATAATTATAAAAATATAATGAAGTATAGGCCTACCTATGCATTGTTCGGTAGGCTTTCGTTTAAAGTAGATCTGTCAGCGTTGTGATTTGAAGCCAATGCAACCAAAACTGGATTAACAACATTTCTCTAAAATGTTTTGTTTTTCTACATATTTTAAATATGATACGAGTGTGATCCTTGCAGCACGAGCCGAAGGGGAGTGATGCAAATCACACGAGTAGCAATCACCTACTTCGCACGAGTGTCACATAATATTTTTTTTAATGCCCCCCTCCTCCAAAAAATAAACAAAAAAAATTGAAAAAAATAAATATTTTGGTAACTGGAAAACATACAAGTGCAAAGTACCACAACTCCTTCAACCAGAAGTCGTGGCACATTGGCGAAGGTGCTAGCTTTCAAACGTGGATGTTGGTGGTTCTCAATCCCCCCAGAGCAGAGAAACTTTTATTAATAAAAAAAAAAAAAAAAATAGTGTATCAAAAAAAATAATGTATTTAAAAAAAAAGTGTGTAAAGGTCTCGGAGACATACAGCTGAAGAGATGTCCAACGTTCGATCAAAAACATGACAAAGATAGAATGTTGTAAAATGTTTTAAAGTCCGATATTAGTTTAATAGTGTGTGTTTGTGTATTGGTATAGAGATGTCTGTTTTCACTACGAAATATGCACAGCTTTGGCTGCACAGAATGTTGAACGAAGCTGACTTTTTGTTGATCATGATGATGGTCGAAAATCTTTGTTACCTTTTTGTACTACAGCATATATAGAGAGTTGGACATCTCTTTAGCTATAATATGTCTCTTGTGATGGTACACACGATTGAAGTGAAAATTTTATCCGATTTTTATTCAATGAATCAATTTGAGTTTAATGGACCAAACTCTCGCATTCGCGGTGATGCGTTTTGTGACCATTTTTTAGTTTACTATCATATTCAAGGAAGTTTCACTTTAAAAATGGTAATATTAAAATGTATCGTAATAATTGGTGAGACTTAGTGTGCATGTGTACGAAAAAAGGGAAGTCACACACCTGTATCTGGGAACAATACTTTAAGATTCTCTACTTAAATAATATTTAGTCTGTGACTCCCATATATAAGTACAGGATAAACCTGGTTGAAAGAGTACTTAAATTTTACTTAACATTAAGAAATGGTTTAGAATATGGGTGAAAAGTGTTTAGTAATGTAAAAAAGATCAATGTTAGTATACTTGAAAAATTATTTTAAATATATTGTTGAAATTCCTTCTTCACCTACAGTTAAGAGTCATAAAAACGTTTGTTTTTACGGTAGGTGTTGAAAAACAAGTTCGAATAGGCAATTTTTAATTAAATTTTCCTCAAAATTATCATTAATTTTGTCCCGCAGCTATATGAGGTATATTTTCTTTGTTTTTTCAAACACTTCACTTATGATTTAATTTTCAATAATATTAAGTGGATTCGAATATTTTGTTTCTCTCTCTTTTTCTATCGAGTTTTTTTCTCACTTTTTCCAAGAGTAGTGTACATAATTAAACTTAGGCTTTTTGTTTGCATACCTGTAGAATTGCACAGGCCAGAGGCCCATTTCACAATAATTTCTTCGTCCTGCCATTGCAGAGGCAGATGGTCGAACAGATGCCTTTGTTGTTGAAACAAGAAAAATGATTGCTTTCTTACCACGTATGTCAAGAGACAGGTTCAACTTTACTCTCTCACCCTTAAGTTCCCAGTTGAATCGAACAACTTCCATGTGATTGTCCACTATGGCCCTTTAACTTGTTTTCGTTGAATTTAGGAACAAATAAATTATTTTATCGGAGAAAGATAGTCAACTCTTGGAAATTTTCAATACTTTTTCCCAGTGATAATTTCCATAAATTCTAACTTTTTGTTTTTTCAATGTCGTGGCAAAACAAAAAAATTAATGATTTTCAGTCATCATAAATGAAAGAAAAAAATAATTATCAATCCCCATATAAGCTGTAAATAATATAATTAGGTTCAGGAGTCGAGGATTCTGAACCATGTATTATGAGTCCTGTTTACAAGCACTACAGTTCCTTTTACCAAGACTAACAGATCAATGAAACTCGATAAATCAAATTCTTCTGAAAAAAATATTGATAATTTCGTCGATACTGTTTTTATCATCGATACCTCCCGATATCAGACTATATCGATAACTATCGATAATTATCGATTGCATCTACAGCACTTGTATGCACATCATGCGTAGCTAGAATCGTGGTTTGTGTACGTGGTGGATGTGTGAACATTTTTACACGTGCTTAACTACCTCCTAGTTTTTTTTTAATTTTGTAACATGAAATTAGTTAAATATCTCGACAGAGAACAGAATTGAAATCGACTCAAAAAATTTACTGCTTTAACTTTGTTCTTGAAACCAACATCGATCATTTTGTAATAAGGGGACAATATTTCACCTTATCATAGAGAACCCAGGTCCACTAATCTGTGCAATTAGATAGATTAAAGTATAGGTATGTTAGGTGGGGTGGGTAGGTAACCTATTGAACAAAAAATTATAATACGAAGCTGTAACTATCTAAAGGACAGGGTGGTTAAATATTAGGCAAAAATTTAATGTGTAATATTAGGAAATTAATTATATAATACATAATTATAAATATTAATAGATACAAACGTTAATCTACATTCAAGAATTAAATTTATATTCCTAATATGTATACTTTCTTTATACATAACTTTGTTTGAGAAGAACCTATCTTATTAACCGACGTCAAAAAAATAAAGAGGTTATCAATTCAATCCATGTAACCTGTATTTATTTTTTTTTATGTTTGTTCCAGCATAAATTCGCAATCTTCACGAAGATTTTGATGAGCTTTTTTCGAAATGTTAGAAGATGATCCCATGCGGTGGTCCCATTAAATTTTTTTTGGAATAGATAAGGATAGTTTTTGAGTAATCTTTAAATAAAAAACTGTAATAGTTCTAAAGTACCTAATATTGCAACTAATGCTAAAAACGAAAAATCATATAAAAATTTTTCTGTCAAAAAAAAATAAATAAATAGAGAAAATAAAAATGCTGTAGAAGAGAAATATAATTTTTTCAAATTTCTCCAGTAAAATCTACTGGAAATGAAACAAAAAAGCATTATGGTAAATAAATAATTATTTTCAAAAAATAGAACCACCTTAAAAAAAAACAACAAAATATTCATTAAAAAAGAAAAACAATTCTCTTAAAATTTCTCCAGAAAGATCTAGGTCAAAATACTGAAATTATTGAAGTAGGAATTAATTAAAATTTTTTTTCACAAAATTGGAAAGAATTGACGAATGCCTACATGTTATAGGAAAATAGCGCCGATTTCAATAATTCTAGTCCCTAAGAGAATTATTTTTCTTTTTTTAGTAAATTTTTTATACTGAAGTCAGTTTTTACTTATTTTTTTTACATTATTTATTTACCATAATGCTTTTTCGTTTCATCTTAATTTTAGTAGATTTTAATGGAGAAATTTAAAAATTTTTCTCCTCTTTTTAAAACATTTTAATTTTTATTATTTTTGATAAGAAAAATATCTTTTTAAATTATTCGAAAATTACACAAAATCAATTTTATCAATGTCATGAATCAATCTTCAGATTAAGGAAATCTCTACTTTCCACTTGGGGTGCTTTGAAAACTGAATTTCTATATTCACTGAAATGAAAATGTTAATAATAAGATTGAAAATTAAAGAATTTTATTAATTCGATGAAAAATAACTCTGAACTTTGTTAACGAAATTGGATAAACTGAATGCAAACAACCAGAGTAACGCTTCCTCCAGATTAGACTTTTAATATAATCTTTATAACTTATTCAGTCAACTTGAATTAGTGATTATAAAAATATTATTAAACTGTTGCCTTGATGGGTACAATATTTGAGACTCATTCGTGCTTCCGCCAAGCAGATCAAACAGTCATAGAAAGAAGAGGAATACTTCTTCATGTGAATGTTCAGGTTAATGTAAAATTGATTCGAGGAAAACGTGTAGACCGGTACCTAATTTTTGTGGATTGAAAATCAATATGAAAATTATATTAATTTTAATTTTCTATTGCAATAAAAAAATAAAAAAAACTCGAACACAGAATTACTCTGCTGGAATACATTTACTTTTTTTCTTAATTATTAAAATTTTTTTTACTTCTCTTTTTACATATCTTTACATCCTATTTCATTAACATTTCAATTAACATTTCATTTTAGGTAAAGATGCTTCAAGCGAGAACTTGAATGTAACCCTTTTCACAGTTTTCACCGTATAGCGGCTTGAATGCAAAATTGCTGCTAAGAAAATATGCTTGGCACTACTTACGCCGTATATACTAAAAAGATACTTCCAGCAACACAGCTGACCTGATATTCTACGAAAAATTTTGTTTCATATTTTTCTCGGCAACTACTGAATGAATAGGTAGAAAACTTCTATGAGATTTTCTACTTGCCAATTTGTAACGATCATCACTCCAAAAAGTATCAGTCCTATATCTGAATTAGGTTTCTGTAAATCCGGTTAAAATCATTTTTCTCAGTAACTACCAGAATAATAGGCTCCAAACTTTCATCAGACTTGCAAATGTATAAGGACAAACTTTCATAAAAATATCAGTCCAGACCCTTTCATAGTTTTCTTAGAATTCAGAAAAAACCTTTTTTCCAGGAATTCGTTGTTCTCCAGATTTCTCGGAATCTAATGAACCAATAGGCACCAAAATTCTATCAGACCTGGTGCTTCGTAAGAATTTCCTTTCGCGAAAATTTCGGCTCTATCCTTTTCATAGTATTCTTTAAACCGTGAACACGAAATTTTCTCCAGAAATTTTTTCGTTTCCAGATTTATCGGAGACTTCTCAACGAATAGACATAAGACTTCTGTCAAACTTGAAAATACATATGAGTACAATCTATCGCAAGAGTTTTAGCCCGATTTCATTTATAGTTTACTGAAAATCATGGAAAAATAACTTTTCCAGAGATTCTTTGTTCTCCAGTTTTTGGAAACTGCTGAACGAATAGACACCAAATTTCTATCAGACCTGTCCCCTTACGAGGACAACTTTTTGTGAAAATTTCCGCACGATTAACACAAAATGTTCTCCAATAATTTTTTATTTTCCATATTTATCAGAAACATCTTAACAAATAGGCACCAAACTCCCATCACAACTGGTCCTATATAATATAAGGACTACATTTCGTAAAAATTCCAGCTCAATCCCTTTCGTAGTTTTCTCAAAACCGGGAACACAAATTTTAGGTAATACATAATATGTGAGTACCTGTATTACTATATATCATTTAATTATATTTATAAATACATAAAATAATAATATATATATTATTATTTAATACATAATATTAACTATAATTATACCTAAAATTAGATCGAATTATTAAATATTATCAATAGTTTTTTTTTCCCTGAAACGGAAAATTTTCATCATTCCCACCCCTAACGCTTTTGTGAGGTCAACTTTTATATCCTATTTGCAAGCAAACTAATTAAAAAAAAAAAAAAAACATCGTTACTTCCGCGATTATTTTAATGTATAGAAAACCCTCTGTATCGACTTCTACATGCTACTCATTCCAAAACTTATCCATTTACTCATTACTGGACTCTCCGATAAGGTTCTAACAGACTAATGAGGCTAAAGAGATACTTGTTCTTTGAATTTGACCTAAAAGATGGGAGAAATTAAAATAAAATAAGAAAGCAATAAGTATATTGGTATAAAATCAAAAGTACCTACCTCTCGAATATATTATAGACTACCTATTTGTTTCGATTTTCATCGTCTATTTTCTTTTTCTTTTTTTTTTTTTTGATAATTTCGTAACTTATCTCAGACAAGATAAAAGATGGACAAGAATAAAAAAATTTTTTTCCAAACCGACTGAAAACGAAAATCACAAAATAATTACCATAGGTATACTCGATCTTAAGTAGCCTGTCTGTATGTCTTGACCCCTGTCGTGAAGGCAAACAGGTGTACATCGGAAACCTGTTCCGGTCTATACCTACTTAAGTAAAGAAGAGAAGAAGAAAAAAACAACAACAAAAATCCAATATAAATTTTATAATAAAGCTCTACATTAACCAAGTTACGAATGATTGTGTATGTCGTCATAGAGTGAATACACTTACCTTATGGCCGCAGAAATGAAAAGTACGTCCCCACTCCCAACGACGAGTATCCACTATTTTTTATTTTTCTCTTCTGGTAGTGGGCTATCTGTTACATAACGATCATCTAGACTATGACCTACAATTATTTTATTTTTACGACTAATAAATACTTCTTTTTAAAACATTATTTTTTAACATAGTATAGCCTATCTATCGCTGACCTGTATGACCTTTTTGTTTTCGTTATATAGTTACGAGACTGTAGATACTTTTTTTTTCTTATTTTCGTGGGCTATATATAAGCCAAACAGTGTTGGTAGGTAAGTAGGTATAAAGATTTAGTCAATTAAGACTGGTATAGGCACAAGATTTACAATAAGTGTTATTTAACCACGCCGAAAAATAATTTCGCATAAATATTTTCGATAAGCTGATTTATACAGTCCTATACTATACTTAATGTAACGTAGAACTAGAACCTGAGTTGGTGTTTACTGATTTTGGTATGATGGGAAACCAAGATGGTTGTAGGCCTACACCAACGAAAGAGCATATTTTGAAAATTTATGAAAATGAGACCGTTCTTTAGAACAGGTTAAAGTGTGTCAATATTAATTTAAGAAGTGGAATAACAATGGCTGAAAGAATGTGTTTTGAGACTGTTAAATAGCCTCCCGGATAAGAAGACTGTACTAAAACAACTCTAGCAGCAATACTTCACTAGAAAATCCAGTTTTCCAAATTTCATCTATAATTTAAAAAAAAGCTCAATTCCAAATACTTAAAAAATAGTAAAAAAAATATTGTTAGTTATCGATATTGTTTTGCATTAAAAATAAATTAGTAAAGCATTTTCACAAAGAAACAAAATGTATTTGCAGGAAACAAATTATTTTACAAAATGAATGGATTTGAGAGATTGGATTGTAAATGATAAGAACAACAATGGATGATGATGACTGGGAAAAATGAAGGTGATTTATTGGTGTGGAATACCTTGTTGTGAAAGAATATTCACACAAGAAGGTAATCAATAGATTAATTGCATGTTCTGCCACATCATAATATGTACACACATATGGGTAAGCCAAAACCTCAGCAAACACTGGTAATTTTAGAGTCAGTTTGGATGGCTTATATATATAGGGGCTTATTTACATACACACATACATAGTAAATACGTATATCTGTGTATAAGGGTGGTTTGTCATTTCTTGCAGAGATAAGAAATGACTGGTTTGTGTACCAAATCATGACATGACCATAATTGTTTGATTAGTCAAAGTTTGGTTCTTATACGTTCCTTGCAAGTACTTACAAGTAATTAAGTTCAAATGTAATCAGTGCATTTGCTTAACGTCATAAAGATGAATATTAGCTGGCCTTTTGCAGCGACAGTCATCGATGGGTCAGAGACTCTTCACCTCATATGTGTAATGTTCCCATAATTGCTTTGAGAAAGATAAGAATGAAACTAAAAAATGTGTTTGATCAGTTTATCCAGATGATAAACCTAATATTACGTTGACAGATATCATAACCAAAAATATCGATATATCAAAGTTTATTGTTACAAATCAGTTTTCTCGGAAACTACTGAACCAATAAATACAAAAATCCTACAAGCCATGATTCCTTAAAAATAAAAAAAGTTTGTAAAAATTTCAGTTATACAATCCCTTTTATAGTTTTATAAAAATTGTAGTAGAGTAAGTATGCCAATTTGGAACACCTTAAGAAATTTATGAACTTCAAAATACTATATATTGCTTATCAAATGAATAATGTCAATAGAAATTAACCAGTCCAATGTAATTATTATTCACAAAAAATCCAAAAATGTCATTGAAAATAATACTTAAAATTATGGTTTACCAGTATGAAACATCAATAATCCAATTAGCAACACTGTCTGTACCAGTTTACAATACATCCATAAAATCAAAGATCTGAGTTGAATTCTCATTTTGCATGTTACTTTGAGTTCTTCAAAATACAATTAGGATTAAATCCGTAAACAATACATAGCATAAAAATATTTTTTAAGAATTATTTACCCATTGAAAGTTATATAATTATACTCATTTATGTTTATGAGAATATAAATATCTGATAATTTTGAAAATATAAAAATGACCTAAGTATTTTTCTAGCATTCAGCCCTTAGATGCCCTTAGCATGGTTTTTTCCAGCTTATTTTGTAAGTATTATGAACAAACACCAGGCTAAAATGGAAAACAAATCTCAATCAATTAAATTTGTCGACTAAAACAATGTGTGTTGCATGCTGGGGGTTTCATTTTTAATACAATTCGCCAGTTTGCAACACTCATCCAAATTGCTGCAAACTGAATATTGTGAATATTTATGTACCAATATGTAATACTTGTATTTCAATAAATTAAAATATTCACAATAATCATTCCTACTGAAATTATTGTCTTCAACCTGCATTTTGAATTCTAATAAGAAAATTAACACAACTGAAAATACTGCAATGAAATACTCAATTTTCATTTATTATCAGTTCCCAGTCACAGATAAAGAGTACAAGTTAGATTTTTTAAGTTCCATATCACCTCTTTTTCTGATGAAGAATGCCGAGATGAATTTTAGCGGAATGGAGTCTTATTTTTAGAAGTTGAATAAAGCTAAAAAGGTTAATGTTGCAAGCTTGTGCACTCACCCTAACAGTGTACCTTATCACTAGATTGCGGATTCTCTGGAATTTGTAAAAACATTTTCTTAATGAACAAAGGTGGTTTGAAAATTAAATTGAAATTTGTTTCATAGGTTAGGGAGGCTGGAAAAAAAATTTTATTATGATAAAAAATGCCAAAAATTTAATAAATGCCAAAATTGATGTAACTGCTGAAAAATTACCAAAAACGTTTATTCTTCAATAAACGTAGAATTAGAGAAAAAATTCAAATTTGAAGTTTTTAGGTGCTACATTCATTGTTTAAAAAAAGAAAAACTCAAATTGCAGGGAGCTGAAATAAGGCTATAGGCGTCCATCCTGTTAATGAACGACAGATGATCTTCTGAACTATTCAAAAGTGTTTCCGATGGTTTAATTTCCATTCTATTGTGAAGTTAGAGTGATTTGAATACAGAAAATTAAGAAAAATTTAAAACAAGAATTGAGTTTTCAGAAAAAGCTCAATAACTTCTAAAATAATGGATCTAGAGCTCTAAGAACGAGCTCTTTCAATTTTTCGTTAAAAAATACATCATTTTCATATAGAAAATTCGAGAATTGGAGAAAAAGTTAAAATCGGAAGTGTTTTGGAGCTATTTTCATTGTCTAAAGGTTTTGTTTTTGTTTTTACCCAATAATACCGAAAACACAGTTTTCATTGCTGAATTTTAATTTTAATAATGCCGAAAAATCTGCACTATACTCATAACTTTTTTTCTTATTATTAAATAGGATACTTTAATGTTGCTCTCTTTAACGAAATCAATTTTCTAACTCAAAACTAAAACATTAAGGTTGAACTAGGTTCTCACTCTGAACAGCATTGTCGAGAACCTACAACTTAAGACAACACTTTTTTGCCGAATATAACACCGAACTATATGAGTCCAAAATTTTATCAAGAAAATTTTTTATGATTAGAAGACATTATTTATTCGGTAGCAAAAATTTTTTTGTTTTCTTTTGTAATGCGGTTTGGTTATGTAACCGTTTGACCCAAAAGCTAGAATATATTAGGGAAGTGGATGATCAGAATCCGGTGATCAATTAGTCCACCAAGTATGTATTTTTCAATTGAGCACCATCGCAACCGAGCCGAACGCAGCCGCCATTTTGGGTCAGGAATGTGACAGTTGACAATCTCGAACTTACAATTCCTTTCGATGGCAAAACCGAGCACTTAACCGCTAAGTGATGCCCTAAAAGGTAGTCAACTCACTGTTTAAATAAAAATATTGAGATTCTGATTTTAAATCTTGGACTGTGGGTTAAAAAACGAACAGCCTAAGATTATAGATTTTCAGAATTTTGGTACTTCGAAATCATTGAAAGAGGAACGAAAACACTTAGTATCTCTGTACTGCAGAGAACATTAGGTATAGGTCTCAATTAAGCTTAAAATAGTCTCACTTTAGAACAAAAGTTCTATTTTCAGCAACCAAAAAAAAAAGGTATCGAGTACGTATGGATTAATATTTCGTTCCATAATAATTGCATTATTTTATCGACAATTTTTATTCTAATCGACTTTACAAAATCAAATGAACTGGAATTACTATATAACCGTATATTCAGTGCTTAAATTCACTTATGTAGTCTACGAATCGATTAACAAAATGTAGTAGGTATTGTATGGATTACTTTCGAACACTTTTAAGTATACTTTCATCGATAAAAATGAACGAGGAAATTATCGCAGCTGACTATTAATGATTGGTCCATTTATGTCATGTTGCTAAGGCTGACTAAATAGTAACATCCGTTTTCTGTTTTTTTTTTTTTTTTTTTTTTTTTTTTTCTGAAATGAGTTAATGGTCATCATGCAAGAATGAATAGAATGTAAGACATGCAGATAAACGTACTTACACCTTTTTATGCATCGAATTTTTCCATTCCATCATAATCGGTGTACAGGTTCGAGCACACCAAGAAAACCAGTCTACATTTCAAAGCATTTTTTTTTTTTCTCACTTCCTATATATTGCCGGACTTCTCTTCTTCGCTGCTATTCTTTCGGTGGTACGTCGCTATATCGAATATTATATTATGAAGTTTGTACTGTCTATGTCTGCGCTTGGCACGATTCGTCTACATGGCTTTCTTTCATTTTCAAAAACATAGGCTGAAATGTAAGATTAATAATTGATTGGCCAATTTTTTACTTCTCGTATCTTTTAGTGAATGCAAGCATGAAATAGCCGTGCTAAATCGCCGATCACGATTTTGGTTCGCACACACACACACACAAAAAATAATAATAAAAATATTCTGCTAGAATTATCCAGTAGTGGGCATTCGCAGGTGATGCAACCGCAGTTCACCAACAAAAATTTTTGATTCTCGTATGTAGAATAATGTTGTGCCCAATATAGATACCTACCATAATATATATCAAATTTACGTAATCGATTTGTATTGTTAATTAGGCTAAGCCGATAAATGAATTTATAAGAATCAATTTTAATAATCGTAAAAATATAATATTATGGTAGTGAAATTAGCCATTTCAACTCGATAATCCATAAGCTGTGTCAATAAAATACGGGCGTACCGTACAGATCAAGTCTCGCCTACCGGAAGTAGTTTACTAATTGATTCTGCAGGTATAAAAAGTTGAAAATTTCCACGTTCAATTCTGCCTAATAACTACGTCTTTCCAGTTGAAACGTTTTTTGGGTTACACATAATACGAAATTATTGTATGGTAGCCTTAGGCATACAGACCTAATTAGAGCTAAAAAGAGGGATAGGTAGGTACTATATTAATCTAAAATTAAAAAAAAAAAGTCTATATATTGGTAGGTACTAAACTTATTTGAAATTATTTTTGTTATAAACAAGTCACTTAGGGTAAAGGCAGTAGTTTGTGATAATTTAACAGAAATTTCAACTTTGGAACTCAACTGTAAAATAAGTTTGAAAGTTACCTACAGCATTGTTTCATGGTTCCTTGTAAACAGAAATCTATCTACTATTAATTTTAAACATAGTATTGGATTAAATTTCATTATTTTCATAACTGATAACAATGGAACAAAAAAACGTTAGAATCCTTAGTCTGTGTTACTGATGTTTCAGATAGTAACAGTTACTGCATTAGTTTGTGGCGCTCCCATCAAAATAACCGACACCAACTTTACTTACCAAATATTTATTTAATAGCTCCTTAGAATGAAAAATCTATTTATTACTATCCATTTTAAGTATAGTATTGAACTAAATTTCGTTATTTTCATAATTTTTAATACTGAAACAATATACCATCAAAATCTTTATTTTGTAACACTAATTGTTTAAATAGTAACAGTTATTGTATTAGTTTGCGACACTTTTGTTAAAAAAACATACACCAACTTAACTTTACCAAATAAAAAGCTTTATTGGGAAATACTGAAGGTTTGTTTCATCTAAAATATTACAGACATTACAATTCATATCTTGTAACAATACATAAGCCTATAAGAATGGCTAAAAATTCAGGTGTCATAATCTAATTCTTGACTTTTTGTTCTTGCACTGGTCTGTAACAAAAGTATAGCAAACTATTGAAAAGACAAATTTCAGGCATTAGTTAGGCTGAAGTCAAAATAATAAATTTATTATGTCATATAAAATACATGCTTTCATCTACCCCTCAGGGTTGTTCCGTCTATAATAGTAAGTCTTCAGTCATTCGAATAAATTGCTGGCTTATGATTTATAACTTTTTAGGAAAACATCCACTGAGGTAAGCAACAGAGATGGTATTCTACATGTAGAATTCAATATTCTTCATTTGTTGATGTAGAATATGTAGAATACGAAGAATATTGTAGAATATGTAGAAAACGAGTAGAATATAAACAAATTGTTGGGAGACAATCCCACACTACCTCATAACAATACATTATATTTTCACACTTTACTTAACCTGAATACTTGTTTATAATATATTTTTGTCCTTCCCCATTGGCAGCACTGAGTTCATGTATCAAATATATTTTCCGACTCTGATAAACATTCAGTTCGCCATCCATGTTCTTGTATCATTTTCAAATACATACGAGTTGGTTCTTAAAAAGTGTTTCTTTTCGTGTTTTGGTCCTCGATCTTTCCCAATACAAATTGATAGCCCTTATCAATGTTATCAGTAGTTTGTCACCTTATCAGTATTATATTCTACATATTCTACATATTCTACATATTCTACATATTCTTCATGAATTTGGATATTCAACTTTACATATTTTGCATATAGAATATGTTTGTGGATGTGGAATTCAATTTTACATCATCATGTGACGTTTTCAAAATAAGAAGATATAGGGTGTCTTAATAAATTCTGAATATCCTGCATTATTACAGCAAAAGCCTTAATTTTTACATATTTAGGTTAAAAGTTTCGCAAACATATGCAGTGTTGCAAACTACTGCCTGTACCTAACTATCCTTTCTTTCTATGATGACGTCCATTCACAGTCACTAATTGTTAAGTATGGTAAAGAAATCATGTACATCTTATGGCAATTAAGTATTGCAAAAATGTTTTAATAATGCGAATGAATAATTTATTTTGTTTTCATTTCTCAAAGTTTGCATTTTATAAGATTTTTAGTGACTGTTTAATTATTCATAATAAAACTGATAGAATTCATATATTATTCAGGAAATTGAAAGATAATAAATAATTATTTTATTTGTAATTGAATCATTGCATGAATCATTGATTATTCTTTAAGTTTGAGTTAGGATGTAGGCAACTGGCAGTGTGACTATAACTACTTCGTTATTGTTAAAGTTGACCATTGTAATTACATTTTTATGTTTCCCATGTATGCAGCACTGTTTAAATGTGCTGTCTCAAACACGTAGTATGTTTGTTTTATTTACCACAAAAAGATTAACCTATGATCGACACCAAACACCAGCCTGGTTTGTTTTGATGGCTCGAAACTGAGTTCGATGTCAACATAAAGACACCAACCTGACACCAGCTCACACCTCCTCCTGAGTAGGCGCAGGATAATTTCACCCAAAGGTAACACTTTCAACACTTTCATGAAAAAGAAAGCAATCACATCACAAACATCAAGACAACACTGTGGCTAATAAAACAGGCAGTTTGTAACCTGGTGTCGATGGTGTCACCCCAGCGTCACTTTTTGTGGCAAATAAAACAAACCTAGTACCTATTTATTATTATAATGGAGGAGGCACACTCATCAGAACACTATTATGAAAAATTGCATCACTATTGAAGCTATTGTACCTGCTCCTATATTACTGAATTTGAATTTTCTTGCTCCTTAGTTGGGCACATTGACAATAATCAGAATATTTCTTCTTTTTTTTTTCTTTTTTTTTTCAAATAATTTAATTAGATATCACAATTGTGGGGATGATACTGTACGAGCTATTTATTGGCTCAAACACATCAATGAATATTGCGGCTGAAAGACTGGTGAATTTAGTGCACTGCTTATTTTACACGGAATTGCATAAATTACTTGTTAAATTCTGTACGTAATTAATAATTGTTAGACTGTGACAAATTGGCTAATTATTGATTAGGTACACCACGTTGACAAGTGTGTTTGTTGTACTTCGTTTTCTTCAAAGTACATATATTATATACCTACAAAGTAATTAGATCACCAATATATTGTACAAACTATAATAATATTATGTATTTAAGTTAATATGCGTGTACAGAGTCAAGTATAGAAGGTGCCAATAAACAGAAATCTTAACCAGTGTTTTCTGAACTTGGATCTCCCATACGCATGTACAAAGCCGGTAAACACGCGAACTGTAGGAGACTACCTTCTGTCATGTGAATTCCTTGTTTAAGGACCTAAGATGTTCTACAAAAAAAAAACACAAATTCTTTGAATGAAAATAAGATTGACAGGATATTTTAATTGTGAAAGTGGTGCAGTTTTTCATCACGTTCATCCTCCATTACATTTAATGCTTCTTGATGACAAAAAATTTTCTGACACAGTTTTGTTATTTTTGATCTGTGACGCAAAAACCAAAGTAGCCAGAAATGAGGAGAACATATTTTCACAAACCAGCTCTTGAAACATTATTCAATGCTAAAAAATGGCGGGTATTCTATTTTTTTCAATTAAATTCAGAGTTTTTCTATTTCTGGTATTTGTATTATTTATACATTTTTCTGCATAATACGTTTTTTTTTTAATGTGATTCCTTAATATGCCTATTAACTGGTTTTACTGAAGTTCAGTAGGTAAAATATTAGTGCATTTTCCAAAGGAAAATACAACTATTGCATTCAGTGCAATGACGGGACCTGGGGGTGGGACCTGTGGAAAAGCGCCGATCCTGAGTCGTAGATCACGAATATATAGGTCACTTAAATTCTTCTGTACTCAATATATATATATATATATATTTCTACCTTTTTCTCATTTTGGAAGTCTGTGAACCCTCCGCTGTTCGACCTATGACAATGGAACTTTAGGTGGTGTTAGAAACATTCCTAGGCTACACATTCTTGTTAAAATTTTTGAAATTCATTCGTTAGTTTTTGAGGAAGGGGCTCTCAAAGTGTTGCAAACCCAGCATGTTGTCATCACGATAACTCCCGAAAATTTGTAGATTTTGGCTTGAAATTGTTGTGGTAGTTTTAGACTATTTGGGACTGGTTTGGTATTGAATTTGAGCGAAATCGGTCAACTGGTTTTCGAATGGCAGCCATTACAAATTTGACACTTTTTTTACTGATTTTGGCATTTTTTGGGAGTCTGTGAAGCCCCCGCTTTTTGACTTATGGCAATTAAACTTAAGATAGTGTTAGACGCTTCCATGGGCAACACATTCGTGTTAAAATTGTTGAAATTCGTTCAGAGTTTCGGAGGAAGGTGTTCTCAAAGTTTTGCAAACCCACCATATTGTTATTACGATAATTCCCGTGAATTAAAAGATTTTGGCTCGAAATTTTTATGGTAGTTGGAGACTATTAGGGACTGGTTTGGTTTTGAATTTGAGCGAAATCGGTCTGCTGGTTTTTGAATGGCAGCCATTATAAAATTTGACACTTTGGAAAATACACACTGCGGTTGATGCGCGGCAGAGATATTTTTTTCAACAAATCCACCAAAAAAAGGTTATTATTTATTCGATTTTATGGGTAAACTTCATTTATGAACGGAATTTTTGACAGCAATAATTAAATAATTATGGAGAGGTGAACTTTGTTGTTTGTGGCCATCACCATATAAAACGCCCCCTTTTCCTACAGACATTTAGCCATTTGCGTCTGTCTAAACAGCGCCATGAAGAAATAAACAAACAAACAGTCGGATAAAAACTCCATTAATTAGTACACTGGTGAAGTAGGCCTAATGAAAATCATTATCGATCGTTCGGAATTGACTTGGAAATCTCTCACTTTGCTAACCAAAATCGATTCAATAATAACCTTTTTTTTGAGTATGAGTTGTGAAAAATAAAATACTGAACTGTCGGAATGCCTTTCCTCAACTGTACGAGAGAACTTTGTCCGTTACGATTTATAATCAATCTACTCAAGAAAACAGTTGGATTTCTTCTTTTATGCTTAGGAAAATATATCTGTAGGTAAGTACGTATAATATCGTTATCATTAAGAAAGCATTATGTGGAGGAAAAAAATTGTTCAACTGACAGGTTTATTCGTCCAACCTGAACACCGAATGAAAGTTCTCCAACAATTGAATTGACTATCTATTCAAAAAAAAAACTCCATTCTTCAGCGAATTTCAACATGAAACAATAGTTATGGTTTGTGGTACATGCTGTCAGTCAATAACATCTTCCATAACATCTTTATAGAGTTGCTTTTTTCATAAGCAACGCGACGACCTCTGGTCAATTTTCAACCTTTTAAATAAAAAAGAAGTCGTATTTTTCATGTACCAAACGTAACAGGCGATAAACTGGTTCATATTTCACATCGCCTGCCGCTACCTTCAGACGTAGCTGGCGCTTAAATGATATGAAGGATTAAGAAAGAAAAAAAGAATGAGAGAAAAAAAAAATTAGCTGAGCTATCATTTTAACCTGTGGGTCAATAACATGTTCGTCATTTTGAAAAATATAAAAAAATTGTGCTATTCGAATGCCAGTCATATTAATGAAAAGTTATGAGAAATGTGGTGTGCATACCTACCTACATTAAAAATATTAAGTATAGGCTATATTTAAGAATTTTTTTTTTTTTGTAATTTGTTATTTTATGCAGATATACATTAAAAGAACGAAAAAATTGCAAAATAAGATACGCTCCCCTAGGTATGTATTTTTAATTAATGGCCCAATGATTTTAAATAAAATATCGTGGAACAGATAATGGCTACATACTTTTTTGAAACATTTGTGGTATGCGACCCTGGGTGGCATAATCCAACCCAATACATAATCCAACATAATTCACCCATAATTAAAAAACCACTCAACTGAGTGTTCCATGAGCATCTCCACCAACAGAATGCGTTGAAGATGCGAGTTAAGGGCCCCAAGACCTGCTCAGCTAGCCAGGTGATCGATTGAACCGCTTTATACCATGCAACAGGAAAGATGAAAAAAGGTGAATTAAAGAAATTTACCTCATAGCTGAGTGTCCGAGAAGGCGTCTTTTTCAAAAAGAGCAGCCTGAGTTTACCTCAATTGATGCCTCGAGCGGGCCCGATGCCCGCGAATTATTAAATTAAACCATTATGTAAAAAAAAATAAAAATATATTAAAAATTCATCTTTAACAAAAATAAAATGTTGACGAAAAATAATTCGACCTCAATGGTCGACGACAAAACGAAGGATGAATATTACAAGATTCATGGTAAAATATTAAAGTACAGAAAAAAAATAATTCGGAACAAAATGGCAGGGGATTTTCCGACAACCGAGGTTGTATAGTGTCATTGCCACCACTTAAAAATAAAGATGGTGGTAATGAAAAGATCGAAAGTACAAGAGAGGGAAAAAATGTTTAGGCTACGTAGCTAGGCTAAGAGTTTAGCCTGTTTTAGCGTGTGAATTTTGATTTTAATTTTTAATTTTATTATTATTAGGAGAAAAATTCGAAAAGTTTTTTAAATTTTGATTTTAGGGGATGGCCGCATTCCACACATTTACCTATACGAGGTGCTCCTTAGTTATCACTCATATTTTATAATAATTATTAATTAAATATATAAGCTGGATGAACAAAAAATACTGTAATTATGCCCCTCTACCTGTACGTATTCAGCAACTTAGCCTAATGACTAAATTTTATAATCTAATTAATAATTTCCAGTTGGAACGAAGGGTGGAATACGTTTTATTGGAAAGACATGATTCATGATATTTTCTTCTCGAGAACCTCTAATGATCTGAACAATCTATTTCGATACCCATCAATTTCCTACCTGAAGTTTACGATAAATGAGAATCAGGCATGACACTAAGTTTCTAAACGACAAAGCAATATTATTAAAATCGATCAAATAGTTTCATAGGACTTACATTCTCGCACAAACGCAAAAAAGAAATCAATCTAGATAAGCTTATCCAGTGCAGAGGCTAAATGAGCAATAAACCAAAAAACAGGTAGCTTAATATACTAACTTATTCATGAGCTCAACATTGAATTTTCATTTGAAAAACGAAAAACCTTTGAAAACGTGGGCGAAGTCAAGAAGAACAGGCAGAGGCTTTTTCTCCGCATAAATTTTTATGAAAAAAATCATATACGTGTAAACATCTTGGAGCTCGGTGTCTGTGGTAGGGACTAAACGAGAATTACAATTGTCAGATTTGCTTAACTATAACTCTTATAATCATAACTCTCGTTTGTGTGTGTTATAAAACATGTTGGTGTGCAGTTGTGTGCGTATGCAATGTGTTGTGCAAGCACACAACCACCTTATTTTATGTTTACACATCAATCCTTTATGAGTATACCCCTGCAGAACTCACGCCTTTTTTTTTTTCACTAAGCACCTATTCAGTAAAAAACATCTAAAATTCAAAAAACATCTCAAATTCGCTTTAAAAAAAAAAAAAAAAAAAAAAAAGTTTGACCCCCTTATAACTGTTTTGGCTACACCTATGTTTTGAGGCTTAATCAAGGTACAGTAAAAGTATAAGTAGATTCCTATTTCGTTAAAATTTTATTTATTGAATATCATTTTGAAACGACACTTGATTCAAAGATATTTTAAGTCTTTCCGAATTTGATAAATGTGAAGATAATTCAGAACTAGAATAAATTGATAATTTGTCCCGAAATTACTGTATAATGTATTTGATTTCAAGTAACATTACTGATAAGTAGGTAGGTAAGTATAAATATATTATCAACATTGCAGATTCGACTATACGAGCCCCTTGAATAGAAATGCAACTCCAACATTTTGATAAGAACAAAGCTGTCTTCCAAAAAGTAAGTGGATGAATGTAGCAAGTGGGACCTAATTTGAGCTTTTCTTTTGTCATGTTGATTAAGTATTTTCTTTTATTATATCTTTTTCTGTTTAGCACTCACATCTGAGAGTGGAGGTACCATCTGCTGGCTACCTACAAACTCGGATTACAATCTTTCTTCTTCCTTCTTAAACTATATCTTTAGTTTTCTTATTTGGACACTTTCATTTTTGATGCCATTGTCTTTACATAGTTGATTTTTTTAAATGGAATCAGTTGTTCTAAATTGTATCTTTTCGTGAAAATTTTTTGCGCTGGATAGTAAACTAAAAATGGTCATACAACAAAGCCTGTGAAACAAAATTAACAAAACAGTCATGCAATGAAGCACATGAAATGAAAAAACATTACCGCTGACCCTCCTCACAGAAGCTAGGCCCATTCAACTCTATTTGATTCATTTCCCTCTTTGCAGTCTCTATACATTTTCATTCATTGCTCTCTTATCAGTGGAATGAAGGTTGCATGATTTAATTTTGACGTTCGAATGTTCCTCTATAGGTGAAAACATTTTTTTCAAATTTATATGACTTTTTCTTCATTTTAATGTTCATACAAAACAAAAAACGAAAAATTACGCTGCCAACAAAACACTCATTCTTCAAAATACAAATTTCAACATAATAAGTTTCACTTCCACCGTGTGTCCTAGTACACTCTCTTTTTTATTTCTTTTTTTTTTTACAAACTTATATACTCCAAGTTTGAGGTATTTGCCTATTAAAGTATGTCGGTTCCTCTGCTTTCTATGCATCCTCATGTGTCGTTGAGTGAATCCTTTCTTTAATTAACACGTTCTCAGTTCCTAATTTTGTAATACCTCATGCACTCATTACCTTCTCGTATGTAATGATTTAATACAATGATTATTTCCAATATGTATTAATTCTTTCTTCGAGTCCTCTGTTATATGAATAATGGGTGTGAGATGAGAATGTGTGTGAGATGAGAATGTGTGTGCTCGGTCGCCGTTTAATTTAATCGCCCTGGTCCTGAAATGCGGCATGTCCATACTTGACTTACTTTCTTTTGATTTCTACTTTCAAATATTCATACTACTATGTATGTGATTTTCATCCGAACTTTTGCACACTACATGAATAAAGTTACAGGTATCTACGTAATTAAAACTGACAACTGACGTTATCTTAGGATGAGATGACATCTGCAAAATAGTTACATTCCAGAAAATGATCAAAAAAAGTGTACCTATTAGAATAACGCATGATTTTGAAAACATTATTCGGAAAGAGAGAGCTTTTTATGTGTGCTCCATTGGAGAGACAAATAGTAATGAGGATTGTGTGAAATGGAAGTATAATTATGATGGT
Source organism: Ericerus pela (assembly GCA_011428145.1). NCBI lineage: Eukaryota > Metazoa > Arthropoda > Insecta > Hemiptera > Coccidae > Ericerus > Ericerus pela. Next base: position 664,704 of record WOFM01000261.1, on the reverse strand, counting down.
GATTCCAAAATAGGTATTGAATTTTTTTATTTTTACATTTTTCAAAATTTGTGCGTATGCAATTAAGTAGTCAAAAATTAATATTTCTCAATTATTTATTATAATGTAAAGCGTATAAAATACCCATAAGAACAATTTGCAGAGTAATTAGGTCATTACTAATCAACTGATGGTAAATATAAAACATTTTATAACCACATAATTTTTTTGAAATTTTATAAAAAATTTACATCCAGAAATAGACATTAATGGGATACAACACCGGTCGTTATACTTCAAAATCATAATATTTTAGAATATTATCCGCTGTGAACGGTTTTGAACTTATTTTTTTGGTTCACCTTGTTAGTTATTACCACATTTGGAAGAATGATAATAGATACGGAGAACTGAAAGACACCTGAAACATGGGTGGGTATTGCCGGACTTTCTTGAAATGCGTACATTAATTTAGGAGGTATCTATAGACTAATGTAATGATAAAAAATAATTTATTTACGTCTATGTCGTGTAAGTTTGACCAGCCGTTTGAACAAGTCAAGATGATATAAGAATCATTACAGTCATATTCGAGTGCGGATATCATATTTTTGTCTATTCACAAAAATACCAGACAAAAGTTGAGTCCTCGATGGTCCACACTCTACCATTGACAGTTAATCGTGAATCGTATTTTTATATGTTACGTTCTAAAGAACAGAAAATAAAACGAATACGTCTCTAGAGTTTTATTACGTAAAATTCAGTTTTTAAAAATAATTCCATTGTACGATATGTAGATATCTTCTTTCTTTTTCATTTTTCGCCTCTATCTACGTTTCAAGAATAAAGTACCAACGTCGGTCGCTTTCATTCCCGCGTATTTTTGACATGGTGGCACTGTACTTAATATAGACTTAGTAAATTTTAACATTTGAATGTACTTTCGCACGCGCATTGTTCTAAACGATTTGGAGAACAATAACCATCAATCGATAGACATCGTTTTTGTAGCAACACCAGGTCAATACGGTCAGTTATGTACCTATAAGTCTCTGTCCTATCGAGCATCAGATTTTATTTGAAAAATGGTAGACTTACGAAGTTATTGTTGGGCAGCAGTTGAGAAGAAGAGTACTCCACAAGTACCTAAAGCCAGCCTAGGTACCTGGGTATATAAAATTGTGAGATTATTTCTAAAAATTCGAATCGAATGGTTGAAACAAAAAATGTTTTCATCCAAAAGAAAATGTTCCTCCATCTTCGCTCGTTCTGATTGTAGTTGTGTGCTGACATAGTTACGAAAACATGCGGGATTTGAAGAGATTGTGATAATTATGTAAAATAGAAAAATTTTAAATTAAATATTACATATTTTACTAGATCAGTTTTAAATAAATTAATCAATATAAACCCAACTAAAAATAAATTAGTACCTAATAAACAAAATAATTAAGAAAAAAAAATTAAAGAAAATCCTCTCTACTGCACAAGAATGTTGAAAAAAAAAAAACATAAATCAATATATTATTACATTTATTTGGTCGTTAACTAAGGATACAGCTGGGTTCCTAAGAACTTGGAATTTCTACCGAAAGAACTGAAGCTGATCATGTCATACAAGAAAATAAGAATTAAGTTGTTCTAGGGGAAAGGCTGGTAAGAGTACGCATTGCTTTTTTTTCTGCAACTGAAAGGTTGGCAACATTGCTCCATCTTGTACGTTGTTCTACTTCAAATACTCTTCCATGCCAAAAAACATGAATTTATAATCATTATTTCCTCTTTTATTACAAATTTTCGTATTTTTTGGTTTCTGATATAATATTTTCAAAGCACGGAATAAGAATTCAGTGACTATTATTGAAAATAACTGAATAAGTAATCAACTACATACATTTTGCTACCTTTTCATATATCTTTAGTTACCAATATATTTTGTTATCAGTTAGTAAAACTGATATTATTGGTAAAACTCACAAGTGCGTAAGAGTACGCATTTTGTTCCTACTATTAATTTATTCATTTCTTATGAAAAAAGGTCCACAAAATGAAAACTATTCTACACAAAAGAAAACTGAATTGAAATAAAAGCAAAACTAAATGACAACAAGTGCTAAAAAACTTACCTCCAAAAATGAGGAAATTTCATGCCCAGCATGTAAAAAACTTTTTTCTGATCCACCTGCAGAAGATTGGATTATGTGTGACAAATGTAAACATTGGTGGCATGAATCCTGCACTAGTTATCCGGGAATCAATAAATTTGTTTGTGATTTGTGTTGACGTTCGTATGAAATAAATATATATTTCAGACTATGCAATTTCTCATAATCAATGAAAAAAATTAGGTGCGTACTCTTACAAACTCAAATGCGTACTCTTAGATGCCATGTCATGTAAGAGTACGCATTTGGGTTTTTTTATACTTTTACCCCCTAAACAATTTTAGGGGCTCTTGAAAATTTTGAAGGTGGGGAATAAGTAAATAAAGGTTCACAGCCTAGCTACACCAAATTTAAACAAAATCCCTCAAGTTTTGACTCAGTTACATGAGGTCAAACCTTAAGTGTGTACTCTTACCAGCCTTTCCCTTATGTAAGAATGTCATCGAGTAAATGATCATGCTCTCACACTTAAAACAAACTTAAGTTATTTAACTAATTAGTGTGTAGAATATACATACCTATCTAGTAACAAATTGAGAATATACACTACTTTAGTAGCTGGTGTGGTATGCCAGGAGGGTCATTTTGACTTCCCAGCCACAGTCCGGACATTATTCTTTATACAACACCATAAATCACAGCAAAGAAATTCGAGTAAAAACCACTTATACAAGGAAGCAACAGAAAAACTGTCACCCTCCAACCCACTCAATCTACCAAGGTTTGTGGACCCGATGTCAGTGTGGTAAATGGCTAAATTATAACACCAAATATACCTCGGAGATCTCCATAAAATACTTACATTGCCCCATTGAACTTGAATTAAAACCAAGCTCCACACCATCGAATATTACCCATTGCTTTTTAAAAAACTAACACATTTTAAAAGATTTCATTATATTCGAAAGTAAAATAATTTTATACTGAAACACGTAATAAAAAGACGTGTTACTTCAACCAGAACTGAAGTAGAATGGTGTCAATTGACACTACTTAACCTGCAAAATTTTAGAAAAAAGGTGGAAAAATAAAGAAAAACTAAAGTAGGAAAAAATGAAACATTCTGTGGAAGAAATTATGAATACCAAGGTACGTACCGTGGTTAGAGATAAGAAAAATGAATAAAAAATGAGATGATGATCCGGGGAGAGTATGAGATGAAACATGAAAAATGATAAGAAATTTGAAGATTTGAAAAGATTTGTGAAATGACAGAAAAAGATTGACGTGAAGAAGGAAAGGTGATTGACCGCGAACACGAGAATGAGAAGGAAGACGAATGTAAAGAGAGATGGAGAAGGAGCGAGAGCCGCTGGTGGTGAAAAGAACGTAGACTGTATGAATAGACAGATACAAGTATAGAACATGCCCATGGTACGTATTTATTATTAAAGAAGGGGTTCAACAATTCGAAAAAGTTATTTTTAATTTATTATTAAGTCAGATTTTATTAAGTTTTGAATGGGTGATAGTCTCATGCGTCACTGGAGCATAGTAATGATGCTTTTGAGAAGGGAAAGATCTAAGGTAACGCAATATTTTCGAAACTTTGTGGGAGAAAGAGCAGCAAATGGTACTCGAGCAAAAATTGAGCATATGACATGTGATGCTACCAACAAATTGGAAATTTATCAACTATAGCAACGAAGTAAAGAATACCAAACCAGAAAATGTCACAGATTTGACAAATATGCAGTGATAGCGCGCTTCAGTGTCTGACAGTGAGGACTGAAACATTTAAGGTGGTACACATTTTACTAGCTGCCACTTCCTCACCTTATACAAGAAAAAATATGCTACTATCACCTTCTAAAAAAAGAATAAATAAATAAATCTCTGGATAGCAGAGGCGAAGATGACAATCGAGAGAAAAAAAAATATTATATGGGCTATCACGAATAAAATGGTTGCTGTATGTGTGCACAGCACGCACACACACAACCACACACCTACTCACAAAGAAACTTTCTTTTTTTTCTCTTTCTTCTCTTCTTTGCATCAAAATTGGCACCGAAATCAGCCCTAAAATTCACATCGAAATTTTCATAAAGATTTGCACCAAGGATTGTGTCAGGCGCCTTCACGTTCTCGTTTTTACCCCCATAGTGAAAATAAAAATTTGTACCACATTAACAACAAGAGCACGGTATTGGTCTATAGATTTAAAGAAATTTTTGGAGTATAAAAAGTAAAAAGAATATGGGATTTTTCGGGATTTTTGGTGCTAATTATGTGGCAACCCTTCTTTCGGTGTCTGTCACGCTAATTTTGAAATCGCGTTGATATTTAAACATTATCAACAAAAAGTTTCAACGTATAAATTAGATCTGATAATCAGTGGGAAAATTGGCGGGAAGAGAATCAGCCGAATTATCTACGTCCTTGAAAAGTGCTTCGGTAGGCCAACCTATATTTATAAAAACTAAAATTCCGTACCAATTTAGAAGAATAAAAGTTTATTGTACCTACCTATACCTATCTTACCCATACCTACCTATACCTACCTATACCTACCTATACCTACCTTACCTATACCTACCTACATAGACAACAAAATCTGTTAAAATTACACTTCCTTTTGGAAAATAATATCATGAATAGAATTCGGTCAACTAACTCTGACCATATAATAGCAAAGGAAACTCTGTACGCACAAAAATATAGTGGAATCTTTACATAAGTATAGTCTAACTCCAACACTAACTCATTATTTATGCCAAGAAACTAACTTATATTCACCAACAAATTGTTATTCTAATCGCTTCCTTCAGAGACCGCATATATTTGTCAAGCTTGACAACAAACGTTTTTAAAAAAAATAAAGAAGTCATTGCAATACTATCCGAAAGCAACTAATTTCGGTTTTTCAATGGAGTAATGCTTTAACAAAAAAAAAAAAAAATTACATTTCGTGTTATATAAAATTTTTTTGCATAAGTATTCCGCTATGTATTAAAACAGCAAAAAAAAAGATAACTTTAAATTAAAGATAATGAAAAGTACATTCTTAAAACAGATATTTGGTCTAATAAAAATTAAATAGGTATATAAATTAGCCATATTATTAATTTGGTTCTAGATGAACTACTATTTTTTATAAACTTGGCTAACATTATTTTTATGATGAATTTCACACCATTGACCAGTTTCATTTATAGAAATTCAGTTCACGTGTTATTTCTACAGTCATCGAAGAACGATACCAAATGGAAAATGTGTCAAGGCGCCAAACGGTTGCACAGAAGTATAGGAAAGGGAGAAAAAAATAGGAGGAGTGATTAATGGTTAGAATTGGTGCAATTTTTCAAAACTTTACCTACTGAGATGTTTACCGTCTATTAAATATTAGACTCCATGTACTTATTATATACCATCAAAATAGAAAAATTAATGTAATTAGTATAAGACTGTTTCTCTATTACAGATATCTACTCGAATAAAGGTTCATAATGACGACATGTAACCAACCAGTCCAGTAATATTATACTTAATCCGATAACGGAAATGTGCACGTAAACTCAAAAATACAGAGATTATAGAAAATTGAGAAAAAAAATGGTAATTGCAGGTAGCGAAATTACATGCTACATTACATTTGATGGGAATAATAAGTAACAATTTTCATATAATCACCTCCAAAAACGACAGACTAGCTGCAAGCACAGCCAATGGTTTATTGAAGTCGCACGTGCTTTTAAAATAATTATTTTGCAGTTTGTTACTTGCCTCAATATAATGTAGAATTAATAAAATTTCTGCCAAAATTTGGTATTACAAATGAGTATTTGAAACAATTTAGGTCCTAAATTGAAATTAGTGGCTAACCTGACACCCAGAAAATATTGAATGTTTAATTTTCTGGCAACAACATTTATATAGTCGATACTAGGAGATGAAAATATTGAAAAGTTTCAACATTGATATTTTCGATATCGATATTTAAAAACAAACGATACTGTTGATAGTTTCAGTAGTTTCAATAAGTATAGTTCTCATCTTCATCACTTTTGCTTGAACACACTGTGCGCGTAACTAAAATTTTTGATGCATAAATATCTTAGCACATGGTCTAGTTCTTTAGTAGAAACTAAAATGAGAATTATGATCATATAACTTGTATATTTTACAATACTGTAACTGTTTGCGTGTAGGTGTGTGATTGTATGCATACACAACGCGCATGCTCACAACCACACTATTATATTTATTCAGAAAAAGTCAATTTTGAAGGTTTACCTAGCACACGCAGCATTTGGATTCCCTTTTGTAAAATGGATACATAACATTCTGTTTCAGTCGAAGCGTAGATAATTATTATTAATACTTTTTAATCAATTTCACTAAATTTTGTACTAATTTATTTTCAATTGAAAATGTAAAATTTTTAGTGTCTGTGTAACATAATTTTTTTCTCTTCCCACCGCCCTTTGTGCCCACTTAAAATACATTAATCATCAGTACTGCGTAATGGAAACAAAATCCTATGTAAGAAGTGTTCCTGGTATGTCTGTACTATACCCTTAGCGAAGAAAAAAAATCTCGGCCTCTAAAAATTATGTATTTTTGTCAGTTGAACGATTTTTTTCGAGAGAGAAAGGGATCAGGAGAAACCACTGTAAATGTGTATACCGCCCCTTTGTGGAGCTCTCTACGCCCTTGGATAAAAATAGCCTAAATAGAAGAAATCACGCCTAGTCAACTGTACAAAATTATTTAGTGTACCTATTTCCACATTCAATGATTTTTATATTTTGAATTGGAGTTGTGGAATACCTTACATCGTGGAAAGTAAAACCAACAAAGAAGGTGTTCAACAGAACAGTTTGCGTGTTTATGCCAATATACCAGAAAGGTATGAGGGAGCCAAGACCTCGGCAAACACTGGCGATTTAGTCTATGATTTTTTTGTCTTATATAGCCGGCTCCCTACACGCACACATACACACCTATGTAACTTTTACATAGGTATAGTGTAGATAATTTATTCGTACTTTACAGTTGTCATGGTAATGGTAAAGTACGGAGAATGCATCTTCGTACTGGTCCGTGACATCGCCGAGATAATTATCTATCGATTCGTCACAGTCCGAGATTTGTAACTTGTCTATCTGCAAAAATAGACAAGTACAAACGAACATACATTTGTATTGTGGTTTAACGTGCAAGGCACGAATAATTGTCACCGAAGGTGACGACTGTTGTCGATAGGCCGAGCCTATTTCCTCATACGAGTAATGGTCTAATCCCCACAGGAGTGTTGCAAGGAAATACAGTAATAATATTCGACTTATTATACTTATGCCTTTTAAACATTTGATGTCATCGGCAGTCCTAAATTTGGAGAACTACCAGGAATATCAAAAGCCAGAGAAAAACATGGAACAAACCGAAAAATTTCGATCAACTTACCAAGTATTTACTTAAATAATTGGCGCTGTTTCTCAAAAATTATCTTGCCGATAACACCAAGGATCAAATATGGTTCATCTCCCAGATAGCGCAACCTGATAGAAAATTTCCGCAACTGGAAATTGGAAAAATAGTCCTTGGTGTTTACTTTTTTTGTTGCTACCTGTGAAAACCCACACACATAATAATAAAGCTGAAAATTTCATCCATTCGCTAATTAATAGCATCCATAAACGTACCGTTACCGAATATTTTAGGAATAGATGAGATGTGAGAGTTTGTGTCTGAAGTCCACCAACGGACCCAACTGCCAACTCCATTACTGGCGACCTCATTGCGATCGAAAATTGCAAATAGGGCTATCTCTCAGCCTGTTTTTCCGTTACTGGGTCTGCAACCAGCCACTTCACTCACCGGCGGTTGAACAGGTGCTGCTGGCAGTAGCAGCAATACAGCTGGGATTGGGGAGTTCCAATGCCCCGGCCCACTTTGTTGCCGCTCCACGTCTCCCTGTTTGTCCTGTACATATGGTATTGGCAGAAGGTTGGCGAGTGTGTTGTATAACAACGAGTATATGAGCATCGGGTCACAAGAGGAGTGTTCATTAGCTTCTAGTTTACCAGTTTAGTAGCACAGCGTAGTGCGACCAGCTACTTGCCTTTTATTTGCACGAGTTGAATATGTTTAACTTTCTCGCGTGGTAGCGGCATGTAACCATGAAAGTTTCGTTTTCAGTAACAACAAAAATGAAACAAAAGAAGCTTGCCTAAAAAGAAGAAATAGTCTAACTAATAAATTCAGATTAACTTGAGTCGTGTGTATGTCGTTTCAAAAAATTATGTTTACCTTGATAAACTCGAATCAAATCATTTCTAGTTTAGGCAGATCCTACGGGCCTATGATTATTATGATGAATTCAACTTTTTGGTTCCAATTATGATTGATCTATTCACAGAATGATACCAATTTCAAACGCAAAAAAATTACTTTATGTTACTTTTCCTTAGTCACACACCTGTTTTCGTTGTTTTCCTCTCCAAGAATAAAACTGGAAACGAACTTAGTGCATTTCGCTACCATCCCTTCTCCAGCGTACGGCCATTGGTCCCAGTTCACTGTCTCTAGTAAAATCCTTCTCAATGAGCAATAGAGAAAAATGTCGAAATAGACTTGCAGTTTGACTACTTTTAGGAAGTTTTCAAAATAAAGTTTTTTTTTTTTTTTTGTGCCCTGAAAGTAAATATTTTTCTTTCTATAGCAACATGGAGATTAAATAATATTATACATTTTTTAATTAGGTACCTAAATAGTTAATCACTACGGTTATTAAAAATATTTATTTAAGTATTTTATTAAAGTTGAAGAAGAGGTACAAATTAAATACTACAATTTTTCATTTTAAATCTTTAAAAAGTCGATGGAGTCGCATTTCAAGGTACCTAAGTACGGTACATTTTTTTTCAGAATATACGAATGAAATTTATGTATTTTTAAATATGTATTTTAAAATAACCAAGAAAATATTTTTAAATATTGTAGAATAAATAGGTGCAGTAGAAATCACCACAGTAAACGACCGACTGTAACACAATTAAATAAGTTTAGGTTGAACACGCGTTTTTAAAAGATAAGCTTTTATTTTATTATTTTTTGGCTTCGCTTCAAACGAAATATACATTATTTCGTCGTGGAAGTTGGCAGCAGTAGATTGGTATATTTTATAAATTGCAGTATAGTGAATAGAATAAAAGCTTATAGAAAGGCTGGTCAGGATAGAACTCCATTCACTTTTATGTTGAGGAGAATTGCCCGCAACAAATCCAATAACCTACTACAAATCATTGGCTGCTTCAAACAGATTTTGGTGCTACAACAAATTAGTTTTATTCACTCGTGCTTTCTTAATTCATTTCCTCGTCCAAATATTCTTTCAGTGCCCACTTTTGTGCTTTTAAAAATTACCATGTGTGAAAATAAGTATATCAGTAAAAAATTACCTTTCAGCAATTACCAGTAACAGTACAAATTAAGATCATTATAATTCGATATTTTAATTTGCAATCACTATTTTTTTATATGCCCACAACTCGATTACAGTAATCTGTTTGTTGTAGCTTGTTACCAGCTACAAGAAACAAATTCACAGTTCCTTTCAATTTATTACCAATTTCTTTTGTAAGTACACATTTTTAAATATTTCGGAATAAAAACAATGTAATAAATGAAATTCAATCAGAAACAATCCAAAATACCTGTTTTTATTGCAGCTCTACCACAACTTTTGAAATTGTTTAATTTTTGTCTAATGCATATGAGAATAGCACCACAAAAGTACAATAGTACTATTTTTTATAGCTGTTGTGGTTGTAGGTAATGACTTCCTACAACCCAGAGATATACAGCTAAAGAGATGTCCAATACACTATAACTATAGTAGTTTAAAAATACGTAAAAGATAGAAAAAAAGCAATGCTAATTCTATATTCTGCGCATCTAAATCTGCGCACATTTCATGAAATATATCACTGAATTTTTTGGAGGTGTCTGTTATTACCAAAGACTTCTTGATATCACATCACTGAAGCCATATGACGCATGCACAGTGGTGAATATTGGAATTGAAAATATCCTATCCCTGATATATTTTTGATCAGGCATTAGACATCTCTTTTGTTGTATGTCTCTGGCAGAGACACACAGCTAATGAGGTGTCCAACACTCTGTCTGTTCTGTGGTTTAAAAACATGTGAAAGAGTGAAAAGAAGCAATTCAGATTGTACATTTTGCGCATATAGAGCTGTGCATTTTCCATTGTGAAAATAGACATCTCCAACATACACATACCAACCCACATACACACACCAAGCCACAACACATGCTCAGTAATAAATATTTGAATTTGAAATGTTCTGTACTTGATGTTTTTTTGAGCGGAAGTTAAACATCTCATTACCTGTATGTCTCTGGTCTCTGCTACAACTTTACATTTGGTTTTTCTGCATGTTTGGCAACATGATTCTTTACAGGTACAGGGAGTCTACTCGCTTAAAAGCGTACATCATGTTTCAGTAGCAGTAGCATTAGCAACGAGACAGAGGTCGGCAGCAACTATATGTCTGCCACAACACACACATTATCCACGAATAGGTACCTGAATTCATAGGTACTGCCTTTTCTATTTTATCTCTGCATAGTATGTAGGTAACGCATCGTCTGTGTGAGTGCACACAGATGATGTATGTTTGTTTAATGTGCAATCTACTCACATAAAGTCGTGGAGATGGTCCATGACTTTTTCATCGACTAATAGCCGAGCCCATAAAAGAGGAGGAAGGCTGAATTCTCCTCAATTTTTAAATACTGGAAATTAATTTGGCTTATTTCTGAAATTTGATTGCACAGAATAATACTAAAACACTTTCTAAACCTTCACCCAGCGAATTAACTTACCTCAACTTTCCATCAGTAACATATTAATGTGATGTAAAACGCAAATTTTCAATGTACATGTCAATATTATATGAAAATCACAAACAAGTTATGTTTTAAAATCAAAAAACACATAGTTTTTGGTACTCTTAATCATGCAGTTTTGTAACAAATATATTAATAAATATTTTTACATGTTTTTCTCTAGAGACGTACCTAGCGAAACCTTTTTTAGGGGTGAAGAGAAAAACGAAAATTTCCAACAGGTAAAAAAAAGAAAAAGTCATCAACTGGTGCGATTTTCTAACTACCTGGTATATACAGCTACAACTGTCCGTTTAACCAACTCAAAAATTTATTGCCAACTGCTACAAAATTTTGAAACATCCTAAGACAAAAGAAGAAAAAAATGGTCATCAAATTTCACGATTTTCCAACTGTAGGCAGGTACATGCAACTGGTAAATTTGTGCAACTCTAAAAATATTATGGAGGAGAGCCTCCCTTATCACCCCCATAGCTACGTCTCAGTTTTTGTCAATAAAAATAAATATTTTTTCCAAGCATATAAGTTGGCTAAATATTTTTGACAACCCTGATAATTACCCGCGGATAGCAAATTTGATCTTCCCATTCAATCTTCCCATTCAATCTTCCCATTCAGTGGAGGATTCAGGATTTTCTAGAGGGACAGTCCAAATCCAAATTCCAACTTTTTCCTTCCCGAATCGTCTGTACTCATATTAATCCCTCTGAACGAACATTCACAAACAATAACATCGACACGATGAACATCGAGTTTTTTTCGTTTTTTTTCAGATAAGGGGGGCCGTGGTCTCTATGGCCCCGTTGGGTCCATCATTGCTCCTATCCTACACCAATCATTTTAACGTAAACCTATGAGGATCATTGGAAGCTGAAATATAAAAAAAAAAAAATACGCTTCATTTACTACATCATAGTGCATCATTTCCGCACAGAAAATCTTCTATCGTAAATTATAATATCGCCTATACTACACTTTATTCACGCTGGAAAAACAATTCCATGAAAAATAATTTTTTTTTTTTTTTTTTTTTTTTTTACATAGTATAATTATTTCAATGTCTGGTAAACTTAGGTAATTCACACCGATTACCAGCAACAGGCCTCTTAATATATGCGAACCGGTACATCAACTAGGTCATTGGCTAGAATGTAATATTTTTTTTTTTCCTCTCAAAAGTACTCGTTTCCGTATCTCACCCAGTCATGTCACAGACAGTTGCATGAAAACTAGTTAATAATTTTTTTCCTTTTTTTTGTCGTTGTTGTTTTTTCCCGAACCTTACCGCTGCGGGCTTTGTGGAAAGAGAGAAAGAGAGAGTAACTTTGGAGGGTGATTATACTGAATGATAAACCATATAAAACATTACAGTAGGATGGAACGAAGATTCATTTGAACGGTGACCGGTGATTCGGCTGTGTTTGTGCGTAATTTTTACACCATGTTGCTATTTGTGGTCAGTATTTTCTGTTTTTGAGTTTTTGCCATTTTTGTCATTTTTTTTTTTCAAATTTTTATTTATTTAATTTTAAATTCTTCGATACTTTTTTTTTTTTTTTTTTGTCGTACGCATTTATATCAAATTTTTGTGCGTCAGCGAGGATCATACTATTTTGTTTTTCAATTTTTACCCCAACTCCTATTTATTTTTACTTAATCAAATTTTTTAAAACCCTTTTTTTTTTTTTATGTGCGAACGTACGTTGTGATGATGCGCTCTTCATAATTTTATTCATTTTATACGTACGAAACCGTGTTTGTGTGCAATATTATTATTATATGTTTTGAAAATTTTCATACGAAGTAAAATGAAAACATTATAATCGTAACTAAAGACTGATACGTTAAAGCAAAGGTATCGGTTAACAACCGTTATTGCTGGAGAAAATTAGCTGTTGGTTTGATTTGAACTTGGTGCCCTTAAATGAACCAATATGATGAGTTGAATTATCGTTTTTCAGTCTGTTTCATAGTTTGATGAATTTTATGCTGTTGATCAGACACGTAGCCCTGTCAAATAGCTATAGTTTGTGATTAAAACTTCAAAAAATCTAATATTTAGGGACTTTGAAGCTGACCTAATAGTTTAGGGAACATTTTCTTCAATACAAAACTAACGAAAAACCGTTTAGATGATTGATCGTGATCCTGTGGCAAAATATGCTCTAAATGGGATTGGCTGCTTAGCTGCCTCAAAACCATGTGCAGCCAACCACCAAAGGAAATTCAAAAATGTGAATCTACCTACGATTTTGAAGAAGATAAAAAAATGAAAATTCAATTATTTTGACTCGATGACAGAACCTTGACCTGCCCCTCTAGAACTACCCCTTTTTCATTTATGCCTATAAAACGAAGACTCATGAATGAAATAAACATTAATTGTTCTTAAAAACCATAGCTGCGAGGAATTTTCAACAGAAGGCTAAAATGGTATCGACTGAGATGCTGCTGCAAGCATGAATTTAAGTAGATACCTATCGTTTTTATATTCAGAACCTAAAATCAAAAATAAAACTTCCACGGTTGGGAAAATCAGTTGGTAGGTCTATTCTTAAACTTTACAAGGTAAGAAAGGGATGAAAGAAGAAAAACAATTATTTTAGGAACATTTTTTCGATTTTTATTAGATTTTCTAGAATAAGCTGAGTACGAGAAATTTTGCTTAGTAAAAATATTTTTGAATTGGGGAGTTTCTTGAGGGTTGAAATTTTCGAAATGATAGTATCTATAAGCTGTGAAAAACTTACAAAAAAATCAAAGAAAACATCTACCAGGTGTTTGAACTGTATTCGGAACTTGAAAATTTCTTGACTCTATGTATGATAAAAATTAATTAAGAATTGATTGAAACATAATGTTGTCCCTACCTACAGTTTTAATCTGGAGATTAATTTTTTAATTTTCCATTTAGAACTTTTGGGCCAAAATATATTTTAGGAAATTTTCGCCGAACCTCGTACCTAGCTCAGTGCTTAAGATCACTCTTCTCTTAAAGTTACATCCGGTGAAAATAACCACTTGTACCTGTACTCACGAACGTAACATCAACCTACGTTTACTTGAACTTCATTTCAAAAAGACTTGTTACACAATATTGTTTTGAACATTGTGGTAACATTGTATTTTTCAGGGATGTTTACCCAAATGAAAAAGCTAAAAGCAACTGCTAAAGCAAAAATTCAAAAATTATAAAACTAAAAGCTAACTCTAATGGCTAACTCCCATTAATTGGCTAGCTAACTGATAAGCTAATGGCTAATTTCACAAATTTGAATGCACCAAAAACAGTAGAAAAAAGGCAAAAACTGAGTTGAAATGTAAAAAAATTTTCTTTTTTTATTCTCATTTTTCTTTCATTTTTTATTTCACTCATTCACAGTTTCTCTTATTGTCTTGTTTAATTTAGCCTTTGGAATCAGCCTGAATTTATCGGCTAAAAGATAAACTTATGACTAACAAAAATTGGGATTTTGCTAAAAGCAAGGCGGAATTTATCAGCATTCTTGGTATTTTTATGTGAGAAACCCTTTCGGAAACCTTATTAGACAATACAATGTTACCACATTCTTAAATATAAAATTGTGTGAGAAATCGTTTTAAATTGAGGTTTAAGATATGGGAGGTTAAAGCGACGTTCGTTAATATGGGTGTAGGTTTTTTAGGTAATAATTGTGATAAATGTGTCTTATTCCCTTACGTCAAATTTAAGGTTTTTTTCCAAATTTTTATGCCATTAGAAATTAACAGAAGTTAGGTCGATGATGTCGTCAAAGCATTATGTTTCACATAGTCAGGAAATTCACTTGCTTTGCACTTTTTATTTAAAAATTCCTTTGAAGTTTACTAAATTAAACTTTATGCTCAAATTTAGGGTTTTTTCTCGCTATTTATTCTCATCCTTGAACTCTGCCCCAGTAATTTAATCAGGAATGATGTTTTTCTCATAAAATTATATCATTCATGCTATTTGGCTTTCAATACTAGTGAGCAAAAAGTTTCATCATTTTGAGTTGGTAGTGGGTACCTAGTATAATAGCATATTTTCAGGCTGAGCGAAATACATACTTTCAATTTTATATTAGACTGAAAATTCAAGAAAAACCCAAATTCAGACCTTTCATATAGGTAGGTACACTTTTTTTGTAATAACAATAACGTGAATGAATATGACCTATAATAAGTATCGGTTATGTAGCATAGCAAAAATTTTCAATCTATTGGCAATTTTAGCTTCTAGTGAATCTCTCAAGAGTATAATTAAAGTCCTAGGTACTTACACCACAAATAATAATTTGGTTTTTATTCGAGTTGAACAATCGGATATGAAAAAAAAACAACTTACTTGATTTGAATAACTACCTAGAAGTTGAAAAAAATTTTTTTTATCAATATTAATCGATTTTATCAACGAAGCTACGTGGGAAAACTCTTTTGCATTTATAATTTCTTCCAGTTCTGTATGAATATCATTATAATAAACGTACAAGCCGTTAATTATTTCCCAAAATTATTTCCCTGATATTATTTCGCCAATTATTCCTTCATTGTGCATGTGGTACAACCCACGCAGCCACACATAGACGTGAAAAAAATTTGTTGTCTCCTCCCAAATGACAAATTTTACAGTGTTACCAGAAATTCAGGCCAGGCACAAGCCAATGCGTTGCGGAGCCTCACTTCAGGGCTTGTACACAACAAATTTGTAAAAATTATTCATTCAAATGTTAATAATTTACTAAGAAAGTACCTACTTCAGTATATCTCTGCCTTGTTTTTCACTATGGTACCTACACTGTGTTTCAGTTATTCTTAAACAAGAAAACAGAATTTTTACAGTTTTTCAAAAATTTTATTCGTAACTTCTTTTCTTTAACTAATAATTCTACTGATATTTTCCAAGGAATTTTAGCCAGATTAAAATCTTGATCATATTCACCTTTACTGAATACACTTTCTCAGTTTTGTGGTTCACAAGAATTAAAGAAGAAAAAGTTTAATGAAAATTTTTCAAAATTCCTCTATTCATTTTGAGTTAAAACTTAGATTTTGGCAATAGAAAAACAAAAAAAATACGCTATGAAGAGAAAATTTTTATTCGTTTTTTTGTTGTTTTCCATGTTTTTTGCCTGTAACATTAGTGGCAATAATATTATCTTCTTTGAAAAAAATAGTTTTTTATTTAAAGATAACTCAAAAAAATACATCATTGACTCTAATAAAAATTTAATGGGAACACCATGGGATCATTTTCTATTATTTAAAAAAATATTCATCAAAATAGATGACGAAGTTGCTAAGTTATGCTGGAATAAACACAAAAAGCAACATATATACGTACACGAATCGAATTAATAACATCATCCTCTTTTTGAAGTTGATTAAAAATTTTTGAACAATGTAGTATAAAATAAATTCAATCTAAATTTAGTAATCCTATTTCCCTACTTATTCTATCAAAAAGGTTCAAACTTTTAAACCACCTTTCAGCTATGATTCTTTTCAGATTACCTATTTTTGACAGCTATTTGAACTGTGGTTGTTTTTTGTTTTTTTGTTTTGAATTGCTACCAGTATCATTTAAGAATTGATGCACAAAGGTGATATCAAGCCTATAGTAATCTTAGTTTAGTTCTTCCAGTCATTCCTGGCCATATATTCTCTTTACAACTTTAACCAACATTTGTTTATGAACTAAATTCGACTACGTAAACCTTCCCTACTCTCTCCTATTCTTTCAAATCTTGGCTTCAACTCTATAGTGATTCTATATTTGAAGAAAAAAAAAAGAAAAAAGATATTTCAGTAACATTATTCTCCTTCATGCTTCTACACTTCTGTATTTGACAGGCCAACACAAACCACTCATCATCCTGTTGAAGAAGTGGTGTATAAATGTAATCGTATGGCTATATCCATTCGCCTTAAAGTGGACAGAAAAAGGTAAATAGACAGCGAAAGAAACAAAAAACCAGTTCGACATATTATACATAGTAGAAAAAGAACAAATAGAGTCAATCGAATTTAAAATCATGCTTCGAGTAATAAATAACTTACACGTAAAAATACGCATCAAAGTAGGCAATTTCTACGTAAAATAGATTTTTGTTCTTTCACTATAGTCACCAGTTATAGGTGCAAGTTTCTATGAATGGAGTGAGAAAAAAAAAATTATTAACAGAAATGTGACAACATTTTTTTCTCGTAATTGTACACATACTTGGCAGCAATACGTACCTATGTGTAAAACCAGCAGGTATATCCCAGTGTAATTTTTTATCATTACCATAAATTAATGACAGAAAATGTTGGCATGTAACGTGTGTTTTTTTCTAGATATAAGCCGATAAGATCTACAATTTCGTGTAATCGTTGATCGTTGTTTTTCTTTGTATTTGTTTATTATTATTATTATTTTCATGCTCTCTAAGCCTCTAAACGAAAGCACTTGCTAGCAAAAGAAAAAAAAAATTGAAGTATCACGTTGACGTGTCTCTATAGCCTAATCCTCTTCAGCAGCAAAATTTTTTTTAGAAAGAATAAAGTCGAAATTCGATTCATTGTTTGTTATTCGAGGGTGTAATTTGACAGCATGTTTTTAATCAATTGAAAAATGGAAAACAATGTTGACACTATAAAATTGGAATAGAATATATTATGGGCAATAATATTCAATATTTTTAACTAAATAATTCAAAAATAGGTACATTTATTTCTTCTACGAAAACTAGGGTTGTAATGAAGTGGGATTTTGGCTTCATTGGTCCAAAAAATGGTAAAAAAGATAACGACTTCCTTAATTTATATTGTGAAGTGTTCGTTTCTTCAATTTTTTTCATTTTAAGAATATCAAAGATACTCCAAAAATAAAATTTTGCGGAATTTTGATAACCATTTGTTTTGCTAAAAGTTAAGAGTAATCTTCTTATTTTGAGGAAGAGATAAACCAAATAGGCTCTTTTGGATGTTTGAAAAAAAGAGCTTCAAACATCACATTTATAATTTAACTTAATACATAAACGTCTGTAAAACTATTTCTTCATGTTTAATAGTTTTTTTTTAAATTTGTGATTTCCTAAATATATTTAGGCTTTTGATGTACTTATTTTAGATGGAAATAATTAGCCTATTGGAATATAATGGAAATAATCAGTAACTTGAATCATTCTCCACTTTATGACTCAAAATCTTTTCATTGATTAGGTTCAAATAGCTTTCCTCTATTCGGTTTTTCACGTTTGACTGAAAATTTTAAAACTGATATTTTTTTTCCAAATAGTGGAATTTTGGCTTCTGTATAGTATTAGGGTAAATATACCAAATACGGGATTCATAATTTTAAAATTGTACACAAATATGAGAAATCACTCTAAATTAAAATTTATGGAACAGTCAAGATCAATGGTCCTTGATGTTATTGTTTATAAAATTAAAATTTCTATGGAACTAATCTTTGATTTTAGGTACATGAATTTTTTGCCTCATTACCTACACAAAATAATTACTCCTCAAAAGGTGTTCCCAAAATGGGACATCTCTTTTTCATGATATGGGGTTCAAAATATATTCTAAATAATCAAATACACTCGAAAAACCTATTATGGAGTACCTTCAAATTTATAAAAAACATCATAATTATAGAGCTATACAAATTGATTATTCTCTCTTACAAAGGTTAAAAATACCACTTATAACATTCTAATTTCATTATTTTATTTTTTAAACATAAATAATTGGTACCCCATATTAGGCATACTCTCAATTGTGATGTAAATAAAAATGAAAAATTCATAAGATTAAATGAATTAACTAACAGGATTGACCATATTTGGAAATAGAAATCAAAGGTTTAAATTTTTTGTTGATATTGATCATATTTCAAAATAACAATTAGTATTTTGTCCAAAAGTTAAAAGTTACAAAAACTTTCAGGAAACGATCATGAAAATCAAAAAAAGGGGAAAACTCATCTTAGGCGTGTTTTTTTGACTTTTTTGTGGATTTTTACAACAAAACAGTCTTACTTACTCACCTCAATTTTTCTCCAAGTGACTTGTGATAATTTTTTAAGAGAAACAATAGTATTCCATATTTAGTATACAATGTAGTGTTTGTCTATCTAGCTTCGAATTTTCCACAAAATGTTCGTTTATTATCAAAAATAATGATTTTATAGAACAACTTTTAAAAATTTTAATTTAAACAAAAATTATACCCAGCACTCTATTATTGGTACAAACTTTATAGGCTTGACACACAAATTCAAATGAGTAAAAAATTCAAAAAATATTCCTTAGAGCTCACACTGATACAACAAGTGTCGACGTGGGTTATTTAGCTTTAAATTTGTTTTCGGGGAAAAGAGGAAAAATTTTCCTAGTTTCATAAAGTCAGCTAGGAGTGGTCAAATATTATTTTCCAAAGATTAGGTAAACTGCGAGAGTGAATGTAGCTCTCTTGGTCGCTTTTAAATACAGGCTACAGTTTAAAATTCTTTTCTTCTGCTGGAAAAACTGAGAAAAGAGATTTTCTTAAGTGAGCTATATCTTCTCTCTCAGCTTCACCTGATTCCGCCTTTGTAATCACAATAGCAAAGCACATATGATTCCATGCAAAATTTCATATAATACCTATGCACTAGGCATCTAATTAATCGATGATTTTGGTACGAAATTAGTGCGCCACATGAAATTTGTGTGTTCAAAATTCAGTATAGCAGTGTTTAATCAATAAAAAAAAAAAAAAAAAAAAAAAGCGCAAACCTAAAGTAACGACGTTTTGTTTTTCAACCTTCCATCTAAAATATCTCGACAGTTAGTGAGAGATCGACTAACTATAAAAAAACAGACGTGATCACCACCTGATTTGTCTTTGAAAAATAGTCTGAACCCATAATTATATGCCAAACGAAAAATTTTTGAGCTCACAATTATTTATTGCGCGTACTAAGTTGCGTACTTATTGCGCACTAAAAAATTCGGTCAACTGTCGCATTTTACATGAACCTTTGCGCAAAATATTCGAATCTGCTATTAAAAACCAATAATGGTTCTCGTTTGGAAAAAAAATATTAGTGTCAACTGTGCATATAAAAACTAAGTACTTCACTTGGATTCGAAATTTTTGTAGAATTATTTGAATTCTGAACGAAACATTAAAGATTTTTCTGTTTCATATCATAATGGAGAAAAATGGCTAATGCATTAAACCTTGAACACTTTGTGTTGTCTTAAATTTAAAAAACTATTTCCTCGTTTTTTGTTTTTTATGCCATTTACGTAATATGATATTGCAGAAGTTTCGAAAATATAGGAGAAAGTTCAATGTTTTTCGTGAAAACATTAGGTTTAAATTAGCACACGATTTTCATCCAGTCCCAGAATGTTATGCGTGAACGTGATTTGTTTTTGTTTTTTTTTCTTGCATTAGGTATGATAACCTGTTGTCAATATTAGGCTATTTATTTTTATGACATATACCTAGTCTACTGTTAAAGGTAGTTGGCTCAATACACTTGCTGTGCTAATTTAAAAAAACAAAAAACAAAAAAAAACATAAGAACAAAAAACCAGCAAGTTTATTAATCAAAGATTATTTTTTACGATCCCTGTATTATGGGCACCAGGAAAGCAATTAAAATGTTCGTGGAACATGTTTTTTGATCATAAAAGTCGAGTTATGACACTATTTATGACACTGTAGAATTAGAATGAGTCTACAAGCGTGTTGATTGGTATTAGGTATTTATTGAATAAGGAAAATATCGGCTGTATTGGAATTTGTAAGCGAATAATTACAGTTAACAAATTGCAGACTCGAGGAAGACGTAATTATTTTTTCTCGTTTCGTAAAATTTCTGAACGAGTGCTATTCCTACCAAAAGCCATTGAGAGTTGACCTTTTTTTTTTTTTTTGTGTTAATTCATGCGGAATGTAGGTAAGGTACCTATTCATTTTTAAAAGTATAGAAAAAAATTGTAAGATATTTATAATCGCGAAGAATAGTAACTATAAATTTGAAAATGTGCCTGGTAAAATTGAAGAATAAAAAATTTAGTTACTTATATTTTACTTCTACAGAGTTCCTACCAATTTTTAGTAAAAATTTAAGCACAGCCTAATAATTCCAACAGTTTAATTTAGGTATTGAGCTATAGCTAATATTATCAAAAATTAGAAGTTGGAAAATTTTATTAGCCTACTGTTGAAATTTTGCATCAGAAATAGAACCTAGCTGAAGAGAAGAAATTCAACTGGATAGAAGAAAAATATAAATGGGAAACTTATTATGAAATTATCAATCATAATTGATAAAAATAGGAGGTACACTCTAAATTATGTGATAGGTGATCATCCAGTTAGTCTTTCCAACAAGCATATATGAATTACACCAGAGGCACAATAAGCTACGTTTCCCTCTTCCATGAACCTAACCCTACCAATTGAAAAGCATAGTGAGTATCGATAAAGATTCGAATTTCTGATGGTAATTGTCTTAAAAAAAGAGATAGCTACATGTTCAACATAAATGAAATTTTAGAGTAGGTTTTAAAAAATGAAATAAGTTAAAAAACAAGAAGTTTTGAGCCTTTAGAAGACGAGAAAATTGAAAAAGAAGATGAAATTAGTCATTAAATTGGCTTAATTTAATGTTATCAGTAAACTTTATCCTAAAGAAAACTAATTAAAACTACTCATACGAATTTATTGTTTTGGATCTTTATCAATAAATTTAATCGTTTTCAGGAAATAGTTTACTGATAACATTAAATTAAACCAATTTGATATATGACCTCATTTTTTTCTTCGATTTTCCCAGCTTTTAATGGCTCAGACGTCCTGTTCTTAAACTTATTTTATTTTTTGAAGTCTTTTCTAAAATTTCATTTATTTAAAAACAGTGGCTATCTCTACAAATAAAAGAACTAGGATCAAAAATTCGTGTAAAAGAGCATACTTCCTATGTATTTGAAAGGTTTAATGGAGTGGGGATTACCAAACTCATTGAAAATGACTGAATTGTGCCTCTAGTATAATTTCATATGTTTCTTGGGTCCAACATACCATACCTAGGCAAATATTGTGTCCTGATGAATTGAAACAAAATTTTACTGGAAAGTATTTTGTTTCTCGTAAAATTACTGTTTTGTGATTTGTCATTAGTTCTGCGAGATATCGATACGTAAAATATCGATATTTAATCAAAAATATCGTCATTTATCGGGTAAATTAGGGATTAATTCAGTCAAATATTTCTATTTTCCTGTATTTTTACCCATCGATACTAAAAATATTGATATTTTTTACACCTCTACAATTTCCACCTTCAACCTCTCAGCTCTATATCTAATATAATGACTGACTGCTTGCAAAATTTGGCAAAAAACACTGAATCATTTAACACTGTGGATATAGTTACCCAAAAAATAATTCTCTTTTCCTATATTTTCAGACTGAAAACGACAGTTTTTCATTAAAATCTATAGAGATTCAGGAGTGAAAAGATTCAAAAGAAAAAAAGTTCGAGGATATAAAAGAAAATATTTTTAAAAAACGATGAATAGATGACAAATTTGAGAAAGAGTGAGAAAAAATGAGAGAAAGCTAAGGTTGAGTTAATTCAGTGGGGTCAAACATGCTGACTTTGATTTTCAAAAGAAAGCCTATAGTCTGCCATCGTATCCTTAGCCACCATACGAGTATGAGCTGCGTGAGAGAATCCTAAATTTTACATCAAATGTGAAAAATAAACCATATACTAGGACTAACAACTTTTTTGACTAATTTAGAAGATTACAATAAATAGCCTAGGTACTCAACATTTAGAGGCTTACTGTCTTCAAAATTTATTCGGATTTTTTATGCTCTAAATCAAAAATTCTCCAACTTATTTGGCCCATCGATCACTGTTCTGAAGAAAATTATTCAACATCCCCGTTTTTGAGAAACCTTCCTTTCTTAAGAGAAAAATCAAAAAAATATGTTGTGAAATTAGCATTATTTTATGCTGAAGTGTCTATATTTTTACCTATATAGAGCCTAGTACTGTTTTTTTTTTTGGAATTAAAATAATAATGAAGTTGACAAAAAAAGTTACACCTCTCGACCCTTTAATTATATAAAATTATTACTACTTTCATAGCGTGGCTTCGAATTTAACCGTGCCAACTGATGAAATATGTACAAAAAATTTCACAAAATTTTCTTATTTTTCCTCCATGGTTCCAGGCCGCCCCTTAAATTTATTCAACACCCACTAATTACTTCCACGGCAATTATATTCCTCCTGGATCATTCTAGAAATCCTTCCAGGGCTATATCACCCATTTTGGGAAAAACAACTCTAAATTGTCGCTGCCACCTCAGTAGAACTTTACCAGGCTATTAAAAAAGAACTGATGCCAGTTTATTCATGTAAGAACCGTTTCTATTTCATTGTAATTATGGACATTTTACGTAATTATACTTTTATGTATAACAAACTTTCTTCAAACGCACCATCGGACTTCATTTTTCAACACTTTGCGTGCAAATTCATTTACGCCTATTTAGTTTAGATATTCTCGTAGGTGAGTTATCAACCATCTTTCTATCCAAAACAAAGAACACGCTCATGCTCCATATTATAATGAACCCAGCAGGATATCTCCAGCTCTCGTACGTATATTATATGCGACAGAATATAGATACCTATACGTTTAAAAGGCATTTCCTCCAGCTAAATGCCTAGTTCTATCGTAGAGTCGATGTGATCCACTTGCATAACCTTTTTTTTTTTTTTTTGTGGCCAAAATAATCTTAAAATTTAATCAAATGAATCATACAGACATATATTATGTATAAGTTGCACACATACAGGTGAAAGTACTACTTACATATATATTGTTTTTTTTTTCTTCACTCTCATTGCATCGTTTATAATATTTTATTCTCGTTAATGAAACAAATAAAATATGACGTGAAATATTTTCGTTAATTAAAAAATCTCCCAGCATGAAACATTAAAAGTAAATTAATATATTTTTTTCAACCATCATCCGTCTTGTAATTAAGTTATTACCAGCACCAAGTGTCTGCTATTATTGTATTTAAATAAATAAGATAAATTATACTCCTATATATATTTTTTTTTTTTTATTACTTTTGGTCAAGTGATCCTCGCTGACACGTTCCTTTGATTATGAAAGAAGATGGAAAAAAAATAGACAATAATTTACATGCTAGACGTCTCGCCATCCGTACTAATTGTCAATTTTTCATTTCTCTTTTAGGTGGTTTTAGGGTTGCTGACAACTGCAACTCTTGGCCTTCCAGCGCCAGCGCCAGAGCCTGCCAGACAAAAAAAAAGGTAGGTATTTTTTTGTATTTTTTTTACAGACGATGTTTCACGTAATTAAATCAGATGCGAAATGAGTGGATAGAATAAGAGTCGGTTAGCCTATAATTTTTTGAGTGCTGTTATCATTACGTAACCCACTTAAGTATTCATCAATTTTTTACACGATGTGTCAGATTTTTTGACGTCCTTTTTCGGATGACTGAAAATTCTGAAAGTGTCGAATGTGTATCATGATATAGGTCAGTTCGTTGATGCAGTTCTGTGCTTAGTAGAGATGATGACCACTGAACAGCGTGAGTGCCATAATACCTATGCTTACATTATATTGGTCTAGGAAATTCTTTAGATGTTTTCCAAATAGTTTAAATGCATTTTTAAATCGTTTTATTGAATCACCTTCACCAGTCACATTTAGCTTTTTTTAATAATAAATTGAGGGGAAATGCTCACTCTAGAATATTTTAAAATGGATGATTCAGTTTTTCGTGTCATTTTTTGTGACCCGTTTTTTCCTTATATTTTTCCTGAAGCTTTTTTGTTCGATATACCTATTTTTAGGGAACCTTTTTTCATAACGTTTTTGTGACGCTTTTTGTTACCATTTGCACAAATTACCTCGATACAAAAGCAGTTTCAATGTTTAAAACAAATGCTTTCCCCAGATTTAGCATGGAATTTATAGCAACGAGAATGGGTGTATTACACACTCGTCAATCACCTAGTGGGACAGTGGACTTATAATCCATGAACTACCTTTTTGTGCTCAAGGCTACTGCCAAATTTCATACTGAGCTAGGCTCACACACTTACACATATATGAGAAGAACAAACTCCACCTTCTGCTATTATGTGGTATATCTTATATGTCTACACACACACACCCACAAAATTTCAAAAAATTTATGAACAAATGGGGCTAACTTGATGGAGTGTAAACTGAATTTTACGACTGAAGTAGCCTAGGTATAAAAACCTTTCTAAATTTTATTTTCTGCTGAAAACTATAGGTAAAAACCGACTAAAAAATTATAAATTTTGAGTTATATTTGTGAAACAGCTGTCACATTCTCATTGAAATTATACAATCTTGAGTAGGTATCATAATTTTATACAGGCAGAAGAATTTTTTTCATAAAACAATATTTAAAAATTTTATGAAAATGTTTAAATTCAAACCTACCTACCTCGTGAGTGACGAATGACATGAAATCCAAGCAATGCTTATTTCATGTTCAGTTGTGAACCTAAGTTGTGTGATGTATTTCTTAGTTACAAATTTTTTGAATATTTCCCCTCTTCAACAGTCTCAACATTCGAAAAATGTATTATTAGACAAAAATTAAATCTTTTATACGAGTAATGATTTTTCCAATCACATTTGCGGAGTATGTATTTGTATCCTATTTTTAATATTATTTTCATACTTAGTATTTTTAAAGCTTTTTTTTTTTTTTACAACACAGTCAGTATTTTTCCAATACTTTTCATTACCTATTTTCATATATATGTACATTAGGTATACCTGTTCAATCTTTTTTTTTTCACTTGCACAAATTATTATTATTGTCCGTTCAGCGAGAGATTTCCAAAATATAATATATGTAATTATATCGATGTTGAGGGAATAGAAAAGGTAATTTTTCAGATTTTGGAACAAAATATCCATCAATTTTTCTATTAAAATTGTTGGTTTTCTTTCCGCTGTTCCTTGCTCATTAATATAATATTTCTCA
This sequence comes from Ericerus pela, assembly GCA_011428145.1. Classification (NCBI taxonomy): domain Eukaryota; kingdom Metazoa; phylum Arthropoda; class Insecta; order Hemiptera; family Coccidae; genus Ericerus; species Ericerus pela. The sequence continues at coordinate 638,602 of WOFM01000261.1, read as the reverse complement.
TTTAATTTCGACAGTCCGTCACTAAATGGAGTATAGTATTAATAGGTCAGTCATTTTAGCAAAAAAAGTGTAAAATCAATTCAAGAATGGTTCAGAAACAGCGAGATGTATGAAAAGGGGAGAAAAAATGATCAGTTCTTCTATGACCAAAAGAACACTTATCTACTATATCATAAATTTTTAGCAAATTTTATTCTCATCTTATGCAGTTATCACACTTAATTTTCTGTTAACCAATTTCAATGCTTCATTCGAAAGTTTATTCTCTGTTGAACCATTATACTTTTATGGATATGAATTGATTGTCGATTTGGGAGCCTATGGCTACATTTTTCTCTAAAAAATAAATAAATTGTATTCCCACTTCCTAGTTTCGTGTTTCTGTTCTTTCAAAACTGGTTCGCAAAGGGTTTATTAATTTTTCTTTCGAAAACGTAGAAAATAATTTTATTTGAGACTTATACCACCCCCACAGAAGTATTCACTGATACACGATACACCACTGAATTCCTCTGAAAAAATGGTGAAAGTATGCTTTCATTGCTCTCCATTTAATTATAAAAAAGAAATAGCATAATTTTATCTTACTATTCAGTCACGTTAAATTAAAGCTCTGTTTCTTTTTAACACATTCGTTCGTGTTCTGCTGCACAGTTGAAGTGCGTTTTCATTTTAGAATATTGTATTAAATTCAGTGATAAGAAATTCGATATCAGTAAAAGCCAAATGCAGCGATAACATTTTCTACACTTTTTCCACACCTTCTTTTCACTTAGTGCGGAAAGTGTAGGCGTCTTCTATACTTTTTGCTGAACTCAGTTCACACCGCTTTCAAAGGAACGCCAATACTGTGTACTAATGTTCCAAAATAATACAATTTATGAACTACCCAGTGAAAGAACTGTATTGCACTTTTGATAAAAAATAAATGTCCTATATTAAAGCGTTGAAAAAAAAAAAAAATGTATAAGAAGACTTTAAATTATTTAGACACATAATTATCAAAACAATCACCGTAGAGGTGCAGGCTATTTTGAAAAATGAAGGATTGGTATAAGTGTGTTTTGAAGCTCATTAGTACAGTTTGTTTTGATGAGTAAAACTTCGAGAAAATGTAATTTCTACTTCCATGAGAACAATTTTATTCAGCCTACCTCCAAAACGAACACTAAGGATTATTATGTTACGAGTTTATGACGGTCACTTCAATGTTTCAAAAACTTTCCGAATCTGTATCTACACCAATGAGACAGGATCTTTATAAATTTAATAAACAGAATGAAAACTCTTGATTGCAGGTATCCATTATGTATGCACTTATTCACTCAATTTATGTAGGTATAGCACATTTTATGAAAACTTTCTGCTCGAAAATATCCAACAATGTTGCGAAACAAGGAACAAACAGTTTCGAGTATGATTATTTAACATCAAACGTCATTACAATGTGCAGGCATATATACGGGTCAGCTTTTCGCCAGTTCCTGTAATAACCTGCATATTATCGTCGAACGCGAAACACAATTCAATTACTATTTAGATCTTCACATAGAAATTGTATTCGTTCAAATGGAGACAGTAAAATTTTCACAAACCACCGAGAAAAACCGAAGAGTATAGGTATAGGTACTTGGGTAATAAAACCATTTGAAGTGTATGACGCTGCACCTCATGCATGGTTCGTCACTCTAGAAAAGAGAGGTATTAATTAAATTTTGCGGTTTTTTTTTTAACGCTTACGTACATATAAATCAAACAGGGTTTTTAAAAAACCGCAAATTAATTTGAAGCCCCATAAAATTCCAAATTTTAATGATGTTTAAAAGCTATGAAAACAAATAATTAATTATTATTGTTCAATTTCAGCGCTCAGTTTTGGGTGATACTCTGCGTGTCGGTGCGAAAAATTTAGTGAAATTGCCAAACATAACAAAATAATGTAAAACAAAAAATGTTAGCCCAATAGCCTAATGTTCCGAATATTTTTCGTGTGTGATTTTTATTTTATTTTTCACAGCCCACGGAAGATTGTATTTTATGGTTTACTAATTGGATCACATAATCGATTTGCGTAATAGCATTCATTCGCACGTTTTGAAAAAATTGTCTTATTGTGTACCTATACCTATATTTTTCTCTCTCAGCCTCCATATCACACCTAAACCTACTATGAAAACAAAATGGAAGATGATACGACAAAAAAAAAAAAAAAAAAAAGAGAAAAACTCTCACGACTGTACAGATTGTAAGAAGATTCGGTTTCGAGGAACCGAATTTTTTTTTTTTTTTCGTACTTCAAAATAAACAAATGCATCAGCGTAGCCCTACTTGTACCACAAAATAAAGTGCTTTGTAATCTATCTAATAATTAGGTTTAGAGTGGTAAGTATTGTGTTACGAAATTTACTACAAAACAACGGATTTAAAAGATTTGTGTAACTATAGACCAACTAATGGTTCCCACGCGATCCCATTTTTCAAACAGAATGAAACGTGAATTCGGAAACTATCGTATCTTCAATTATTTTGCAATACTCTTTTTCACCTTCTTTTTGTTGTTCTTCTTGTAAAGAAAAAAAAAAAAAAAAAAATAGGTACCTACCTAATTTTCATTAAATGACTAAACGAAGATCGAACCATTGGTTACAACAATTACCAACACTTAACTGACGATTTCCGATTGTTTAAAATAAAAATAGCCTATAGGCTAAAGCTTCGTGTTTCTTATTCTTCTTTTTTTTTATGTTCATTTTGACAGACAGCTACATTTTCGATAGAATTAACTTCCGCAATGAAGAGAGCTAAAATGGGGGTGGCTAATTTGAAAATTAGTAGCCTAAGTATTATATCCACGAATAACAAGGACATTTATTCTATGAAATGCAACATAATTGACTGGCATAACACTTTTTTTATGTTTAAACGTTTTAATGGGCGTATAGTTAGTGCTGCCATTTTTAAACTGCAAGATAATCTCTTAATAAAAGAAATTTTTCAACTTATAGGCACGTTAAAAGTCGAATGTGTCCGATGTTATTAGTAAAATTAAAAGAAGAATAAAGAGGTATAGGAAGTCATAACGTACCTATACAAAAATTAAAAAAAAACTACAGATAGAATACCACTACAATTTAGTTTCCGTTATTAGTATTTTACCATTATCAAATTTTGTCATGGTATTGGTATTTGGACACTGTCACTACTCATTGTGGTAATGTTTCTGATTTCTTTCCAAATTTTCTTTGTCATTATTTTCATTTTTAGTATTTGTATCGATATTTGTGTAGAGGTATTGTTATAGTATTATTTAATTTTAAGTACTTTTTTGAAAAATTTTCTTTCTCTTTTATCCCTTTATAAAATTAAGTACAAAATAATTGAAATAATGATATTTGTGTAATGGTATTTAGAGGTTCTTTTTCATTTTTGATATTTTTTGGAAACAAACCTTCGTTTTTCTTGATTACAAAATTACAAACGATTGAAAGGACGATGTTTGTGTACTTAGTGGTAAGTTCCACTTTATTTATGAAATTATAAAAAAAATTTTCTCTTTTTTCTCCATTTGAAAATGATTGAAATGATGATATTAGCCTTAATAAGTTGAAAAAAAAGTAATAGTGCTGGAATGATGGGTGGTCGATGACAAATTTGAATTTTTTACAAATATCACAACCAGAATTTTTTATTTAGGTTTTTTTTTTTTTGGTTATTATATAAAAAAAATTTCCTATATCTTATTATAAATTTATCAGTATTTATCAATATAATATTTCCAAAATGCTTTATTTTTTTTTTTTTGATCGTTTTTTCTATTCTATTATTTAAATTCTTTAAATTTTTATAACTTTTTTTTACTATATTATTGAATCTAAATTACTAGATTATATCATTTTTATCTTTATGTTACAGTATTGCTAGTATTGGGAAATAGTATTGCGTTGAAATGGTTTTAAAAGTTATATTATTGTTATGTTATTTTTAAGGTATGAGTTTCCAGTATTAGTTATGTTTCTGGTATTGGTGTTTTTAATGGTAAATAGCGTCTCTGTCACCATTGTGGTAGTGGCATTCCTTCAATAAAATAAATCATTCTTATTGGGACAAATGGTTAGACAAATACCTGCACCGAGGTAATTAAGCAGTTAAAATATTTTTGGATTCAAAATCAACCATTAATTGAGTTCAATTGGGATGAAAAAATTTTCAACCTAACTTTAATGGAAAGAATATTTGGGATTGGTTTTTTATGTAATATTCTATGTAGGCCCATAGGTTTTTTTTTTAGAAAATGACGTTAATCGATTTGTTTGCTACCGAAATTTTATTGAAAAAGTTACGTATATTTTATGGTAAAAAAATGCAAAATACTTACAGGTTTTTGATTTCTGTTCTCTTTCATTGATTTTTCAGGAGAAAAATTTGTTAAATAGGTAATTTTTTTTTCACATGAATATTTGATTTGCAAACGAATTAATATCAGTTCGTAGCCTCGTATTACTTATCTACCAATAAGAAATTACATTTTTTAAATTATTTCATTTTCACCGCTTTAAATTCAAGAATAGGAAATTTTTCTACTTTCATCCACACTCCAAACCAAGAATGGTATTTATACGTTGTTCTTAGCAGATTTTCCGAAAAACATTAGTAATACTTGTTATTTTTATTATAATTACCCAGTAGGTATGGTTATGAATTTTTCTGAGCTTATAGCTTAATTTTTTGGAAACCCTATACCCTAAGCTTTCGAAATTTGGCCTAAAAGTAGAATTCGAATAGGTACTATACCATTCAAAATTGCATTTGGTTAAATAAATAATTGAAATTTCGAAAAATATTTACTAATTCAGCGAGTAAATATATTATGATGATGAAATAAATTTTAAAATGAGAAGTTTCCTCCCCTTCAAGTGTATCTATGAAATACAAGGGTTGATAACGTCCATTTTTGGCGTATGGTAACGAGTTTTTGCTTTATTATTTTGGCAAATTTTGGGTATAATTTCAAGACTAAATCCCTTTTTATCATAATCATTTTTTATATTGCAAGTTTTTTCGCTGTTCCCATACAAAATACCTAACCTTTACCATAGGTATTATATAATTGATGATACCTACCAAAAACTAATGCGACTAAGACAGTACCGCATTATTTGGTGGAAGTTCAAAAAGTGCCTAAATAACTTCCTCGTAAGAGGCGAAAAGGCTCCACATATTTTCTGCCGTTCCACCTACACTTCTCTTTACAAAAATGTCAGAGTTACCCACAAATGCACTTAATATGGCTAGATTCCAAATTATTATTATAATTTTTTTTTATGGCAATTGGGAAGACCCTTAGGACCCTCCCCTCTTCTATGCCATTGTTGCTCAGATTTTTCAGTCCAGGAAATTCATACATCACAATCAAACATAATATCACTGAATTTCTTGACCTAATCTTTTTTAATATTATTTGTGCTAATAAGAGCGGTAGGTAAATACGAGGAATGAATTTTCACCCAAGTCGTTAATTTATAACGATTAATGGGTGCAATGATTATCCTTCCGATGATAAAATAATTATTATTTTTCTTGTTTTGTTATTCTAGTCCAGATGCCTTCCTCTCCAGCGGTGAATGGGATGCCCCCGTCGAGGAGGACCATCACCACCACCATCACGAACCGGAAGGCGTGTGGAAAAAGAAATTAGTTTGGAAAGAAGAGTGGAAGCAAGTTTGGCGCACCGAACACAAACAAATATGGAAACCTGCGTGGAAGAAAATTCAGGTACCGGTGTGGAAAGAAATCCAGGTACCAATTTGGAAGGAAATCCAAGTACCGGACTGGAAGGTCGAGCAGAAACCCATCTGGAAGGAGATCCAAATACCGGCGTGGAAAGAAATCAAAGTACCGGACTGGAAAAAGATCCAAATACCGGTGTGGAAAGAAATACAAGTGCCGATATGGAAAGAGTACCAAGTGCCGGACTGGAAACAAATATGGATACCGGAATGGGTTAAAGAAGCCGTACCTGGAGAGAAGCACGTAGGCAAAGACGACCACGGCTGGGAATACACCGCTCACGATTTGTGGCGCAAGAAATTGATTTGGAAACCGGAGTGGAAGAAAATCTGGAGAACCGAGAAGAAGCAAATTTGGGTACCCGAAAAGAAACTCGAATGGAAGGAAGACTACCAAAAAATATGGCGTACCGAGAAGAAACAAATTTGGATTCCGGAGAAGAAGCTCGAATGGAAAGAAGAGAAAGTACAAATCTGGAGAACGGAGAAGAAACAAGAATGGGTAACCGACAAGAAACTCATCTGGAAGGAAGAGTGGAAAGAAACCAAAGTGCCGGCGGTCAAAGAAATACAAGTACCGGACTGGAAGAAAGTGTGGAAACCAGTGTGGGAAAAGGTGTGGGTACCAATCCACCATGAGCACCATGACCACCATGAGCATGTCGAACACGGTTGGGATAAATAATGTACCGATAAAAAGTTGCGACTAAAAAAATGTTTTCCAGCTCAAACTTTGTGGTAAAGTGATCTTATAATATTCGTGTACCCAATGTGGAAAATCCAGAATGTAAATAAATTTGAAGAAAAATCTACATTGTGAAGATCTCTGTAACGAATTATTCCAGTTACTTATCAAGTATAATGGGAGCGTATCAATGTGCCAAAGGAATTGATAACGAATTAAACGATTTATCACTGCCATTTTTTTTTTTTCATATTGGTTTGTTACCTTTTTTAAGTATAAGAGACTGATAACAAAGTAAAAAAAACAATTTTTTTTCCTGTTACGAAAATTTTCATTTTTGTATGTATAGGTACTATGTTTCATTAAGTATTAAGTTTGTTTTTTTTTTACAATTTTTTTTTTTTTAATTAGTATTTTAGTATTAATATTTGTAGGTATGTATAATTTTAATGCTTTTTTTTACCTCATCTTTACAATAGAAAGATAGAAGTTACCTTTCTTGTTTACCATTTTGTATTACCAAAACCTATAAATCCGAAGTTATTAGTATGGTCCTGCATTTCAAAAATATGTTTTTACTTTTTTTTTCTTTCTTTTCATTTTAAAGATTCTCATTGGTAGGTACCTATTACCTACTATCATAATCTTTATTTATATTATTTTCTGTAATTTTAGAACTGCTACCATTTTTCATTGTAAATAAAACATTTTTATAAAAAATCAAATATTTGTTTGTGTCATATTACTATAATTTGGGTTGTCTTATTTATTGAAACATTTTCTGAACAGAATGGGACTATAATCCACAAAGTGAACAGAAACGTAAGTTACACCCAATTCATGATTCTTGAGGTATGCCAGGTATTTTTGTAGCTTTTACTGACAAAATTAGAGTTTTTTCTGTTCTTGATAGGTAACCAGGTTTTTTTACTTTGCTAATAATGAGGGAAATTTTTATCATGTTCTTACCTTATCTCAGACAATAGTAGCTTGCCTTTTATCATCTGTAAGTTGCCTGGACACTGCTTGTTCAACTTCAACGCTGGTGTGGCTGTATGTTTTCATCTGCTTTATATTTTGCCTCATTTTTACTTCTGTCTTTTTATATTGCAATGCGTAATTGTTCATTCCCACTTACAATTACAGCTTTTTATACGTGAAAATTCTCAAAAGTTTGTACCTTTATAATTTGTAATAAAGGTCCAGGTATGTCATCATTATACTTTATTATTTTTATAATGTGGTAAATTTGTTTTCATACTTAGGCAAATAGGTGGAAGCAGCCATGTGGCCCACTTAGTGGTGTGTTTTCTTTGGCAGGGGTTTTATAATTTCAACACAGCTCTCTTTTTTATTTTGTTTTATGTCAAAATTCCCAAGTTTCAAGGGTTACTGTGAACCTTACCTTGGACTAGCTATCTAAGCACACCAAGTTTTTGAACTTTGCCTGGAGTTTATTGTACAATTTGTGTGTTTGGGACTCAGTGTCATGAGCCCTAAGGACATTTTGGGAACCTTGGGTTGTTTGAGTGTCACATTTTGCATAAAATGTGCAACCAACTGGCTTTTTGGCATACCACATTCTACATACCTAGTAAGTATTAAAAGCCATTACCTATAGGTTTCAACCATTCAAACCTTTTATCTGAAATCTTAGTCCTTTGGCCCTTTTGTGGTCCAAAAAGATGGCCATTTAGGATAAGTTGAATGATAAAGGCTTGTTGAATTGAATCCAGTTCAAAGAGGTAGGTAGGCAGATATAAAGACCTTGTTTTGCATATCCCAGGCTTGAAGAAAAAAGGTTCATTATACACTTTTTGCTCCTGTTTTGTACAGTGTTATCAACATTTTTGTCTTTTAAAAAAAATATAAATTTGTAATATTATTTAAGTAAGAAGGACCCCTTGAACCTCATAATTTTTAAGTTAATACAGGTGTTATGGGAATGTGTCTAATCCTATCATTCTGCAGAATGTCCGGGCATTCTATACAATGACTTGCAAATTTGGTTAATATGTATCTATAATTTCTTTGAATTTAATAAATTGCCCGGTCATTCTGCAAAATGCCTATCTACAATTGGTCATTTTGTATAATTTCTACGTTGTTTCTTATCTTTTATTATCTCAGACTTGTACAATGTTACGTAGGTTTGACGCATGCTGTTTGGGTTTAATCTCGTTCATTTTATATTCAGTTTGTTAGTTCCATCGATACTGTTTTGTCCTCACAACTATCCGTTACAATATCATTAAAAGAACGTGCATCTGGTAATAGTCTATTAGGTGTTCAAGGATACAAATATGTCATTGTAAATAGAAATGTATGACTGAAAGATGCGCTTGTAAGACAGCAGGAAATTTGTGTAATTTGAAGTGTCATCCTCATTTCAATTGTTTAAATAAGTATATAATATTATGTTAAATACCAAATTTCATACATTGACCAAAATATATTGAGCATTTTATGGAATACCCGGTCATTGTATAAAACACCCACGGCATTCTGTATAATGCCCAGTCATTTTAACTCATCTTGGTCATTGTAAAGAATGACCAGGCATTCTGTACAATGACTGGATTGGACATATTGCCCATCATATAAATATGGTTAAGGTAATTCACCAATAACCACCACCTCGCATATTTCCACCACCCAAAACAAACACATGAATTTTATTTTACTAATTCTTCATCTGATAACATTGACCAACAGTATACCCCCTACCATATTTCCTTTTGTTTAATAATTTCCGTTATTGTTCAGCCTAATTTTTAAAATTAAAAATTATAAAATCTTTTGAGAATTATTTTGATTGTTTTTTAATCGAAATTCGAATTAACGTATTTCATCATAATTTTTGCTGTTTAATTAAACTTACCTTTGATAATGAGTGTATGATTTGAAAAAAATAAAAACACATTATTGGTCCATAGGCGATAAATGCCTTTTATTATCTAGTCATCTACTTTAACTTAACATCTGAACTTCTTGGAGAGGTTGTCAAAGGTTACTCTTGAACATTTTCAACAAATTTTCAAAAACAAAGAAAGTAAACTGATGTGAAACTTTTTTTTACAAACATACAGTTAGGCCTAGGTACCTACCTACTTGAAAAGATAAGTTAGCCTACAATTTTAAATTGAGGGCTATTAAAAGAAGAACTTCAACAAATAGGAATTTTGGATGATGACGATGAAGATTATTAGTCTCCATCAGGTAACAATTCCATAACCAAACCGAAGGTCCAGAGAAGACAACATAAAATTAATGGACAAAAAATATAAACAGTATTTTACTCAACTAGTTAGCAAAATGAGTGATTATCAACGAGTACTGTAAAAGCAACAAGTTGATTATCACGAGTGGCTAACTAGTTGAGTACCTACGATATTTTTTTCAACAAATCCATCAAAAAGAAGTTATTATTTATTGGATTAAACAGGTAAACTTCATTCATGAGTGGATTTTTAGATAATAATTAAATATTATAGAGAAGTGAACTTGGTTGTTTGTGTAAGCATCACCAAGTAAAGTGGCCCTTTTTCATTGCAACATTTTTAAACTTACGTTCATGGTGTTGCAAAGAAATAAACAACAAACAGTCAAGAAAAAACTCATTTCTATACCGGTCCTGCACTTGGTGAAGAAATAAAAATCATTTTCAATGTTCCAGACTGATTTGGAAATCTCATATTTTGCTAATCAAAATCGATTTAATAATGAAACTGTGGGGACGTTTCCCTCATTACCTCCTTTCAGGGCTCAGCCCTGCGTCGACAGACGGGTTGCAGACCAAAGTCCGCAACCCAAACTAATAGTGCATTGCACGTTAAACAATAAACAAAGTACATCGTCTGTATGCACTCATACAGATGATACGTTTCTACGTTTACCGTTAAACGGTAAACGGAGGTAAGTAAGTATGTAATTAATACATACTCACTGATAGTATACGTGCTGCGATCTATATAAGGTACTGCCTCGCCTCTGGACAATTGCCCCAGTTATTAGGTACGCTTTGTGTGTGGTAAGGCACTAAACGGGCTGGCTACTGGTACCGAGAAATAATTTGGTCGCCCCGCACCTAATCCACTGTCTACCCTCATAGGTTCCATGAACCCCATGTAGGTAGCACCTACCTACAGAAACGTTGGTGGGAGGTGGAGCTGATAATGTCATAATTTTGGACTGATTGTGAGAAAATTTTTAGCATTGGAAATTTTACCATCCTGAAGAGATGATGTCGTCATAATTTTGAACTTAGAAACTTTGACAGGAGGAAGGACCGATGACTTCACAATTTTGGATGTTATATTTTTTCTTCCACATTTTTTTATGAGGTATTCCTCATTGAAAGACGTTTTCAGTCAAAAGAAAACCATTCTTGGGAAAAAATTTCATTCGAAAACTTAACGTAGCTGGATACAGAAAATTTGTTTCTAATAAGTAAAATACCTATTTACTATAATCATTTTACCAAGTTTCAGGAAAATCGACCTGTTAGACATTTTCCTTATTCTCACTAACTTGACTGTGACTGTGACGTTCAAAAAACCGTATACTTGGACTAAAATAATTAAGAAATTTTCTTGAAAATTTAAGTAATGAATAACTTGGTGAAGTTCCTGTATTCATAAATTAGAATTCTGCTGATACCTAGCTATTTTAAATGTTTGCGTAGTTTTATAGTTTCTGTATATGCTCAAAAAGGGTTACTTAGTGTGTAGAATGTTATTCAAAAATTAATTCGTACCATACCATCGGAAAGAACGCTAAATAGTATCCAATAGATATCTATCTGCATTATTGATGTTCTATATTATACCTAATATTTATTTCATTTCCGATCACTCTGAACCATAATTATAGGAATCATTCGAGCGAATCAAAAAGAAAAACTGCACACCAACGGAGCAACTTATTACGTCTTATAGAACGTACGAACATTTTTGCCTGCAATTAAATCGAAGGCGTTCTTCAATACGAATAGTTACATAAATGGTAATGTGCTTTTTTTTTAAGTGATCAAGAATAACAAATTGTGAAAAAGTAATTTCAAGTGAAATCTAACCACGTATCAACATTAGTATTGTGTACACAAAATTTTTCTTTTTTTTCATCAGTAGCTAGGTTGAAGAATAAACACATTGTTTGAGAGCCTTATAAGTACCTACCTACCTATAGGTACACCTACCCGCTTATCAAAGAAATGATTGAATATCAAATTAATTTTGATTTCCAAGATTTGAGAAAATGGAAAAAATAATTTTTATAATATAATTAACATCTTATCACAACGATAACGAATTAAATAAAGACAAAATCGAATAGTTATTAATACAAATAATTTTATTTTTGGTTATATTTTTATTGAAATTTAAATTAAAAATAATTATAATGAAATTTCAATAATAATTCAAATAATTTTAACTCAATATGATATTTGATTTCAAATTAATTTGTAGAAACAAATATAAATCAAATAAAATAATTAATATAATAATTTTAATATGTTCCGTCGTATTTAGGCAGACGAACGCATTCGCTGACCTAAATACTCCGCAACAATTAACGGCGAATATTTCTTCTAAATATTCACTGTTACCTCCGTTAGTAACCCAATTAACAGAGCTAACAGTTATGCAGACGTTCAACTAATCAGCATAACTGTCAGCACTATTTTGGTATGTACCTAAGGTACCTTTTGCAAAAGTAAACAATATTAGGCACAAAAAGAAGTCTCTTGGTAAATCGATTTACACCAAAACTTCACTTGCCTTTCTGAAGAGCTTCAAAGTGGTTATACTACATTGATCTCTAAAGTTCGTAGGTGTTCCTACACACCACCAAGTTAGTAGTCCACCCTATGTAGAGGTGAGACAACAGTAGATAGAATATTAATATATATGCATAGATTATTACGTACAATTATCCGCAAAGTGAGCGAAGTTATTTAAGTATAAGAATTTATTGTGACGATGTGTTAACCAAAGTTTATTGTGACTAAATTCCGTATTAAATATTGTTTTATTAAAACACGTATTTATTTTGTGTGTTTGTTCACTACTATCCGGGATAACAAACACAACAAAATTGGAGCCCGAACTAAAAATAGAATCCGGCCTTCTTGAAATACGTAAGTGATCGTTTACGCAAATTAAAATTTCTTTCGGACAACCTAAATATCCAAAATTTTACATTGCATACACAGTGACCGAAATCTCGTGTCAATTATTTTCAGAGCATCATGCCTCGTAAAGGTGCTTGATTGACTAAATTTTTATTTTAATTTTCGAAATCTTGCACCTGCAAAAATAAAACGCATTTTTCATATCGCGAGCTTGTGAGGTGAAGCCTACACTCCCTCACTCGAGCGACCTCGTCTAAAAGGCACAAATAAAACAAAATTATATGAACAAGAAATTGTTGTATTTGGCAAAGAAACAACAATCTAATACTTGCGAAGCATCCGACAAAACGTATCGACCGAAGACCAGGAAGCCAGATTGAAAATCGAGCAGAAAACTGGAAATCGGGATAGCAAACAGGACAACGTAGAAACAAAAGGCCCAAGGTATCATCAAATGCTAATAATCTGTAAGCAAAAAAATAAAACATTATATTACTTTATTTTATATTGGTGTAGAAAGTGCTGTTTTTTTAAATTTAAATTTACTGAATGTCTGTAAATCTAAATCCCAACTCGGATAACGCTAACCCAGATAAGAATAACGTAACAAATCCCGAAAATTTAGAAATTCAGAATACAAATTTAGAAAAAGAACAAAACCAGGAGGAAAACTTCCCTCCACTTGCCAATCATTGGGGAAGTAAAGTTTCCACACAATTTTTATACAAAATTTTAAAATTAGCTAAAGTATCACGAATAGAGAATAGAAGTAGATACGATCTACAAAGAAAGCTTTATAAGGGTAAGAAAGGCAAACATTGGCTGTTAAACGTACTTTATACTAATCCTAACGTCATTAATCTGAGAGGAACAAAAGAGTTAGATAAGCTCGTAACTGAATCTGCAGAAAGCAGACGAGCTACAAGAAATTTGAAAAATAATTTAGAATTAGCCATAGATTCTGAAACCAAAGACGAAGAAACTCCTAATCCATGTCAAAGAATGAAATCTGAAACTCTGAACAGAAAAACCAAGAAGCTAATAACAGAGAGCGAAGAAAGAAAATCGAGAGAGCTAGAATTAGCCAGATCCCCTAACAAAATTCAAATAAAAATTGACGAAAACAAACTTAAAACTATAGGTAATTCCGATGACGAAGCCTTTGAAGAAACTTCCGATAAAATAAATAAAAATCAACAAAATAATTCGATAAACGATTTTCTAATACAAATTAACACTCCAAGGGAAAATAAAAATTCGAATTCTACTACAACTTCAGGTACAAACTCACCCACAGGAATCGAACTTTTTGACAACCTAAACAAATTTAATACAAAATTTAAAAGTGGCATAATAGAATTTCCCCAGATAACACCTTTAAATAATCAAATACAAAATATGGTATTCCCCAATTTGGAAGACACAATCTAAGATACTTTTGGACTAGATCAGAAAGATGGACCCCTAGTCATTTTGCCAACGGTCCAGACAAAGACATCCTAGAATTTTTATTTGAATACGAAAGACAAGCAAAAACATTCGAAGCCTTGGAACACGTTATGAAATGTAATCTAAACATAGCATTAAGAGGACCAGCACTAGAATTATTCACCGCCGATGATACAATAACCCCAGAAACAGAATGGGAGGAAGTTAAGAAAATACTAACAAAAATCTTTAAAAAAGATAAAGAAACGATCAAGAAGAGAATAAAAGGATTGAAATTCGATGATCAATACTTTACAATAAATGTCCCAAATTTTTTTAGATTATATAAACAACTTGATGCTACTATCCCGGAAAAGAAAATTTGTGACAATTTTTTAACAAGGTTATCGGGAGAAATGCGAAAATATTTTGCCTCAAAAAATCTTACTACACAAAATGATGTCACCAACACATACATTAGTTGGAAAGAATTCAAAGAAAGAGCACTGGATTTGACAGATGAGCAAAAAACTGAGGAACTACTCTCAAAGGCAAATGAAACAATTGAAAAAATGCAGAAACAGTTGGAAGAAGTACTAAAAGGGAAAACTCCAGAAAAGAAAACGGTAGCGAAAATAGAACCAGCCCCAATCTCCCCCACTGACCCAACAATAGTAGCAATGATAGCCGCAGGATGGAAACCTCCTAACCAAAACAGAAGAAATCAAAATCCAAACCAAACTCCAAGTCAAGAAAATACAAGTCCAGAACAAAGACCAATAATACGTAATTGTAACAATGAAAGACAAGATCAACGACCTAGACAACCAAGAAAATACAAACAAAGTCGTCTAACAAATTATCGGAACACGCGACTATGAGAAAATTATCGAGAACCAAGCAGAGAAAGATATCCTCAAACGGATATGAGAAATGAGTTATGGTATAATTGCGGTAAAATGGGACACTATGCAAGAGTATGCAGATCATCGAACAGAAATTTCAGTGGATATCGAGATATAAGGCAACCTCGATATAACCCACAACAAAACTACGGACCCAGAACTCAACAATATGGGCCACCAATACAATAAAACTATACGCCACCATCGGCCTACGTAGGGTATGAGACGCCCCAACCACAATTGACGCCACAAGTTGCTCAAACGCAACAAACATACCCACCTCAACAACGACCAGCCAAAACTGCACTCTACCAAATGCCAAAAAACGTACTATAGAGCCCGTTTGCTCTGCAACTCTATTTGGCAATGACATACAGACTTGTAATGGTTACACCCACCATCCGGACTGCGCTGCAAACCTTATTTCAAATCCACACGCACTGAATAACCGAAAGGTAAATATTTGGCCAGCATCGAGGCAATCAATCAGGGCAAAACGTAAGTTGATTATACCATGCACCATCGTACGCCGTGATGAGACTGAAACAGAGGCATGAGAGACACAGGATCTGAGGTGACATTAATTCATTACAATCTTATAGAAGGACAAGTGCTCAGACCAGCAAGAGTTTGTATGGTAGCCGCCAATGACAGTGCAATTGCCAATATAGGAGTAGCCAACATCACTATACGGATGGGTGACCTACTCCTCGACGCGGAAACATACGTGACCACTGAGATCACAACTAACCTTCTGATAGGATTTAACTTTCTCAATCGGCACAAAGCCGACATTTTACTCTCTGAAAAATTATTTAGAATAGGACTGTCTTGGAAATGGGAAACTTATGAAATAGTTAAATTTAAGGAAGATAATGCAGAAGGGTTCATACCTGTAAAAGAAGATCTATATATCACTAAGGAATGCGAACATTTTGAGTACCTGGATCCAGAAGCTGGGATAGCCAATCCAGATGAAGAACTCCTTACGACTTTCGGACTAGAAGGACAATATACTATAGATGAAATGGGATGGCCAACCCTTCAATTCTACAGTAAATTCTTTGATGTCGAAATCACAAATGGAACGATCTTAGGACGCTATAGGCTCAAACAGCCAACTTTGCGACACCGTAAGACAAATTTCGTCCACCATGGCAAACTTAATGTTCAACGCATTGCGATGGGGGACATCAAAGGGAACCATGGTGAGGAGGTGGACTTGCTAAGACCGATCCGAATAACGCGATCCGACAGCACAGTTCTACATGATAACGAAGGAAATAGAGTTAAGATAAATAAGAATCTAGATAAAGAACAAAAAGAAGAAGTAATTCTGACCCTCAAGAAACATTTGCATATATTCACAGAAGGATCTGATAAAATTAAATTGGCAAAACTAAAGCCAGCGCATTTAAATTTAAAAACAGATGCACCAGTTGTTCGTAGAAACCATCATATGGGTTTATACGAAAAATGAGAAATACGTAAGAAAATAAAAGAATTCGAAAAAATAGGTATACTTAAGAGACCAAGCACGCCATACGAAAGCCCAGTTTTTCTCAAAAAGAAAACAGATGGTAAATTTCGTTTATTAATAGATTATAGAGGAGTTAATGATATAATAAAACAAGACACAAGTAGAGTCTCAAGATTATCCGAAATATGGGATGCATTAAGAGATAAAAGATATTTTTGTACACTAGATTTAAACCAAGGATTTTATCAAATGCCCCTTGACGAAGAATCTAAGAAAATAACAGGCATAAATGTAGGAGGTGTTAGCTATGTATTCAACGCAACTCCACAAGGCTTATGCGCCAGCCCAAGTACTTTTCAGAGAGCTATGACAGATTTATTCAACAAAATTCTTGAAGACAAAGTCATAGTCTACATAGACGATATATGCGTCTTCGGAGAAACCTTTAAGGAATGTCTAACAAATCTAGACAAAGTATTAACCATTCTAAAAAATGCAGGATTAGCAGTAAAAACAAGCAAAAGCAGTTTTTTCGACAAAAACATAGAATATTTAGGATATAAAATATTTTATAACAAATTGGAACCCACAGAAAAGAACGAAAAACCCATCAGAGAAGCACAGCCACCAAAAACGCTGCGACAATTACGAAGATTTCTAGGAATGGCCAACTTTTATCGAAAAATGATAAAAAAATTTTCTAAAATAGCCGCACCATTAACGGAACTCACTAGAAATTGCTACTTGAAAATAAACGAACAAAAAAAAACAAATGGAAAAAAAATTTACAGTTTAATATAATTTCAAAAATTTTTTGTCAAGTTTTCCAACCATTTTGATTTAACTGATTAATGAAAATCACGTAACAACAACATCATAGCAAAGAAGTTTCACTTCTACGTGTTGTCCAAAGCGCACTCATTTTTTTTTTTTTTTCTTTGTCGATTTTTAAATTTTGTCAAAATTATATTCTATAGAGGATGAGGACTGGTGAAGACACATGAAAGAAGGTTTTACACAAAGTTACATCCAAGAAGCGAGTGTATTTTAAGATAGTTACATAATTTAAGTATAAGTACAGTTTGAGTAAGATAAACGAATGTGTATGGAGATGACCGAGTGAGCGGCAGAGATGGTAATACAGTGTAGCCGCAAACAGATATATAAATTATGTATAAAGGTAATCGATTGTTTGCAGGAGTGAGAGGGGAGAAGGATTGGTGGTCTCAACATATTCTAAACCAAGGTATCGATACTAGCTATTGATAAAAACTATTGATGGTTATTGTTGAGATGACCAATCCTCCTCCCCTCACACTCCTACGAACACTCGACACTGTTTATCTGTATACAATCTATATCACTTATCTATCTGGTAACACTGATACTGTAATCATCACACATTCCGCTATACTCGTATACATTCGTCTCAAACAACTGAAACACTCTATTATATATTACTTAAATCTTTTGCTGAATTATACACTTCTGAGACGCAACTTCGTTTACACTTATTTTATGTTTCTTTTTTGCTCGAGTTTAAGTCCTCAAGCTCTATAGTTATTGATAGTTACTATCGATGGTTTTCAAATCCGATAGTTTCTATCCCTACTCCATACTATCGCAGTTCGAGAGGAGCCAACAGCCACAAGAGTAAAAAAATATGAAGTTTTGCTAACAAAAAATGGACATAGGTATTCGAAGGTGAAGCTATATGTCTTTAGAACTATTGGCACTATAAATCTTTTTTAAAGTAGATAATGTTGGGCTAGCTATACTCCTGATGAACTACATGAATGATGAATGATTAGTGAGTACACCCAATAATTATCTACTAATTAGCTGCACGAGAGTGGAATGAGTAAAGCATTAGTGCTGACTGGGTATGTTCTAATGTTGGACTGTATCCGATCACTGTAGAAACATACATAAATAATTGTTTTATTGGTTGTGCCATCAATATAAAGAATTTCAGTTTTCATCAAATACTTAGGTGATCCAAATTTATTCAATGACTCTACAAAATCTCTGGGGCCAAGGTTCTCATATAATTTGATTAGCAAATTATATACGTGCCACAGAAATGTACGAAAAAATTAATTTCCATACAGTCGTGATGATTTTTTTGTCGCAGGCTCTTTGTGTTTTCTTCATTCCTATCACATTGCTGACAACGTTCACCATGCGCCAGCATTTCGCTCGTTTCGGACTCGTCCAAAAATCAAAAATATTCGCCTTTATTTCTGATCGCTCACCGAGACATCAGCTTGTTTCACAAAAGTTTTCCAAAGCCAAACGTGACAATTTACACAGCGTAATAACTTCGTGACCGAATTTGCGTATTCACATGCAGCATTTCCTCAAATCGTGACGTAACTTTGTGGACCATCGGTAAGCATAATATTCTAAAGTGTACTACGGTAACATACAGCTACCTTCATATGTAGGTTCTCGAACGAGAAACCGAATGATGTCAGTTTGAAGTGGATACAAATAAAATTGGCGGCGATACTGTTGGTCATTAATCATGAAAAATTGTTATTCACCCCAGAAATAGAATGAAAACTTAACATATATTCAGTAGACTATATTCAGTAGATATGTATCTGCACATCGAAAAACCAAATGTATACTAAGATAAATTAGAAAAGGTGCTCAATATGCGTTAATATCTTTACAACAAACGGTAATGGCGTCTTATAA
Source organism: Ericerus pela (assembly GCA_011428145.1). Lineage (NCBI taxonomy): Eukaryota > Metazoa > Arthropoda > Insecta > Hemiptera > Coccidae > Ericerus > Ericerus pela. The sequence continues at coordinate 619,482 of WOFM01000261.1, read as the reverse complement.
GATAACAATAGTTTTATAGGATCGTCTCAAATGGTAGATTTTCATTTTAATGCGTCCCCACTGGAAAAAAGTCGTATGGAGTTGGATCAGGTGATTATTCAGGCCAAGGTAAAATTATGACACCATACCTAATTCAATGTTTAACTCTATTTTCGTCAATTTTATTTGTATCGACTTCAAATCAACACTATTTGATTACTCGTTGAATTCTAAGTCAGAAAAGTTTATTTCAAACCTTCGAATACATAATGACCACTTTTTATATTGAATGTATTTTTCCTATGAGGTAACATCAAAGTTACCATTTACGTGTTGAAAAGTCCGTGATTTTCTGTTTAATTTTATTCTAATTTTCAAATATTTATATGTTCGGCGATAACATGTCCAAAACCATTCTCCTACATATACCTGACGTCACGTCTTATAATCTTTATTTTTTCACTCTTGTTCAAGAAACATTCTCAGATTTTATTTTTGATATGTAAACATCTTAGCGCTCGGTCTGCAGTAGGGGCTAAATGAGAATTACATTCATCAAATTTGAGTAAGCGTAAGTCTTATAATTGTAACTCTCATTCGTGTGTGTTAGATGACATGCATATGCACACAACCACACAATTAATTAGGGTTTTGTGGAAATAGCCCGAATTTGGAAGTTGTTTAATTGGTAATTTTGTTTTCATATTTACGCATGAATCCTTTATAAGTACAGCCACAGCAGAACTCGCGTCTTTTGTTCATTTTTTATTTTTCTATCGATTGATATACTGAATTAATTATGAATTTCTTGGACAGTTAATTTAAAAAGTAATTTTTACTCACAATTTTGCAAAATATTTTTGATTTTTTGATTTTGTTATTGCATTTTATTTATTTATTTATTTATTTATATATTTAACTAATTAATTATTTATTTATTTATTTAATTTTTTATTTATTTATTTATTTATTTATTTATTTATTTATTTACTTTGTGGAATACCTTGTCGTGAGAGATATTCACACTAGAAGGTCTTCAACAGTATTTGCGTGTTCTGCCACTTCATACACATAAGTATGGGAGAGCCAAATCCTCGGCGAACACTGGCGATTTTTGAGCCGGTTCTGAGAGTTTATATACCGAATTTGGCACACGCACACGGACACACATACGTATGTATGAATACGTAATTATGTCATACGTTGCGTCGTTTCCTGTCTCCGTCGAGATGATAAGAAACGACGCAATGCGTTTGGTACCGAGTCGTGACATTACCGAGATCGTTATCAGGTAATTGATCTCAACTCGAACGATGTATCTTACCTGTACGTACGTACAGGTACGAACATACAAACGCGTTCGTGTATTTAGTTTAACGTCATAGAGACAAATATTGCCAGCCTTTGGGCGGCGACTGTCGTCGAGGGGTGCGAGCCCCTAAAACCTCATACGAGTAATGTCCCCACAGCTACTCCCCCCCAGTTTTCGCGCCGCGAAAATGATAAGTCGCGTGCCTGGGGGGACTTATCGAGTTTACTGCCTTTGGTCCCGCTCCCACTTAGCGAGGGCCGAGTCTACCGCGGCCCCGACGCATTCGTACGACTGTTTTCGTGCGTCTAAACGGGCCTGGTAGGCCTCTCTGCTTATTTGTCCCCTTCTTCTCGGCGGTCGTTGTGTTGGAGCCGGGTGATAAGGATGGGAGCGATGTGACAGGCGGGGGTCAGTCGGTGTCAGAGGCCTCGGTTTTCGGTACATCGGGGAGTTAGAACTCCCAGATGGTTTGTAAACCAGGCTTTTGGTGAGGAGAGGGCGTGGAGTTCGCACCTCTTCCACCTGAGGTTGTTTCGTCTCCAACCTCGCTAGTGCTAAGGGTTCCGGAGGTGGGATCGCCACTTCCGGTACTCTTTCTGGCGATTTTGGCGGCGAAATCAACGGAGGAAGGGGGGCGGACATTATTGTCACGATGTCCGCCGCCGACGTGTCCATCAGTAATTCGTTTTCCAATCTTTCAGCTTCCTTTTCGCGTTCCAACTGCTCCTTTGTCTTTATAGGCTGAGGGGCAGGTGGTACTACGAATTGGAACGGTTGAGCAGAAAACGGGGTACTGGTTGAAGACGACATGAGGAAGGAATACAAGTTTTTATAAAAGGGAGAAAAAAGAAGAAAATTGGTAGAAATTGTTTTCGGCAGTTTTGTTCGACAGTCGAAAAGCGAATGAAAAACTTTGCGAGAATTATTTCGATCGCAGCTTTATTCCAAGTCGTTATCTTTTTCGGTCTTGTTCGGAGGGGATAGTGCATTCAATATTCTTTAGCTTAAAAGTTTTCCGGTTAAATTTGGTTAAGTACAAGCAGAGTTAAGCATGTTTGAATTTTCGTACTTCGAATTTTGTATTTCACAAAGGAATGCACTCTTCGTTTGTGACCTCACGATCTATTGACTATTTTGTTATCGGTATTGTTTGTCAATAGAAACACGTTGCAATGTTTTTCTTCCGTATTGCACGTGGATTTGTTTATTCGTGTCGTATTTTTATTGTACGCACTTTTTCTCTGCTTATCTGAAGAATTTCTATTGTTGCGAATATTCCCAGATTCTCGTACGTCTTTTTATGCGGGTTTATTTCTTCCGCTACGGATATTAACTTTTCGTGAATATTTTCAGTTTCTCCATGCCAATCTCTCGGATTTTCGAGTTGGAATTAGGTTTTTCTGCTTTCTGCTGCCAAGGGGCCTGCCTCTTTTTCGTGGGCACAAGGGGGCCGACGGATCGTATTGTATCTTGACGATCTCGTCATTGAACTTTACCGTTTTCTTTATTTTTATTTTTTCTTCTGGTGATTTTTGTGATTTATCACCATTTTCGACTGGATTGTCCTCAACTTTCTGTGGTTGTGTTGTTTCGGACTGTTCAGTCTGTTCTTCCTTTCTTATTTCCTTGTGTGTCGTCTTCCTCTTTGCTCTTTGGAGCATTTTCTTGTCGTCGTTTATAAGGTACGCAGGTTTCAATCTGTCAATTGAAATCGTTTTCTGTTCACCTGCGATTAGTATCACGAAATTCTTGTCATCTCGTGATACTACCTTATAGGGACCGGCGTATGGTTTCTCCAACGAAGATCTTATTTTTTCGTCTCTGACAAACACATGAGATGTTGTGGCCAAGTGTTTGGAGACATAAACCTTTGGTTGGCCATGACGAGCTGCCTGGTTCAGGAAGTTGTTGGCGTCAGTCCGTATGTCTTGGACGAGCGTTTCGGGGCTAATTTCTTTCGAATGGGTGAAAAAGTCCCCTGGTAGGCGTAGCTCTTCGCCGAGCGCTAACTGCGCTGCAGAGTGACCCGTGTCCGTTTGAAGAGCAGATCGAAGGCCCAAGAGGATGGTTGGTAGTATGTCAACCCATCTCTTGGTGTCGCAAGCCATAATGGAGGCTTTCAAAGCTCTGTGCCATCGCTCAACTTTTCCGTTTGCTTAAGGATGGTAAGCTGTGGTGTGATTGTGTTGTACACCAAGCTTCTTAGACAGCTCTTGAAAGAGCGAGCTTTCGAATTGACGACCCTGGTCCGTGATGATGACTTCAGGTACGCCATAGCGGGCAATCCAGGTGTCGTATAACCTGGCAGCTACCGTGGGAGCTGTCATCTCATGGAGAGGAACTGCCTCTGGCCATCGAGTTGCTCTATCGATCATCGTTAACAGGTATCTGTGTCCCTGGGATGGGGGTAATGGACCCACCAAATCTATATGTATTGTTTTAAACCGCTCCGTTTGTTTAAAAGATTTGAGAGGCGACCGAGTATGTCTTCCTACTTTGGACTCTTGACAATTCAGGCAACTGCGAGCCCATTTGTTGCAGTCGGACTTCATCCGAGGCCAAACAAATCTTGATGATACTAATCCAGCAGTGCATCTTGGTCCAGGGTGCGATAGGTTATGCACACTACTGAATGCCAATTTGCGATACTTTGTCGGCAGGAATGGCCTATTCTTGCCTGTACTAATGTCGCATGTTAGTAAAACATTAGTACCAGGGATTTTCCTCTGTCTCAATTTGAGAGCTGTGTCATCGTTCGACAACAGTTCTTGCAGTTCTGCATCCCTTAACTGTTCTTTAGCTATTTCAGCGTAAGGTAATTGAGACGGTGCCGAGATAGCTTCGATCCTACTAAGAGCATCAGCTGGAGTGTTGAGTTCTCCACTTATATACTGGATGTCCGTAGTCAACTGTCCTATGTAGTCCAATTGTCGAGCTCTTCTCGGGGAAGCTGGTTCTGTCTTTTGCGTGAAGGCATGTGTTAGGGGTTTATGATCTGTATACACAGTAAAACATCTACCCTCTAATTGGTGCCTGAAATGCTTCAACGCAGCGAATATTCCCAGTAACTCCCTGTCGTATGTGCTGTAGTTCTTCTCGGTTTTTGATAGCTTTCTGGAGAAGAAAGCGAGCGGTAACTTTTTGTCGTTGTCCTTTTGGTACAGTGTTGCACCAATAGCAAAGTCGGACGCATCAGTCGCGACACATAACGGCAGACTTTCGTCTGGGTGAGCTAGTAGAGTTGCATTTGCCAGTGTTTCTTTTATGTTTTCGAAGGCTTTTTCAGCTTCTTCAGTCCAATCGAGTGGAGTTTTATCTTTCTTTTTGTTTGTTTTTATTAATGCGAACAGCTTACTTTGTTCGGCTGCAGCATTTTTAATGCAACGTCTGTAGAAATTCACCATCCCCAAGAAGCGTCTGAGTTCTGCTACGTTGGAGGGTTTCGGGAATTTCAGTATGGGCTCTACCTTGGTCTTCAAAGGGGAAATGCCTTCGGTCGAGACTTGATAGCCGAGAAAGTCAATCCTGGATTGTTTGTATAAACTTTTTCCAACATTGATAGTAAGTCCAGCAGCGTGTATACGTTGTACGATGGTTCTTACATTCTTCTCGTGCTGTTGCTCACCGCCTTCTGAGCAAATGCATATGTCATCCAAATATGCATAAGCAAACGGCAAATCCATAAACAGTCCATTGATGAATCTTTGGAAAGTTTGTGCAGAATTACGGAGTCCAAACGGCATTCGAAGGTATTCGAATAACCCAAAGGGGGTTATGACCGCTGTCTTTGGGATGTCCTGTTCGGCCATTGGAATTTGGTGGAATGCCCAGTTGATGTCGATTTTTGTGAACATCGTTTTACCCTTCATATTCGCGTTGAAGTCCATTATATTTGGGACTGGATAGCGATCAGGAACTGTTTTGGCATTTAAGGCCCTGTAGTCTCCAACGATTCGCCACTCTCCACTGGCTTTTTTGGTCATGTGGATCGGGGAACTCCATGAACTTTTTGATGGGCGGCATATGCCTTCACCTATTATGCGATCATAGTATTCCCGTGCTGCTTTGAGTTTATCAGGCAGTAACCTGCGGGCTCTAGCATGGCAAGGCTGTCCTTTAGTTTCTATAAAATGAATGGTATCATGTTTATAGGTCGGATGCCTGCGAATCGATGGTTGAGTGACTCCAGGATAGTCTGACAGAATCCGTAGGAATTGTTCGTCGACTTTCGTGCAGCTGGATATATTGGTGTCCAGTTGGTACGCTAGCGTTTTGCCTTCCACCCATAGACCAGTATTGTTGTCTATGATTTTTCCATTTTTGAGGTCAATGACCAGACCGTAGTGCGCGAGGAAATCCGCACCCAGGATCGGAGTTGGAACATCCGCAATTGTGAAGGACCACGTCATGTCTCTTCGTAAACCGATGCTTACTTTGCTGGATTCTATTCCGTAAGCTGGAAGGTTTTGACCATTCACAGTTCGGAGGTAGTATTTCGGAGGAAATGCCTTTTGGTTTTTATCTACTGGCAAAATGCTCAAGTCAGCACCTGAGTCAATTAGGTAACGTCTCCTATTTGTCCTGTCCTTGATGAACAGGCGGCGTGAATACTTTTTCGAGGGATCTTCAGCCGCATAGACGACCCCTCTTTCTAGTTTGACGACTTATTGTAAGATTTACCCCACCATTGGCATCGATTGTTGCACTTGGTGGCCTCTGCGCCAAACCGGTTGTGAAAAAAACAGGATTTATCGTCCCAGTTTTGAGACCGGGGTTTAGGGGACAATGTTCTTCTTGGGGGAGTTGGACTCTGACCCCTGGTAGAATTGCTCTTGCGGTCTCTAGACCTAGATTTTCTATCGTTACTTCTGTTATTGTTGCTCCTGCTTTTCGAGCGGTTGTTGCTTCTACCCTGTCTTGGACTATTGTTGTTACTCTTCTTCTTGATCTCACTAGTCAGCTGAGCTATCTGGGCTCTAAGCTGAGCTAGTTCTCCGGTCTCGGCGGATACTGCACTGATCGAGGATGTCGATCTCGAATGTTCCAGTGCACTATCTGCACTCTTCGCTAGGAAGTCTAGGTCCTCGGAATTATTAATTACCGTGGTACCTATGGCGGCCAGACACTGCACAACATGTTGGGGAAGTTGCTTGCAGAACTGGTTTCCAATAACTGACGGTGACACTATATTATCGGCCTTTTGTCTGAGTTTGGCCATGAAGGTGGAGGGTTTGTCGTCTCCAATCTTCATTCCGCCCATTACATCATCAATAATTTGGTTCTGAGTCTTACCAAACACATTTCTTATTTTTCTGCAGAACCAACTGTACTTGTCTGCTTCCGCCGGAGGGCATTCCATGATATCCGGAATGCGGCGTATGATTTCTGCGGGCATGCCGCTGCAAATGTGTGAGTATTTTTGGTCGTTTTGCAGATTCTCTGTCTTAAAACGACCCTCGAGGAGAGTTAACCATAGTTCAACTTCATTGGGTAGGAACTCCGGAATCTCTATCCTCCGTCTTTGGATAGCAGGGTTCTGCAATGTTTGCAGTTGCAACAGCTGTAAGAGCTGTGCTAATACTTCGGGGGTCAGCTGTGGCTGACCACTTCCGCCCGCTGCTGGTTGGTTTGATGATGGGTTCGGGTTCGTGTTTCCATTGGGCATCGTGTGCTGGACTTCTTTACTTTTATTTTCCGCGAAGAGTCTCCCAGACTCCGTAGTTTGTCGGTCTGGGGTTGAAGGGTCGGAGTCTTGGCTCAATAGACGACCGCTTCTTAGTGTTCGAGCTGTAGTTTCGTTGGGGTTTGCTACAGCTCCCAAACGCAAGGCTTCTGGCCTCCGGATCCTTTTTTGTTTCTCCGGAGTCTCAAAGACTTCTGAGTCTCTGGTCGAAGCTGGAGGAGTTGGCGGATGAGGGCAACTTTGTTCCTCCAGGTCTACTTGTCTTGGTTCCCTTCCGGCAAATATATTTGGAAGGGGGGGTGTAATTTCCCACTTTCTAAGTCAAGACCTCTGCTTCGACAGCCAAAGGTGTCTAGATCTTGTAAAAATTATTTGTATTACAAGCGAGTAACTCGCCAGCGCACCGCGCCTCTTTTTAGTAATAGCGCAACACGCCTCTAGACACCCACGACGTAGCCAAAAAATCACGTCGAGGTCACCACTGTGGAATACCTTGTCGTGAGAGATATTCACACTAGAAGGTCTTCAACAGTATTTGCGTGTTCTGCCACTTCATACACATAAGTATGGGAGAGCCAAATCCTCGGCGAACACTGGCGATTTTTGAGCCGGTTCTGAGAGTTTATATACCGAATTTGGCACACGCACACGGACACACATACGTATGTATGAATACGTAATTATGTCATACGTTGCGTCGTTTCCTGTCTCTGTCGAGATGATAAGAAACGACGCAATGCGTTTGGTACCGAGTCGTGACATTACCGAGATCGTTATCAGGTAATTGATCTCGACTCGAACGATGTATCTTACCTGTACGTACGTACAGGTACGAACATACAAACGCGTTCGTGTATTTAGTTTAACGTCATAGAGACGAATATTGCCAGCCTTTGGGCGGCGACTGTCGTCGAGGGGTGCGAGCCCCTAAAACCTCATACGAGTAATGTCCCCACATACTTATTTATTTACTTATTTAGTTTCTTGGTCATTTTTTGGTTAGAAAAACTCACATTTTCTACCGTTGCTTGCTGCGTCAGAGTTTTTTCTCGTTTGTTTATTTTATTTTATTCGTTTATTTAAATCGCCATTGGTCACATAACAACCAAAATTTTAAGGCGGCCAGTTTGATTGAAGAATAATGTATGAAAAAAAATTTTTTTTATCACAGTCTCTTTCTATCTCGCATTTTCTTAATTCGCGTAAATTACTTATAGGCGCACTCTTTTGTTTAAATAACGATCCAACTTATCAGTCAACTGCCACAATAGTTACATAAATGGAACATGATTTACGAGATTATTTCCCCTCGTATTTTATTTTTTAAATCCATAAGCAAAACTCTATAGTTCTCCTCTACATATAGGTACCTACAGCCATCTCACTCTATCTTGATTTCTAGTAAACATTCGTCTAAAAAAAAAAAAAAAAAAAAAAAAAAGCTTCTAAAAATTATACGATCGCCACAAACGTTTTCTTCAAACATTACCTACCACCAATAGTTTGTTGTTTTTTTCTCTTCTCTTTATGTGGTTTTTTTTTTTTTTTTTTTTTTCATTGAAGACTTGATTCTTACTATCGTCGATACGAAAAACAGATAGTACGCTGAAATAGGTATTCTACGTGCCTTTTTTTTTTTTTTTTAAACGATAGGCTACACACTGATCGCGCAATAGGTAAGGAGAACACTGCAATTATTTTCCGGTTTTAGGCAATCTTTATTGTAGGATCACAGATGCTTCTGGAATGGATGGACAGAGATAGAAAATGATGAAAACAAAACGAATTGCTGTGTAAATATAAACCTACGCGAAAACAACAGCCAATAATAAATCGTACTTATTGAGGAAGATAGCATTCTGACTGAACGCATGAATTATAATACCTGTAATATAGCTTTTCAGTGGGAAAGTTTGAAACGTACTGTAGGAATAAAGTAGTAGGCAGAGGTAGAAAAGAGGAGCTGAAATAGAAATCGTACTTGGAGCCAAATTACCTGGCAGTTAGATAAGCTATCCATCCCCTGGTGCGATATATGTGAAATATTACTAATTGAAGGAAAACATGAAGTAAGTGAGAAAAGTAATACAAAGTCTAAAAGTAGTACAAGGTCAAAATGTAGTACAAAGTCTAAATGTAGTACAAAGTTGAATGTAGTACAAAATCTAAAATTTTTCAACCCTTACATCTTAGGAAAAGAGTTAAATAAAAACCTTACATTTTTAGGGCTTGCTAATATCATCGAGTATGATATTTCGTTTCTGAAAAAATTATTGAAATTTTTTTTATGATGATGGCGTGAAACTCACATCTTTATAACCAGAAGAGCTATAGACTTTCAAGTTAGCTTAAAACCTTGCTTGGGACAGAAAAAATAAGCAAGAAAATTTCAGTGTTTTTCAGAGGTGTAAGGACAATACTTATATGAGGTAAAAGGGCTTGCACCCATCGACAGCAATCACCGATGAAAGGCTGGTTTATATTTGTCTCTATAACATTAAACAAATTAACACGCATATGTTTGTATGTTCTTACCTGTATATACATACAGGTAAGATACATTGTTTGGCCCAGACATATTAGCTGTAAGTATTGGGTTGTTGTTACCAACTCTGAAATTTCTTCAGATATTCTAGTTAAAGTTGGAGGGGTTGGTGGATGAGTCCAACCGTCTTTCTTCAAGTCTACTGCCTTTTCCTTCCAGGTTATATTTATTTAGAAGGGGGGTTTAAAATTCAACTTTAGCAGACTCTACTTCAACAACTGTTAGTGTCTAGTCATGCAAAAAATATTTGTATTTGCTCGGTAAGCAAGAATCTCTCGAGTGAATGACATGGATTTTTGAGAAAGTGCACCACACATATAGACACTCACGACATAGCAAAAAATATCATGTCAGGGTCACCACTGTGGAATATCTTATCATGAAAGAATATTCTCACAAGAAAGTAATCAACAGATTATTTTGAGTATCTTGCAAATTCATATGTACACACATATGGGTAAGCCAAAACCTGGCAAACAATAGCAATTTTACAGCCAGTTAGGATAGTTTATACAGGGGCTTATTTACATCCACCCTTATACACATACGTAATAAATACGTACATCTGTGTATAAGGGTGGTTAGTCATTTCTAGTCAAAATAAGAAATGATGGACAGGTTTATATACTAAATCATGATATCACCGTAATTGTCGGATTAGTCACAGTTCAGTTTTTGTACATTACTCGCAAATAATTGCAAGTAATTACGTTCAAACATTTTTTTGTGCAAATGACTTAATATCATAGAGACAAATATTAGGTAGCCTTTTGGCCGCATCTTTCATCAAGGGATGCAAGCACCTGGTACCTCATACGAGTGTTAAGTCCCCACAGTAACTAACTAGTGAGCTTCTTTGATATCTTTTTCTCACAGTTTCAAAAATAAGGATAGCAGATTTTTTTCTTTTTTCTTTTTTTCTCATCTCTATTAATTTTTACGCTATTATATAATTTTTGTAGATCTCTGCCTGAAAAAACATGTGCTTACTATAGTTATTACATAACGTCACTTTTCTTCAAAAACCTTGTAAGTCAAAGTTTTTATGATTTTCAGATTTAAGAGGTTTATAGGGCAAAAAAAATTCTACAAACTGAATTCTCAAAAATTTGTAAGTCTACCATCATTATTAGCACTTTTAGAGGCAAATTAAAAAACACAAAAGTCCGACTTATAAGGTACATTTAAGGAAAAGTTTATATAAGCTGCCAACTTACGAGGTTTTTTATCAAAAAACAAGCCAACTTATGAGGTTTTTAAATTAAAAACCACATAATTCTAAACAATTTTGAATATAACAAAGGAGGGTAAAAGAAAACAAATTATAATTTATGCTCCTCCAATTTCCCTTCACTTCTACAATATAATGACATTAATTATTACCCTGTGAAAATTTTTCTGATTTTTTTAATCAGTTTCTTGTTTTTCCTGTAAAATTTAATTTTTTTGACTAATGAGGTTTTTAATGAAAAGTGACAATAAGCTATATATATAAGTGGTTAATTTTTCACAACATATTTTCATCTGGTTTTATTGGGTTCTATATGTATGAAGAATTTATTTGAGTTCACAAAAAAAAAACTTTATTGATGAATTGTATCTTTCTCAAAGTCGTAGAATTCTGATGAGGTCTACTAGTAAAAAAATAAATAAATAAATGGAGTAGGTATGGGTATTTTCATATCCCCCTTATGACACTGAGAAACACTGAGAAATAAGTACTTACTGTTGCGAGAGTAATTCAATACTTTTAAATTACCTCAACAAATAAGATAATTTCTGAATATTATCTTTTATTTAATATTTCACTCAATTATTACAAACACTTTAGAATTATACTTATTACTATTTCTTAATACTAGTGAAACCTAATGTCCATAATAGCTAGTATGAACCCTAACGTTTCTACTCGACTGTAGGTTTAGGAATGATCATGTCTTCGAAATGAAGATATGACATTACTTTCGTTTCCTTTGTTTCAATCAAATATGGCCGACCAAAAAGGTGGCGTGATACAGAACATCCGCCAAATATAATGACACATTATTGTCAGCATATCTGGTGGTGTCTGATTGTGAGAAGCTAGGTGAAATATAGACAGCTATTATTCCGAGAATTAGGAATAATAGTTGTCTATAATTTGTTCGACACGTTTTTGTAGACAAACTGAATCATCTGCAAAAACGGGATGGAACAAAGGTCCCCGGGCGAAAGAAAGCCCGAAGCTCCTGTTTCGTTAAATTTTGTGTTCCTGAAAGTTTACTTTTTTTAATATATTATATTGTTAATTCTAGTTATAAAACAATATCATAAAAGAATATTTGACCTCATTTTGAACCCCGTGGGGCTGAAATTTTGTAGAATTCAAAAAATAAAAAATAATTTTTGGACAATTAATCAAATGACCTTTTGAAACGAAAACCAGCTCAATATATTACTGGTCCTAAAAGTTATTGAAAAACATGTAAAAACAAATTTAACCTAATTTGGCTGTTACAGGGGTGAAATTTCACAAAACCCAAATAATAATTTTTTTATGATACATTATCAAAAAGGCAACATATACTACCTTATATTCTGCAAATGGAAGGTAGGGCTTATCATTGATGATTGATGTAACCTTAATAAAAATACATTTTCCATTAACTTAGAATTTTTATTTTTATGAAAAATTTACTGGCTTGATTGGGATTCAAATCTGCATCCTTTGAAATACCTAGCTGTCACCATATCAACTGTGCTATGAAAGCCAGTTGAGGGAAGGTAGTCATTATGAGTATGTTCGTTTCTTTTGATTATTTTTTCTCTTTGAAACTGAAAAATAGTTACAATTACTTATTTCTTATTAATGGTTCTGTTTGTATGATTTTGTTGCCTTCTGATCATTAATAATAAAAAATATCTTCCTCAACAATGTTTAAAAGTGAGTTTACATGTCTCGAGAATTTCTCACTCACTAACCTCATTTCTCAAACTTGTTGTTGTTTGTGAACCCTCACTTTCATACCTTGGTATTTAATAATATACTTTTACCTATTAATTGTGCAAATGAAAAATAGTGGTTTATAATCTTCTTATTGAGTGGAAAAATGACGTTTTGTCGATGACTTTATCATCAAGAATAAAGTAGTTAGGTACTTTATTTCCCTAAAGAGAAAAGTGTCACATTATTTTCTCTTCATCACGTATATATCATCATAAGAGCGGGTTTTCATAACAATTATGACTGGAGTATGAGTGCAAATGACTCAAGATTGTTAAAAACGAAGATGAAAACGTAATTTTTAAAAAAATTCAAAACTATTCGTTTGCTTAGTTAATAAAGTATCATGTGCAACTTAGTCGGAGTGAGTAATTATTAATGTGAGGGGTTAACGCTCTCGCCTGTGGCACATGCTTGCAAACTTTGCACTCGATAATTTCTTACGTTTAAGATAGGCGCTATTAAACAATTACTTGAATGAACTTTTAAAATAAAAACTTGTGAAATATATTATTGGACATAAGAGATATTGAGAAATACATGAAAACACATTTGACCATATTTTACTCCCTTAAGAATAAAATATTACAAAACCCTAACTTACTGAGCACCAACGACATGTTTGGAATATTATATACCTTTAAAATTTCAATTCAGCAGGTATTCAGGAGTTTTCAATGGACGTCGATGAGTCAGTCAGAGTTTTATTTTAAATAATTTTACTAAAGGTATAATAATATACTTAAATATATACATATAGATTTAGCCTATTACTGTTACCACATTATATTTTTATCAAACATAGTTATCGATTGTATTTTACCTAATTAGTTTTAATATTTAACTGTTATAATTATTGATTCTAAGGGTGATATCTCAACTACAATAAACCGTATAGTCTACAAATAACAATTACACTTAGGTACGACGCTATTTTCTGTTACAGCACTTTCATTCTTGAAAATAATGTTTTTTTGTTTTTTTGAAAGTGGAATTACACTTCTCACATTTTCGTGTTTCTTGTTTCTCTGTTTCATTTATTTTCGTGAATGGTGTAGATACATTTTTTCACGAAAAAGTTTTTCATGAAACAAATTTTTTCGTGTTTCACAATATTTTTTATTCGGAGGGGTTTTTGGGCGAAACACAAAGAAGATTTTCATGAAAAAATATTTTTTCGTATATAAGATTGATGAAACATGAAACGGAGTGAAAACAGCTGTGTTTCATCAAATTGGATGGAATACGAAACATTTTGTGATTAACATCGTAATTATACAAATTTTTTTTCCCTATCAAGATAAACATGAATTTAGATTTTTCACAGTTTCGTTTGACGTATAATTATTCGCCCGTTCACAAGGATGGAACCATATTCATTAGATATAATTACTGCCAACGTGGTCGAGCCGTTTAAAAGCAATATTATTAATTCAGAAAGGAAAGATTTTAATTTCCTCAATATTGTGTGCCACTGCTGTTGAAATGTATACCTTGTGATTGTCACACAATTATTCAGATGTGAGATTGAAGGCATTATAATATTATGGCTCCGTACACATATATCGAACTGTGTTGATATTACCATTTGCATGTTTTTTACATGTTTTTTCACAAGCGATTTCGCTAAGGGATGCAGGTACCGTGTAATTTATTATTACAAAATAATTACATGCATGACGAGCCAAAAATCAGATCATGGTGTGACACTTTTTCGTAGCTGTATTCATGCTTAGCATCTAAAGTAAGGTCGAGAAAGTGAGACTTCCTTTTTTCCTACTGTATGTTTGGTTAGGCAGCCTAATTAACATGAAGAAATTTAAATCCGTGCTGTCGTTTTGTTCTAGGAGTTGTGACATCTGATTACCTACAGTCTTCTCCTCACATCACCACCGAATTACGATTGTTAATATACTTTACGATAGGGATGGCTCACAAATTTTTAAGATTATACTATCCGTAAGTCACAGTGGAAATACATCGATTCTACATGGAAATAAATTCTCTTTCTACAAGATAATGAAAGACACGTCAATCGATTATTATTATACAATGTGGTGATGTGTATATTCTCGAACCTCTGTCATTGGTGAACCAACACTTTTATCTCTTGACTGTTCACAAATTTGGTTGAACGGTGAACAGTCAGTCTCGTTTTGTACGTGATGAAATCCATTTGTCGTGAATACGAAGTATTATTCACGACATACTATAGCTTTTGTTTCGACCTCGTCACCCTTTTTTTCAAGTTTTTTTTACCAAAACTATACGAAATATGAACACCGTTAGCAGAAACTGTACAGTCCTCTACACCATTTTCGATTCCAACAACGAATATACTTGGTTGGAATCTGTTGGTTCACCGAACATTGATGACCACGAGGCAATACAATTTTGTGATACCTGCACGACTAGATACTCTTTTACCATATTGTAAGTAACCTTTTTAACTGTAATAAAAACGTGAACTGTGATAATGGGTCGGCCAACTTATTTATTTCGTTTACTCAAAATTTCCCGACATACTTTGTAGGCCTTGGGAGCTTTCGCTGGTAGGCTGGTGGCCTAACTGTTTGAGCTGACTTGTGGTCTCGACTCTACGATTAATCAAGACTCATGGATATACTTCGAATTGTAACATCAAACCCCTACACTTAGGATGTATGTTTGGTTTTGGATGTCACAGTATATGACATGCAAAACAACATAGAATAGTTGGAACGTGATTATAACATTTTATTATTTTGTAAAATCCGACATCCTAATAGAATATTGAAAAAAAAAAAAAAATTGGTAGACTACTATGATTTAAGTACCTACTCGGAATACTGTGTTTGCAAATACCTTCGCTATAAAACCCTAAAATCATCTAAGCGCACCTAGATATTTATCTTTTCATCATCTTTTCACCTTGATCGAGTTTGATATTTTAAGATCAATCTATCACCACAGTCAGAGGTGCCAAGATCCCCCAAAGTTTTTGAGGACTTACCCCCTAATTTTCTTGGGCACCTTCCCCCTAGTTTTGCACCCCTCCTAATTTTTTTGCGGCTCTCAATAACTATAAAAATCCTTTTTTCTACTTCGCTTTACTTCTGTTCCTGGTCCCTAAATCATTAAAAATAAATTTTTAATCAACAAATGAAATTTATTTATAAATCAACATATTTATTAGTAGCATAGAAGTATTAGCAAATCAATCAATAATTTTTTCATTACCAAAACTTTCTAAAACTTCTGATTCGATAGCAAGAATCAACATTGCACTCTTATAAGGATCCAACATGACACTGGCAAATTGTTTTTTATGATTTTATGTTTACTAAATGCACGTTCTGCAGTGCAGCTTGTTACGGGTAAAGTAATTAATATTTTGATTAAAGCTCTCAAAGATGAATACTTTGAAAAATGAAAAATGAAACAAAACAGTTTTCCAAATCCTCTGGCGATCCATGGTTTGAAATCTTTCTCCTCCTCCTCTTCCTTGTCCTCCTTCTCATCCTCATACTCTTTCTTATCTTCAAGTCGTGTTTTCTTTTTTTTACAGTGACAGGTAAAAGATCTGACGTGTCTACATTTTTCTCTAAAATTGGGTATATTGTTTTAAATTCATTTGCTTCTTTCGAAACCTAAATGGAATCCAAATTGTAGAAACAACACAAGTTATCGATGTCATTTGGCTCAACTTTTTTGTTTTCTACCAATTTTTGGTGCGTTAATTAGCTTTGTTTAAAAATTCCAACATATTCTCAGGGAATCGTTCCCTCAAAGCTTTCAAAATATGATCAGTTACAACGAACCAAACATTAACTTTCAAATCTAGAAAACTGTTAAAATGTGTGTCAGTATCTATACCCATTTCATCGTGGAATCTTCTACAAATATATTTTCTTTTCACTATCATAGTTGGTGTATCGAAAGTAGAGCACTTTTCTTCAATAGACTTGAAAACTGTATGAAATATGTTTGAACAATTTCCCACTTGGCATTGTTAAAACTTAAAATTAAGTATTACCAAACATAAATGTAAATAATATGTGGTATTCACATTTTACAAAATTTCAGTTTAAAATTTGCAAAGCGATAAGCTAGTGGTATATTGGTCAACCATTGTGTACCTAACAGGGAAAAAAATCACTGCATCTGCATGGCCATGGATGTTAGCGTGTTGTACATATAGCACGTTACAATTATCATTATGGTCGTAACGCGACACGACAACACACATGATGTGTAGCTTTGGCAAAAAATTTTGTAGGTACAATACTACCGAAGACCATCATCAGGGTGCCTGGTGATTTTGGGGGGTAATTTCAGCAATGGATTGACGGATTGTGATTTCGGGGGGTATTTTTAGTGTTGGATTGTGATTTCTAAATTCCCCCAAAAATCTTTTTGAGGACTTAGTCCTCAAGAATATGGCTTCTTGGCACCTCTGATCTCAATCGCTAATTTATTAATTATCACATTAAACTGTCAAGGATATTAGCATAAATAAAATTTTCTACATTCATTATTTTAAACGTAAATCTGAACCATTAAATTAATTTATCCAGATAGTTAATTTAAATAATATAATACATAATAATATTATAATTATTATTCTGCATGCATTTGATAAGTAAGTAGGTACCTATAGCATTAATCATTTAATAGAAGTGTAGTTAGGTTAACATTTACTTTTATCTGTGTTCTATGTCAATTCATGTGATTTCAGAAATTTTGGAGATTCTCTAACTTTTATAAGAATTGAGACTCTAAGTTGAAGATTTTAACAGGTTTTCAAGCGAACTACCTATTTAAATTTGGACAAGTCAGTGAAATTAGAGATAAGCCCATGATAGTTTTTCATTATTGACAAATAATGACATTTGGTATAAAAATTTAAACGCATAATTATATCATTATAATTATTGTTTAGGTATATGTTATAATAGTTATCTGTGATACAAGTTGATGTATAAAGTAAGTGATTTCGACCAGTGCGATTTTTTTAGCCTGAGCCAATCACACGAGTATCAATCACCTACTATAATAGGTACATGTTAAGAGCATGAGCAAATAAAGTGCTCGAAATGCGTTCTGTTGTTTAAAAATAGCCAGAACGCAAAAATTTGTGTTGTGGTATTAACCTAAATACACGGAATGCATTGTGGAAGTTTCTCAATTCCACAATGCATTCTGTCCGTTACTTTTATCGCCACAATGCGAATAAAAGTAAATCTCTGTTCTCAGTAAAAAAAAAATAAAATATCTTAAACATAGAGGACAATACAAAATTTTGCAATCTGCTGATGAAAATTAGATGCTATTCCACAAGAAAACAGGGTGTAATGACTTCAATGATGGGAGTGTTAATGGAATAACATTTCATTTTTATTAGCAGCATTGCAACATCTTGCGTCATGAAAGCACCTCCAAGTTTAAAGCATTATTTTTTTATTTACTGTGAATAAAGCTTTTCGCGTTATGGTGATGAAAATAACACACAGAATGCACACAGAATGCCTTGTGGAATTGAGAAACCTCCACGATGCGTTCTGCGCATTTAGGTACCACAACATGAATTTTGTGTTGCGGTACTAGCCTATAGCTCAGAATTCATTCTGAGCATTCAAAAACAGCAAAGAACACAAATTTTCACATTCTAGAAATTTTTAAATGACAGAATGCGTTCCGAGCATTTTGTTTGCCCATTGAGCAAATTTGGTTTCTGCTCCTTACATATACACGTATGTCACACGCTATTTTTTGCAACACTCCCCTAAAAACCAAAAAAAAATTGAGATAAATGAATAATATTTTGGAAATTATTGTCAAATGTATAAATGCAAATTATCATCTCTTACTCAACTAAATCTTATGGCGTAGTGAGTATGATACTATCTTTTTAACTTAGATGTCAGTGGTTTAAATCTTTGAAATAGAGAAATTTTCATTAAAAAAAAAAAAAAGAATTATAAGTGCATTTATGTACAATATTACCTATTTACCTAAATATTTATGCGTAAGATTTTTTTGTGAACCCAATAGAAGTCGCAATTTTAGTTCAGTAGGGCTGAAGTGTGGTGTGTATTTATTTTTGTATTTAATCTAACGTGAAATTGCTTTTGGTGGTAATCAGTCAAGTGGTTAAGGCGTATGAAGTCGGAAAATGAATATCACTAATAAGAAATTCCAGATGAAACAAAGAAACTGCACCAAAAGCAGGCTTGCTGTTGTTTTATTTGCTAAACACTAACTTGTTAAAACGTATTTTTTATTTCTTTGTATTCGAGTCAGTATTATAATTTTGTAATTTGACAACAAAGTTCTTCATTGATTTCCTTAACAGTTCGGTAACGTCTGACAAAAATTTTATTTGCGCAGTAGGTCCATGGACTTCTTATTTAATTTCTATTATGATTTGAAGAAATATTGTTATGAATAAAGAATTTATAAATGATGTTCGATAATTTTTGAAAACCTACTTTTCTAGCGTATCTTGCGGTATTAGGGTTTTCTACACCTTTCTTAGGCCAGGGCTTATAATATTAGGAATGCAAACCATTGACGTATATTTTAGCGGTTATAATATATAAGTAAAAATAACGAATGATTACCAAGAACAGTTAAAAGAATTCGGAAATATATATACCTACTTCTCACTATTTTTCAATCCAACACGTGAGGCATTGCTTTTACAAGGTTTTTTCGATTTCCTCAATGAATAAAAAAACCTAATGATTTGAATTTGGAAATTACAGGTACTAGCAAATGAAAAATATCGTCAGGTCTGTTACAGAAGATTTTTCATGTGAAAAAACATCAGAAAAAATCATAGACACGAAGGACCAAAATAATATTCTAAAACTCACATTATTCATTTTTTTGAAAAATATGTGAAGTATGGATTCGTTAGCACATCATTTAGAATTTCCAGCTCCACCAAACGAGCTCATAAAATGTAGTCTGAAGTGGTTTTTTGTAGGATAAAATAG